>VZRV01010648.1:829918-869903 GCA_013398115.1 Falcunculus frontatus | reverse complement strand
CGCCACAGCGCGGCGCGTCCCGGGACCGGCCGCTGATGGCGGAGCCGCCGCCGCCGCCGTGTGCCCGAGGCGCTCCCGCCGCTGCCTGAGGCGCTCCCGCCGCTCTCGCGTCCGCCGCCATGACCGAGGAGCCGTACGAGAAGTTCCTGGCCCCCGAGGAGCCGTTCCCGTTGCTCTCGCACCAGCACCCGCCGCGGGGCGGCAGCTTGAGCCTGAGCGAGGAGGGCTGCCTGGACGTCAGCGATTTCGGCTGCCAGCTCTCCTCCTGCCACCGCACCGACCCGCTGCACCGTTTCCACTCCAACAGGTCCGCTCAGCGGGTCAGAGCGGCCGGGCCGGGTGATGCTGAGGGGCCGGGGCGGGCGGCGCGGCGGTCGCGGTGGGGTCGGGGCCGCCCCTGAGCAGGGCCGCGCATCCTTCCCGCGCTGCCCTGCCCGGGACGAGCCGGGCACGGCCGCGCTGCAGGTGCTCCGCGTGTCCGCCGCACGCCCTGCTGGGTTACCCTTTGACTTAGTCTGGGTTCGGTTCATCATGTTACAGTTGACAGTGTGAGCTGGGTCGGTGTTTTGTGTTTTTTTCATAGAATCACAGAATGGTTTGGGTTGGAAGGGACCCTAAAGGTCATCTGATTCCAACTCCCCTGCCCTGGGCAGGGAGACCTTTCACGAGGCTCACGTTGCTCCAAGCCTCATTCCGAGTTTCTTAATTTTTGAGATTTTGATAATTTTTGAGGGCTGTAGGCAGCTACAGAATGGTGTGTTCATAAGACTTAAAGGCAGGTCTTGCATGGACACCAGGCAGACCTTAAGAGATTCAGAATTATTTAGGCGGCTTGGTGACTGCATTGACTCCTGCAGAAACTTTTCCACCACATGCTACTAATTAAGGGCAAATTATTCTGCCTGTAATTTGTAGAAAAGGTCTATTCTAGAAGTGCAAATACAGCTCTGCGAAGAAATTCCAGTTGTGCTCATAAAATCAAAACTATCGTCCTACTTTCCTAAGAACCTAATTCTGCTAATGCATAATATTAAGCTTGAATATAGCAATAGCTTTTTTTGAGAATAATCGATGAGATTTCAGTCTCCAACATACATGTCTCCAACATTCCTTTTCCAGACTTGCAAGATTCTTTTATGGGTTATTAGTATTTCTGTGACACAATTATAAAGAGTGAATTTGTGTGAAGTCATGGAAATTGCACTTTAGAAGTGTCATTCACAAGGGCAAACTCTTAATTATACATTCTTTAATGATTCAGCACGAAGAGCCTTGATCAAACATGATACACTTTCATAATATAGTTCTTAAGTCATAAGACATGACCAGTAAGGTATATTCTTAGAATATCTGTAAATAAATGTGTGATAGTCACCAAATTTGCATTGAATTAATTTTGTACATTTCTCTTCGTGTTGCCTTCTCAAGTGTGTTGCTCAGGTTTGCTCATTTTACAAGCCCAGGTTTGTAACCCAGGCATCTTGAGGGACTGTTTCACTTCTCTGGAAAAGGACATGCCCTGTCTTGCACTGATTAAGCCATTGCAGATATGCAGCTCAATCTGTGGTGTTCACATAAGGCTTTCTATTTTTTAAAGTTAGGAGTATTTTTAATGTAGTTCACATTTGTTGTTAATCCTGTTCAGCCCAGGGAACACAGCAGGCCCCCTGGCTGTGAGAAGGTGAGGGCTGACTGACTGTACCTGGAGCATCTGTGTAGTTTGTTGGTGCTAGAGCCCATGTCCCTCACCCTTTGTTTTGGTATTTCTGGAAACTGTCCACTCTATCTTTCCTTTCATCATTATTTCATGGATTCTGAAACTGTGTTCATGTTGAGTAGTGTGCTGTGTCACCACAGCCTTGTTCTGCTCATTACCAATGGATTGCCCTGCCCGCAGGAGTCTGTACCAGCAAAGCATTGCACATCTGTAAGGGATGCAGAAAGGGAGGCAGGGCAAGAACTCCTGAATCTGCTGCAAGGAAGGTTCTGGAAATGTCTTTAACATTGGATAAATTCACATCTGGCCAAGTAGATGTGGGAGTGAATCCATCACAAACATATTTAGCCAGCCTGGTATGCAGTTTAAGTAATGAGATTGAGGACCAGCCTTTCTGGTGATAGGATTGCTCAGCTTTTGCAGTTATATAGAAGAGTGTTTTTCTAGTTAGCCAGGCTGAAGTGGACAGGCTGATGGAACAGGCGTTGATTGTGTGGGTTTGTATGGTGCATTGTAGAAGCCCTTTTCAAATTTTTTTGGCCATATTGCAGTGCTGTGCTGACTCATATTTGTCTCGACCTACTTTTCACCAATATGTAAAATAAATCCAGATATGGAGACTGATTTCATGAGCTTATTACATCCTGGCTTACTCTCATTAGAGTAAGAAATCTGTTCTGTGAAAATTGAGTTCTTAACAGCTTTCCTTTAGCAACAACTTCAACTAGCTTTGTAATGAAATAATGGGGTGAAAAAGGTGTTTAGTTTTGGCATGCTAGCATTTTCACACAGGTCACTTCCCCATCTTGCACTATCTCATTCCAATAGCATGTCCAATGTTTTTGACATTCAGAGTTGTGAATAATAGATCCATAATGTGTTTCCTTAATTAAGCCTTAATTTTGTGGGGGATTATCAACCTGAAATTTATTTTGACTTCTATTTGTCCTGAAGTCAAATTGATTAACTTCTTAGTTCTGTTTATTCCAGTTTATATGGAAGTTTAAATATCCAAATACATGGAAAATTTTATTTTTAGATCAGTGTGTTTTAAAAACCCAACCAGCAGCAAAAAAAGGCAATTTCCATGCTACAGGAGTCATAGCTCTGGGGTAGAAACTGATAATGTATCAAAATAAAGGTGTAATTATGCTAACTGTATATGAATTTTTGCTTTGATATTTGTAACATTGTGTTCCCTTTGGTGTTGTTTATGTACTTTAAAAAATATTTAAAAATAGAATACTTCAATTTACATAATTATAACTTATTTCAGTAAAGTCAGTGTATAATATCACTGACTAGCAAAGTGGAGATAGTTTTACAAGGCTTAAAGGAATTTCTTAGGACACATGATGCCAAGGTTTGCTGCTCTCTAATTGTGTTATCCTATTTTGCAGGTGGAACTTGACATCTTGTGGGACAAGTGTGGCCAGCTCAGAGTGCAGTGAGGAGCTGTTCTCATCCGTGTCAGTGGGGGATCAGGATGATTGTTACTCTCTGCTGGATGACCAGGACTTGACCTCTTTTGATCTGTTCCCTGAGGGCAGTGTCTGCAGTGATGTCTCCTCATCTATCAGCACCTACTGGGATTGGTCAGACAGCGAGTTTGAGTGGCAGGTAAACTGGTTCCACTGGAAATGTAAAATTCTGTGTAGACTATTGCGTGCTGGATTTAGCTGTAGTTGAAAAGTAATAGAAAAAAATATCCTGAGTTGGAAGGGACCCACAGGAATCACTGAAGTCCAGCTCCTGGCCCTATACAGGACAAGCCCAGGAATTACACCCTGTGTCTGAGAGTGTTGCCCAAACGTTCCTTGAACTCTGTCAGTCTTGGTGCTGTGACCACTGCCCTGGAGAGCCTGTTCTAGTGCCTGACCACCCTCTGGGGAAAGAACCTTTTCCTGATACCTAACCCTAACTTCCCCTGACCTGGCATCCTGCTGTTGCCTTGTGTCCTGTCACTGGTCACCAGAGAGGAGAGATCAGTGCCTCCCCTTCCTCTTCCCCTCCTGAGGAAGCTGTAGACAGCTATGAAGTCTCTCAGTCTCCTTTTCTTCTGAACAAACCAAGTGACCTCAGCACTTGTTTCTTTGAAACTACTGAACATAGGAGCACATATCTGAATCTTGAACAATAAAAAAACCGTTTTGTTTCATTTTATTCCAACCTGCTTAATCAGGAGGAGAGACTGAAGGTCAGCTCTCCAGAGAAGGATGCTTACATATTTATGGTCGTTTGGTTTTAGGGACCAGCGTGTATTTTCTTGTAGCCATGAGCTTAGACCTTTTGTACTGAGGATCTGCCCTGCGAATGGAATCTGTTTATAGATGTGTGGTCCTACTGAAACTTTCTAGGTGAAGTGTAGAAATTCTTGCCATAGCTTATTTCCATCCTTCTTTTTTCCTATGCCAGTAAGAGTACAGAGCTCATTTTGTCTCACCAGAATGGGGAAAGTGCGAGGGTGAATCACATCCTTTTCCCTCATCTGTGCTGGATGCAGTCCTTGTTGAGTATCTCTAGTTTGTGATAGTCTTCCCTGTTCGGCAGTTTTTCAAATGTGATATGCATTTTTTAATATATTATAGACCTAAATTGACTTTTTCTATTAAAGACTTAGATTAACTATGAATGTATACATAACTCTAAAATAGGCAACATAGGGCTTCAGAATTTATTGGGGAATACTTTAAAGTTTTGTCATAAAGCTTAGTCAGAGAGTCTTTTAAGGATAGTACAAGAACTGAAAACTGATTTCAAGAAAGCTCAAATCCTGTTCCAGAAGATGCAAGTGAGCTTGAGACATGTATTGAGATCTGCTTTGAATTTCTGACTGGTTTAGTCCAGCTGCTGGTCTCACTGTATGTTATATCACTGAAGTTACAAGTGTGTGTTTACAATGCAGTCTGTAGGAAGAACTCCAGTTGGATCCCAAAGATTCAGAGCTTCACTGAGTTGTGAAATTTTAATTGCCTGGTAAACTTGGCAATTGTTTTGAAAAGAAGCCATTTCCTATGCATTAGGTAGCTGACAGGGTGTTTAGCTTTTTATTGCTCTTCGTTTTTTAAAACAAGCTTTTCTTAAGAGACTGACTTGATTGGATTTATAGGATTTTTGTAGCTCTTTATGGTGTTATCTGGCAGAATCTGAGCACAAGTAATCTAACTGTCCCACTTTAACTGGAAGTGCATTTGGAAATCACGTCAGTTGTATAAATGAAGCTAGCTGAAGTTCTCAGTTGCTTCCAGGTAAATGCCAGTGATTTTAATTGAATTGTCTTGTGTAATTATGGAGTTTGGTAGGAATTACAGACCTACTTTAAAATTATCTTCCTTAAACTAGATTTATGCTCCAAAATGGGAGGTTTAGATTTAGCTTTGGATTGTAATGGACAATTTCCACTGATGGAGAAGGGAAATAGTTGAAATGCGACATCAATCTGCTGTTTTCTTAAACACGGATTTTTAAAGAGAGGATTGATAAGTACAGAATAGGGTGAATTGAGTTTGCTGCACTTGTTTGTGGGAAGATTTAAGGGCGTATTGCAGGTTTATGAGTAATTAAAAAGAGTTTGTTAAATTACAGAGATAATCAATGCCTTGATAATTTGATGGTATGTTTTGAACTGTTAATAGTGTTAGAATGATTTACAGTCTGCCTACTGTATTCTAAAGCTTTGTTCTTCCTCTTGCATGTTACAAGTTGCCTGGCAGCGACATTACAAGTGGGAGTGATGTGCTTTCTGATGTTATACCGAGTATTCCAAGCTCTCCCTGTCTGCTTCCCAAAAAGAAAAACAAGCATAGGAATCTTGATGAACTTCCATGGAGTGCAATGACAAATGATGAACAGGTGACTTTTTTTCTATGTGAGAACTGCAATGTACAGAAGAACTTCCAATTAAAAGACACTACTTAAAAGCCATCCTGTTTGCTGTAGGTGTAAATGCAGACCTGTACAGTACTACTTGATTCTCAAAACTAAACCTTGTCCTTTGGATCTGTAGCGGGCAGTTTAATGCCTATTCAAGTTTTCACCCTAGGTTTTTAAGGATACCCAAGGCTAGAATCATGGTATTTGAGCATGTTTTATTCTGTTGGTTCTTTCTGTTTTCTGTCTCTCATTTAGAATCAATAATACTTCAAAATGACCTGCCTTTCTTTGGGTCCTAGGTTGAATATATTGAATATTTGAGTCGTAAAGTCAGTACGGAGATGGGCCTTCGAGAGCAACTTGATATTATTAAAATTATTGATCCTACTGCTCAGATCTCACCTACAGATAGTGAATTCATCATTGAATTGAACTGTCTCACAGATGAAAAACTGAAACAGGTGAGTTAAGGTTTGTACATTTGACTTTAGGGTTTCAGCATGTGATTATATCTTGCAAAATCTTATGGACTTGTGATCAATTTTTGTGCATAATCATTAGATATAGAGAGAGACACTATATCTAACCACTATATCTAATGGTTATCCATATGTCAGTGACGGAAAATAGAGTTCAAAAGCATGTTGTATGTATTAAACCTTTACATAAAAGACTAGTTATATATTCTCACTATGTGTTAAGCCAGAGCTGGTGAGTGTGTAATGAGTTACATTGTGGACCTGGTGCTGCTTGTGGCACTCCATTTCATGACCATCAGCTAGCTGAGAGTCTTCATTTGCTCACTGAATGTAAACTAGCATTTAAAACTCCAGAAGATTGGCATTCATTGGGGAAGACCAGAAATTTCATGTAGAAAGGGATAGAGAATAATGCATTTTAAAGATATTACAAGATGCAAATTATAATAAGGAAAGGTTCCTGGCTGATAGGGTAGATACATCCTACTGTCTTCTCAGTCACTGAATTATTGAGATGTGTTGTTGGGAAGAGATGCAGTGTCCAAACAAGCTGAGCTCCTCAGTCTTGCACCGATAATGATGAAGATAAAGTTGAAAATTGAAAACATTCACTGCTTTAATGGGCTTGGTCTGTCTCATATTTCAAGGATTTTGTAAGTGTCATCTTAAAGTAGAAAAGTGCTGCTTTATTTACACCCACTTTTGTTTGAGTATACGTAGTAAAATAAAGGGATTTGATGCATTAAGTAAACAACTTAGTTCAGTTGAACTTGACTGGTATTCCTGTTGGTGTTGAAATAATAACATGTTGTTACATAGTCACAAAGGACAGGCAGAAGAGACAAGAACCCCCCAGCCCTTGCTACTTACTTTTCTTCCTTCCATAGTGAAACAAATTTTAACTTAGTTAAGTTCTTTCGGTGACTCCAGATTGCTTGGGATTTACGGAGACACAGGAAAATGTTTTAAAAGCCTAACTGAACTGACCCAATAACTTCATCATTATTAATAGGCAGATTGTGTTTTTTCCATGAAAAGGAGTATCTCAGTGCAGCGTTTATCAAGGGATAGTAATTTTGCTGCCTCTGTTCTAAAGGTGAGAAACTATATCAAGGAACACGGACCTCGCCAGCGGTCTGCAAGGGAGAGCTGGAAGAGGAGCAGCTACAGCTGTGCGAGTACCAGTGGTGTGAGTGGTGCCAGTGCCAGCAGCAGCAGTGCCAGCATGGTCAGCTCAGCCAGCAGCAGTGGCTCCAGCGTTGCCAACTCCGCTTCAAACTCCAGTGCCAACATGAGTCGAGCACACAGTGACAGCAATTTGTCCACAAGTGCTGCAGAAAGAATCCGGGATTCAAAAGTAAAGTTTCTAGTTATGTACATCTGTATTAATTAAGTTGTCTTAGCTCTTGAAGCTTGCTCATGTGATCTTACCTGGGATGTTTGTTCTGAAGGAGCAGAGTAACTGAGTCATCTACCTAAACCAATGATCATAAGAAATTTAAACTTGTTCTCTTCCCATCACTTCTAACCAAAAGCCTGATGTTTGGATGTAGTAGATACTCTAATTCCTTCTGTTTAGGATAAGTTGAGTGGGCTTATGCATCTAACTTAAGAAAAAAATTGTTTAAGAACGATCACCCTAATCTAGGCATAATTTCTGGACAGTAGACACACCCTTGATTATTTTTGGGTTTTTTTCTCAACTAGAAGTTTCATCAGGCTTTTTCAATCTTCTTCAGTTTATTCTTCGAGCATGTCTCATGAGTTTCCTTGGTGAGAAGGGACCCACTGAAGCATGTTTCATTTAAAGTAGTACTGTGGTACTCCTTCTGTCCCCATAATTTTAATTTCAAGTGTGGAGGAGAGGAGCAGTTCTTTCTTGCTCTTCTGCATCTTGGGTTTGTTAAATGTAAGACTGTAACATTTCTCCAGCGGTAAAGATTCCTCCAATCAAAGACTTGACTATGCAACATCACAGGGTAATGTTGTACCTTGTAATTTAGTTGTGGTAAATTGTCTTGATATTTTAATATCGGGTATGATTTTGGATGAATGTTTACATCACCTCTAAGAATTCAGAGGTGATGAATTCTTCAGAGCAGATGTTATTTTAGAGGTTAATTTATATTTATATTTATATTTGCCAGCTTTAGAGGTGTTTTTTCTAATTTATAGAAAAAAAATCTTATGTTTTGCCTCTTCTTGTATTTTGACAGAAACGTTCCAAGCAACGGAAACTCCAGCAAAAGGCCTTACGGAAGAGACAGCTGAAAGAACAAAGACAAGCTCGTAAGGAAAGACTGAGTGGATTATTTCTTAACGAAGAAGTGCTGTCTTTAAAAGTGACTGAGGAGGACCATGAAGGAGATGTGGATGTTTTAATGTGACAGGGGTGAATTTATCAGTGTTCTTTCTAAGCCTTAAATGTATTATCCTTATTGTTTACATATATTTCTTGACCAAATTTTGATTAGTGTTAACAATACAAACCAGATGTTTTCTCAAGTGTAATTTTGCTAAGAAGGTCTAAGTATTGAGTAACTTCAGCTTTTTGAGACAAATTTTGCAACAAAGAGTTCGAAACTTACCTGTCTTCTGAAAAGCTGCTGAATGGATATAATTTTAAGGAAATTTGAATTTGGCTAACATGCTAACTTACTTGCACGTAAGTCTAGGGGTGCTTTTGGATAACACAAAGCATGCATTACTATGCTTCAGCTTTTTTGGTTTTTTCCGACTTAGAGTTAGTATTACACTTGACTTGTTCTGTCTTCCTTTCCCATTAATAGGAAGATTGTTTAGCATGAGGAAAAATCTTTTGCTCTATGGGGCTTTCTTCAGCCTTCCTCTTGATTTGTACAAAATCACAGTACTGTTGATACTTTTCTAAAAGTTGCAATTTAACTCAAACTGCACAGAAAACAAGAAGCAGGACATCTAACGCAGAGAATCTGTAACACAAGTACTGCCTAATAATGTAGTTCTTAGGAACCAACTAAAATTATAAAAAACCCCTCAAAATAATTGGAGGCTTAGTCTTCAGAAGGTTATTTTGCTGCTCAGTATCTTATGTTTGTTACTAATGGTTCACCAGTACATCCCTAATATTTCTGTGAAAAGATTCCAATAAAAACACATTTATGCATTGAAAATACACTAATCTGCAATTAAGTTGTCTAGGACACTACTTAAAATAGTTAAAAACACTACTGGAAGCAGAAGTGCAAACAAGTGGCACACAACTTCAGTGGTTTTCTTCCCCAGAAGCATATCTAAATAGATTCATATTGTTGACAGGAGAACTTAATGCAGCTGTACTTTTTTTAATTGTATGTTTAGCTGAAGTTGTCTTCTGTGTGGGTCGTTACACCATGCATATGTCAGAATTCCCTTTTGTTGTCTATCAGCTTTTGAAATTTCTCATGATAAGAAAATTAGGTAAAATTGTGGCTTTCAGATAGGGAAGTAATAGTAGTTTCAACCTTTTTCCTAATTCTGACAATCTTTAAGCTGATTTTAGTCTTTATCTTGGAAATACTTTTATAGAACTCCTTCCCCCCCATGGCTGAGATAAAAATTATACTTCTAAATTTTAATGTGAAATTTAAAAGATTATGAAAGTATTTTTGAATTCTGAGTTTAGGAAATAATTTTTTATTATGTTGATGCTTCATTAGTTTTGCTCTTGAATTAAGGAGTTTGGCAGTTTAGTGTGGCCACATGTGTCTGTAATTGCAGGATATAGCCCAATCTTGCAGAATGCATGATCAGCTTTAGGACTACTGACATTAATGTTCCATGTCCTGCACAGACTTATTTGCCCTGACAGCTGAAGTATTTTCCTTTCAGAAGTGGCATTCCTTTTAACCTCGAAATAAACTGCCCAATAAATTATCTGAACAATGGCCTCTGAAAGGGTTTTGATAAGACATAAATGAGATCCATAGGCCAACTAGTATGTGTGAACTTACTGCTGCTCTACAGCAGATCCCCAGGTTTGGCCATTGACTAACTAAAAGTCAGGTAATGTGATTTTAAACTCGTTAGCTATCCCATGTGGCCAGTTATTTGTCCACTAACCACAAGTGTCTGTTACCTGTCAGTATTTGCTTGTACTGCGCTGTTGCTAGCTGATGCCTCCCTCCTGTATAATCAATACTGAAAACTTCTTAACAGTATACACTCTACTGAAATTTTAGATTGACTTAAACCTGGACCTTCTTTTAAATATCTTGTATGGAAGATAAAATTTAATTGCTATCAATCTGGCTAATTTCAGGGTGCAGTTGTTAAACTCTTGCATGGTAACGGATGAATTCATCATGAAATACTTCACCATGTGTACAGTGTCACAGTCCAGTACAACCTTTATTTTCTGCAGTGACTTTGAAATGTGATTGAATTTTTTTTCTGAAGAAAAATGCACACTTAGTACTGTAGAGAATTGAAACTCTGAAGTGAATTGTAAGAAAGGTGCAATATCTCAGTGTGGTGGAGCATGAAAGTGTGTCACTTTATTCTATTTCAGCAGTTATTCAGAGTTTAAAATGCCTCAGGTTTTGTTGAGAAAAGACCCCATCATTCTGATGAGGTACAGTTCATTCTGGTCACCTGTCTACTAGCTTCCAGAGATCATGAAGTGAGGGAGGATAGTATTTCCCTCATAGCATGAGCATGTAAGTATAAATTGTTCTAAGTGATTAGATGGGTCCAGTTGCTCATCTGTTACATTGGACGAAAAGGTCCTGGGTGCCAGAATAGCTGATTGTGCTGTGTTGTCTCCAGCAGGTGCTTCAGTCATGTGTCTGACAGTTAAAATGATAGAAGAGAGTGGATTTCCAGGGATTCCATGCTAATAATTTATAGCTCCGTGATCTCATAGATCCGGGATGCTCATAAGAATACAAAGAGTACAAAACTCTGAATGTTCTGGTAAGAATGCAGAATAACATCTTGCTTACCTTGAATGTTCTTTGCCAAGTACTCAGACATAATGTGGTCTTTTCCTGATCTCGGAGAATCAGGCCCGAAGTGACTGTGGGATTCAAGAGTTCTCACATACTTCTACGCATCTGGGTTTTTTTTCCTTTTGCTTTCTCATCCTCTATAGTTCTAGTGAGACACTCATTTTGTGGTGGGGGGAGGTTTTTTGTCATATTCATGTTTTTCCCTGCAGTATGCTCAATGCTTACCCAGGAAGACCCCATCCCCGGAGGTACTTAAGAGATGTAAATGTGGCACTTAGAGACATGATTTAGTGGTGGGCTTGGCAGTGTTAGATTTAGGGTTGGAGCTGATGATCTTGAAAGGACTTTTCCAATCTAAATCTATGAATTTCTGTGAAATACCCATGGTATTAGTCAAACAGTTGGAATGTCAGTGAAATCTGGTCTTGCTGATTTAAGTTTTGGCCATTATGGCTCCAGGCATAACTACTGGGTTCTGATGAAGAAGAGTAACAGACCGCTAAAATAATGCATACTTATTGTGGTTTTTTTCTTAAAAAAATAGATCAAATCCCTGCTTTTTATTAATAGAGAAAAAATGTCAAGCTTGAAAGCAACATAGAGACACACAGGAAAAAGCTCATAGTTACATGGCTTCATGGTACTGAAACTGTGTCTGTAGGAACTTTGTACCCACCGCAATGTGAATATAATCAATTTACACTCTGTAATGATAACAGTTTGCTTCCATGGTAACTTTTTCTCTAAAAAGGCTTAGAAGGAGCACTGAAAGTCTGATTGCAACAGGACTGTAAACAGGAGAGAACATGTTTCTAATATGATTTTAAATATGAGGAAGAAAGCTGCCTGACAAACTTGGCTGATTTCTGTGTATCTGATGTCATCTTTTGTTAAAATACATATTTTTTTTAATCTGGGAAGCTGATAAAAAGATGGTTACAATATGCTGGGGTGCTTACACGGAAGAGCAAGAAAAGTCTTTGCAAGACTTTCCTGGGCTCAAATTTTAGTTCTCATATTGTGGTTTGAAACCTGTGAAGATCATTCTCTGGGGAGAAAACAAACCCACCTGCTTGAACTTACTTAGATGCATTTACGTCAGAGTGCATATACAATATGGAAAGATAAAAATGGCAATATTTACTGTTCATCTATGCTGAATGGCCTGAAGCCGTTTCTTTTCTCCTAACACTCTTTCAGCTTTGAAATCAGTTGATGCATTGGTCTATAAATATTAATAAACTTGACTGTTTTGGGAGCTTTTAAAGTTCATTCATATAAGCCAGATTTTCATGGCAAATGTTGTTAGATTTATTGGTTTAATGTTCTTAAGCTTACTGATCTTGCAATTCTTGGGCACAGAAAAGTCAACAGGTGTCCATTTAAGGATTGCAAAGATTAGTTTATTAATCTATCAAGGGCAAATCTTAGTAATATTCAGAGTTTTTCTGTTTCGACTGTTAACTCTGGTGAATCATATTTGCATTCTCTTTCATCTGGCTAACTTTAAAACATTTCCAAATGACAAATAAATTCTTCAGTGTAAAAAAAAGTTGTAATATTGAAGCCTTGAATATAGTTAATAACCAAAGCAAGGGGAAGGTGGGGGGGTTGATTTTTTTTTTTCTTTTTGTTGGGGGAAGAGATGGGGGTATAGATTAGAGTATATGGTATTGCTTAAATTGAGGGGTTTTTTTTCCCAGGTTCTCTGCTAATTGTATTGCTAAAATGCACTTTTGTATAGAAAACCGTTCTCTGTACATTCTGTATCTACTTTACACAATGTTTATAGAGATTTTTCTGAAGTTGTGAAGGATTTACTGAAAGCTCTGATGCTGTTGAATTCAAGTTTTCATTGTATTTGAAAATAGTTAAGTGCATATTGAAGTACAGATTGGAATTAAAATTAATGATATAACAAAGATATTCTAATGAAATTATGTGGTATCGTCTTCAGAGCGGGGGGGGGTCATATGCAGGACCTGCAGAGTCACTGTTCAGGCAGAAAATACAAATAAAGTGGCATATCTTAACTGTTCTTGATGGCAGAAAGCGAACTGGTCCCCCCTTAACTAAAGTGGTTTGTTGTCCACAAAATCTGACAAGAATTGTTTCATAGGGAAGCAATTAATTGTTGTGAATTATATAACCCAAGGTCATGTACTTAAAGCTGTCTGTCCTTTGTTTTGATTCCTGTGCCAGTGGTATTTTTTTATAAACATGCTCAGCAGCAGCAAGGACACACCAGTGGCAATGGCTTTGCCATTACTAGTCTTTGAATAGGCAAGGTTGAGGCCGCTTGCCAGCTGGTATAAGTTGTGTCCCTGAACCAAATTTGCCTTCTGCAGTACTGAAGTTTGAAGTGTAATACTGCAAAAACTCCTTTTTTCCCTTTGGAATCCAGTTAAAAAATCCTGAAAATCTGAGAAGAGGATAGCTGGCATAGGGATGTATTCCTCAGTGTGCAGAAAGTTTCCTGCAGCATCTCAGGGATCTAAAACTGCCTTCTTTGTCTTGGCTATGGCTCATCAAACACTTCTGAGAGTTGATTCTCATCAAACACTTGATGGAAGTTAAAATTGACCAAGTGTTGCTATCCCAGTTTCTGTAGATGTCAAGGGATGGAGAAGGACAGGGTGGAAAACGCTGCGTATCACAGCAAGTCTTGTCAAACTGTGAGAGATCTTTAATTGTTGTGAACAGAACTGTGGAAGCTCTTGCTCTTGTGGTGCTTTGCCTTCACCTGAGCAGCCTGCTTGCGTGCTTTTTCTGTTTTCACCCAAAGGTGAGTGACAGTGTGGAATCTTTTGCAACAAAAACCAAATTGAAGTGTTTCCAAGGACCTTGACCCATTGGGATGTTCGCTTATTGTAAGGGCTGACACTTCCTTGGATAGCACCCAGAAGCTTCAGGGAAGCTGATGCTTACTCTTTCTGAATTCCAGGAATTTTAGCACTCTGTCTTGTTGCAGCAGTTCTTTTTCAAGGTACCAGTTGCACGGGTGAGTCTGATCTGCTGTCAAACAGCTGCTTGTCACTGAGGTTACATGGGCACAACCAAACATGTTATGAATCTCTTATTAGCCCTCCTTAAGCATTTCTTCATTTTTCTCTCAAGTGTAGGCAGTATTACTGCATTGAGAAGGTCTCATTTGATGGCCAAACCCTATTTAGGCATAAGCTGAATGAAGATTTCCACGCTGACAGAACCAATTGATAACCTTGCTTCACTTAATTGACAGGGAAAGGGGTCATTGGCTGTGGGCTTGCTGTCCTCAGCCTGCTCTTACTATACTGGCCTGGACTGTACACTTCATCCAAACATTTTCCAGTACAAAACTAATTACAGTTTGGTTTCTGGAGATCCTTTGTATGTGTTCCTAAAGATCCTGTGCCCTACTGGGTAGAAAACATTTTTTTCACCTCCTTCTAGAACATTCATCCATTGTAAATTGTTTCTCTAATGCTGAAATAAAATTTAAATTTGCATCCAAATCCACATTTCTGTTCTGAAATCTCATTTCATGCTCTTTCCTCCATGCTGCAGTGACTTACACCTGGCAGCATCACTGGTGTAAGAACTTATTTCTGATAATGGAGAACACATTCCTGAAGCTAAAGCATGATAATTCTTCGTGACATTAGAGTCTTTCTAATCCTACTTCGGTGGAAGCAACTGCTGTATTTCTACAAAGTTTCTCAAAGAAGGAGGATTTATTGCAGTAGCTAATGCTGGAGTTTGACACCGCTGTGCTGATTCTCCCGGCGGGTACCTCGGCCCGTCTATTGTCACCAGGGGGAGCACTGTGGTCATATAATGGATTTTAAACTACAGCTGCCACGGTGCTTTGCTACAAACGCTTTCCTTTATTCTGTTACGTCCTGTTAGAAGATGTTAGGGAGATTTGCTTTGCCTCTTACGCTGTTTTTGAAGTAGGGATCTGTCTGTTAAGGGTCATCTTTACAATAACGACATTTCCGGTGACTAAGGGAAAAGTTTGCTTTTTCTATTAATGGTGATTGCTAATTCTTGCCTGGTCCTGCTTATTGCAACTGAAAGGTGGAAGTACACTCCTCTTTAGTGTTAACTTTTGTATGCACTGTGTTGCTGTTTAAATTTCCTGGTTTCTATTTTGAATTCAGACTTCCCCACTGGGGGCTGAGAACTTTGCAGTTGAAAATATTATATGATGATAGAAAACAAGCAGCCAGCTTGTAATGTGCTGAGTCTCATAAGGTACATAGCTGTCTGACCCTGGGAGGCAGTGCAGAAAAGATGTAGCTTGACTAGCTTTATTTTTTTTTTACAAATAATAACCTCTGAATTTGGCTTCCTTTGAAGTACAGTACTGTTTCAAAGGGAGCTGTTCTGTAGTGTCTCTTTTTCTCTCTTTGCTTGTCTGACAGTTATTGCTACCTTTCAAAAAGCTTACTAACACATACAACTGCAGAGAACGTGGGGAGTTCTCCCTGGAATCTTGGGTTTATTCTTGGAAGTCAAGCTTTTAATGGTTCTGTGCAGAACTGAAGGCTTTGAGCACTTGTATGTGATTGCAGAGCCATCCTCCGTTGTGTCAGTAGCTGGCATAAAAACAGTAGCAGATTCTAAAGTCTTTAATTGTAGGATATTTCCCCTAGGGAAGATGTGTGCCCAAATAATCTTGAAAGGAGGGAATAAAGTTTTAAATCATGGTCACAGCATAAAGAGATTTAAAATGTGGCAGATAGCTGTTTATATCTACATAGCTTGTTTTTCTTGACACCTAGTTCCTGTCTATACTGCCTGAGAACAGTAAGCTGTGAGTGCAACATGGCAGTTCATTGCAGGAGTTACTGAAAACATAGTTTTAATCCATTATAGACCATCCTTGTATAGGTAATTCTCATTTCATGGTATTTGTTCCCTTTCTCAGCTGTTAAAAGTTGATTTAGTCCTTACTTTCTTTGTTCAGTGTAGAAATAAATAATTAGTCATAGGGTTTTGTTTTGCTTTCCATTGTGCCTAGTAGGAGCAAAGGAAGAGCTGAAACGAGTTCATTTTAATAGCTGGTCAATTTTCAGGTATGGACAGCATCTAGACATAGTTTAGATGTCTGCTGCATTCCAGATGTATTTAAAGATGCGATGCACCAGTTACGATCTTGAGGAGCACTGAAGTATACAAGAACTGTGATGATGGGCATGTGCTTTGAGCAATAAATGCTCCTCATGCAGGGCAGGTTTGTGCATGTCCAGAGAATTTTGTTCTTGAACTTGTTACAAAGCTGGAGCACAGTGGCGTGTTTGCTGCCTGGCTGGTACTTTCTGGCAAGAGCAGTGTCAGCTGCTTAGCAGTTACTATAAATTCTTTCTGCTTAGGATCTCATAACTCCTGGGTGGTTCTATTTGGCAACTCCTCTCTGCTCTTCCAGAACATAGACCAGTTTGGGGACCTCTGTATCCCATCTCTTTGTTACTGCTGAACAAAGCAAAAACATTGTGTATTAGGAGGGTCTAAAAACTTCTTATTACGGTACTAAGTGACTTTCACCACACGTAAATATATTTCTTATATTCGACTAATTACTCCCTGCTGAAAGTATAATGGAACATTAAAGTTCATCAAATTGTCATGTGTTTATTTCATGTTCTTTAAATCATGTTTGATATTCAGCCAGCTCTGCTTTGGAATAGTCTCTCTTGGGTAGAACAGGGGACCAGGGCCTTTCATGTCTAGGATTGGTACAACCTTTTACCCTTGGTAGATGGAAATTATCACTTCAGTGACAACTTATATTGACTAATTCGGTAGGCAGATAAAAAAATGCATGATTCTATGTGAGTATTTAATTTTATTAAATTCAAGGTGGGAAAAAAAGCACTATGGTGCTAGCAAGCTTTTATGAAGTTTGAAAGAATTTTTTTTCTGCCTTATTTTAAAATAAGGTGAGTTTATTTACCAAATAGAAAGTATTCACAGTGTGTGTTTGACTTATAGACATGTTGCTCCACAAATGCATGCACTTCCTCCTGAAACAATTTAGGTCATAAAACTGTTTGTAGAAGTTACAAATGTTAGCCAAGCAAAAATGAAGCAGTCTAAAATCTTAGCACAAACCCATTTGTGGACTGATAAACCCATTTGCAGACTGATAAAATTAGTGTAATTTATGGTTGAGATACCTTATTGGCATATGTATTAAAGTTTGGGGATATGTCTATTTTTCTTAGTATTGCATTAGCTGTAATTTCTATGTAATGCTTCAATTCATTTATATATTTGCACAATAGACTGTCAGATAAAAAAGTGCCAAAATGTGTATAAGGAGGTCATCACTTTAGCTTAATTGCACACAAATTTCCTGCAGACTCTGATGCTTAAGACCAATAATGAGACTGCTACAGCTAGAATAAACGCATTAGCCTATAAATTTAGAGCTTCTACCTGCTTTGTGAAGGGAGAATCATCTCTAAATGAGCCTAGTAACATGGATTTGTGATTAATCATTTTACTTGGTGACTCATCTATGATCACCGTACAACAAAAATGTCATGTTTGCTTAGTGGCATTAGCACAATTTATCTTCTCTGCATTCAGAGAATTGCCTTGTTGTCAATGTGGAACTGGGAATACAGCTGAGGAGTACTTTTGTTAAAGGACTTCTGATGTCACTTTATCTAAAGCAGAGTATAAGCAAACAAAAAAAATTTTATAACTGTTCCCTTCCTTGAAATTTAATTATTCTACTTGGTCAGGCCAAACCATTTGCATTTGTAAAACAAAACTAATTTAACCTTGAAAACTGGTATTAGTCAAGTTGTCTCTGAGTTTTTCTTTTTAAGGCTATCCCTGAAAGTTAACTCTGTTTTTGAGACAATTTTGTTTTCCTTGTTGCAGAGTGCTCCTTGTTACTAGAATGCTCAGGGCCCATGGACTTGTGGATGTCAAGTTTGAATAGGTGTTCTCTAAGCCAGTCTTTGTTGACCAAGGGGAAGTCTTCCTTCCAACATTCCTCCACCCTGGTTTCCTGAGTCAGAGACTCCTGGGGGTTGGTCTTGTCAGTGAAGACAATATGAAAGTGATAAAATGGTTCACCTTGAGTATCAGAATTGAGAAAGAGAAAAGCCAACCCAACACCCTCAGAGGAAAATTTGGTTTAAACAGCAAAATGTACAACCAGAAGCTTTGGTGAGGATGAAGAATTCACACCTGCCCTGTATTGCCTACTCTGTGTCTAAAAAGTCCAAGTTAAATCTCTGCACTAGGAATTAACTTAAAAAACCCCCATTAATACTTGCACGTATGCGTAAATATAGCTGGCCTCTAGTTATGAGTTTACAGGTTCAGGGTTTCTTGTGACTGTGGAAACTGAGTTATCTTTAAAGGAAGAGACTCAGTCCTGCAATTTCATAATGGCATCAGTGAAGCTTTAATAAAAACACTACCTACACTGAATGCTTGCAAGCTTGGATAATACATCTGGAGAAGGGCATATCCATGTGATAAAACCTGAATTTAAAGAAGACCCAGGGGCTTGTTGCTGCTCCTGTGATAGTGTTGTTTTTTTCCTTCAGCTTTACAACTGAACCTGCTGCCTCTGTGCCATTTAGTGATGATCGATGTGAACATGCTGGAACTGTTTACATGAAGTGAGCTGAATCATTCAACCTAATATTCATTTGTTTGACTAAAGCCTCTTTAGAGCCACTTGTGATCTGATGACTAACGTGGCACAAAGATGCTAATGCTCCGTGTATACATAAATCATTAACTACTTAATTTGGATTTGGAAACCTGAGGCAACAGAATGCTCCATGGAGAAACAGTTACATTTATCTCTCTTCATCCTGAACCACCTGTCTCCAGAGATCTGGAATGCATTAGAAAAATTAATGTAGTGACTGAACTAAATCTAGATCTTCTGTTCCAGAAGAAAGCAGCATTTTTTGCAACTGGAAAAGCATGGAAATCTAGGATCTGTTCTGCTGAGACAAAAGAAATTAACCTGAGCGGTACTTCCAGAAAAAAGTAAAAATTGGGAAGAATCTGAGGCCGGCTATAACTTTTTAAAATATTTTTGGAGGTGGTCTAGATAAGAGGGTTTATGGAAGAGAAAAATCAGTTTTGGTCCCTCTTTAACTCTACAGAATAGAATTTGAAGTCTCACCTTAAAGCGAGACCTGAAAGCCCTACTTCAGCAGTATTTCAGCCCATTCCTGAAGGCATATTTAACTACATTTCTTTAGTGAAGTGTTTTGGCACTGATGGGGAAAGTGTATCTTCCAAACTGATAAACTCTCTTGCTGGATGCACGTGATGTGAACAATTTTCTGCCATTCAGCTTCCTCTTCTTGTCACTGTTGTCTTGTTCCTTCCCCCTGGTTAGTTAATGATCTGTGTCCCCCTAACTAAAATACCATAAAGAATAATATTGATAATGGAGCCTAATGGAACATGGGACTCTGTGCTGCTGCAAGGCACTAAGCTGCAAACTTCATGAAGGGAAATTTTGAGACTAGTTATATTTTTAGATATAAATTGCCAGTGAGAGACATTTCATAATGATATCAGTGAAAGAATTCTATTCTCTGAAGCTTTTGTTTATCTTGTGTTACTTGAACAGGTTAGATGCTTGTATTTAAATATGCATAGAGCAGCAAAGCTGCTTCTGTACCAAAGCACGTTGATCCTGTATTCATTCCTGCAGGTCCAAGACGTGTTACTGCCCAGTTCTTAGAGAGGACCACACAATGCTCTGAGCTAACCTGGATTCTGACAAATGTTGAAAGGGAAGCAGGACCTTCTAACATTCTTCCTGACTTAAGAATTTTGTTCCTTCTTTTATACCACACTACTACCAGATTTGACCTGTTTTCTTCATTTGAGTTGTTAAGTTGATCCTCTTGTGTAAAAGTATGGTAAATGAGAATCTACTCATGTTGCTTTTTTTTGAATTTGAGCCATGTTGTCACTCTGTGTTGTTAATGCTGAGTGTGAGTGTTTTCAGGAACAAGGATTTTGTTTGCTATTTCAATAGAATGTTGTTTACCTGAATGGAAAGCTCAGCCCACCAAATCTGAATGTTAGACACATTTTTTATTTAGTAAAGCAGACATTTAAGAAGTTATTTTGTTTTTAACATCAGGTGACCTCCCTTATTCCTACAGAATCATTACTTAAATATTTAAAGGCATATCCTCTCAAAGGGTTTGATATGTCCTAGATAAAATGTTTGCTTCAACCTTAAATATATAACATCTAAACTTTACTCCTCTACATCTTTATGGTAATATAAATTTGGAAAAGTGATATGCAAATTAAAAAAGTGTTGGAGGGCAAACAGGAATTATCACATGCTTCAGAGAAATCAAAATCGCTTCAATATAAGGATTTTACCAATGTGCTTTTATTTAGCTTAAAAGCTGGGAAGTCAAGTTTAAGGGTTAAGTCAAGATTCTCACAAGGACTTGTTTTATTTTATGATATTAAACTTGGAGATTACTTGTCAGCTACATTAGATTTTAAAGTCTGTTTTTACAGTGAGTGATATATACACTTTAGAAGAAATAGCTCTTTTCCAGGGATAGCATTTTAATTCTATTTCAAATATTGAGTGAAGGAAGCTCCAAAGAATTTAGTACAATAAACCATTGCTATGTTTAAGACAGTAATATAAGGGTTTTGGTTTTTTGTTTTTTTAGAGTTGCTAATAGCAACTTATGTGGCGAACGTAAATACAGCAATTTAAAAGGACAGTGTGGTAATGTGAATTTCTTCAAGTAGTTAAATACTAATGTCTTTCACCCCATCAATGTCAGCTCTGCTCCCAGTCAAAAAAGCTAAGGACAAATGAACTTACCATTTTCATTTGCTTTTTTGAATTGAAAGGTTTTCAGAAAACTGACAATAGCCAGTCTAGTCTGTAATTTTAACTTGATTTATTTGAATTAGTGAAATCTTCAGTAAATACATCTGGGTACACTTCTTAAATATTTCCCCAGAAAGATTAAACATCTATTTACTTCAACTCCACTAGTGCTCACAGACTTAATTGCAGTGCCTGACAAACTCCTCAAGAAAGGAGAAGTGAAGAAAGAGGAAGAGAAGGTCACTCCTGTAGAGAGCCGTTGCCCAGAGTGGGAGCACTGGCTGCCATGCTCCAGCTGCTCATCTGAATGCCAGGCAAGTGTGTTTGTGCGGTGGGAAGTGTAGCTGAATCGTTTACACTACAGGTTTCTTTTGTACATGTTGATCAGGAGGAGTATTTGTGTTCTTCTGAATAACTTGCCTTTCTGTGTGGTGTTCCCAGCTACTTGCTGCATCTGTGTGCGCCTAAGAGTGGCTGCAGTCATGTCCTTCACCTTAATCTGTGTTTGGGGTGACTGGTTTATAGAAAAATGTTTAAAACAGAATGTTAAATGGGAGTCCCATGTGTAGTGTCAATGCAGCCCAGACCTGTCAGAAGAGCTTGGCAATAAAATTGAGTAATTGCAATGTACATCCTTGAGGTGGAGTTCTACCCGTGTTAAAATCAATGTCAACAGTTTAGTTGATTTTAGCCTTGGGTTTATTTGCTCTTTGCTGCTGGTAACCATAGTATGGCATGCATGGTTTTTAAGAAGAATATGTGCTGTTTTCTTAGCTTGAGGCTTTATTGCAAAGGCTGTGGAAGTTGACAACAGGATTTTTCCTACCCACAGCGAGGTCTGGACTTGGTGATGTCAAAATGGAAATAAAAGGCCTGTGCTCTGTCCTCCTTCATCTCTGTAGAATCCCCCACTGGCTCTCTCTAAGCCATCCTGCTTGAAATGGCAGAGACAAGTGCAAGTAATCTCCCCCACCACTGGCATTGCTGCCCTCTCAAAGGTAATTCCACAGGCCAAATGTCTTGGATTGACCCAGAAGTATTTTCCAGAGCTCACCTTTAATTCTTTGTTTCCTGCCATTGCTGCTTCTGTTGTCCTAGGAATTCTCCCTTTAAAGAAGTAGTATCCTGGCTGCCTGTTCCCTGGTAAACTCAGCAACACAAGTAAAGAAAGTGAGACACACAAAAGACGCCTTTTGAAACAGAAGCAAATTGCTTAAGAAAGAATTCTTGCAGACTGCAGGCTTCTCTATCAATGCCTCATGCGCAGTGCCCTCTTCCTGGCTTTGGGAGGCACATTTACAGGCTGGATTCAAGGAGTGAGGAGCCAGCCTTGCCGATTCAGTGCACCAGTGTAATCGTCCTTGAGACATTGCTTGGCTGCCATGGGCTCAGAATGCCCTTCTTGTTCCCTTTCAGTGTTTCTAAGCAAATCTGAGCTTAACTGAGAACATAATTCCCTACCCTGGTAAAGTTTCTGGGAACTTTACGGAGGAAAAGCTATGGTCAGTATTTTGAAAGATATATGAATTTTCTGCTATAATTAGGTAGAATATGGATATAGCATTATAAGTTCAATTAAAAGCATGTCAATAAAAGGCAGTTGTGTGCTACATAAAAGATTCTTTTGTTGAAAACTGGCCTGAGTTACGACTGTTTTATACACATTAATTTGCTTTGTACATACGGAATAGAGCTGATTGAACAGCATGATTGTCTGACAAGAGCTGAAAAGCAGCACTTGCTGTAGGTAATTTAAATTGAGCCCTATTATCATTTACGGATTTAGTCTGCTTAGAATCAATAAGATGAAAAAGGGTCTGAAAGCTTTACACTAATGCTAATCACTTCTGGGTCAGTAACTCCTTGTGTTTAAGTTATGCATTTCTTCGCTGTATTCACAGAGCTACTTGGAAAGTGAAATATTTTAAATATCTTCCACTGAAGAGAATCTTCCCACTTCTACTTCACAGAGCATTCAGCATTGATAAATATTTTGTTGTACTGAAAAAGTTCCCTGAGAGGGAAGTGACACCAGCCAAATGAACAAAAGAGATGCTCTGGAAAGAGTGACCTGAAAAATTTGTTATAAAGCAGCATTCTTGGTGGCTGGAGATTCAACTTGACCCTAGGATGCAGAGCAAAGCTCGGTTTGGGTAGCTGCAGTCATTTCACTTTCTGTTACAGGAACAATTTTATTCCTGGGTAATTTATCTTTTCATTTTAGAGAGGTATCACCAGGCCCAAGACAAAAGAGAAAAGACAAGACAGACCAGAACCAAGATGATTTTGGTAAAGATATGTGATCAAGAGGGAATACAATGAAAGGAATGTATCTGTATAAAGCAGAAAAAAGGTAAAATAACCCTGAAAAATCAACTTGACAAATTTATTTGTCCAGTAAGACCTTGGTTACTCTCTTTTGGGCTGTGCTGGAGGGTTGTGTTTGGCAGCACTTAGTGCTGTGCAAAGCAGCAGGGTGAGTGGTGCTCCTCTCCCTGAGGACGTTGTGCTTTGCACACAGGGCAGAGTGTGGCAAATGGAGAAATGTCTTGCCTATGACACATGGAGGTACAGGGGCAGAGTCAGAAGTAGAATTAGCCTTTCAAGTCCCAGGTGAGTGTCCCAGCCTCTGCATCCTGCTGCATCTCTGTTCAGGTACTGGAAAGTTAGTTCTGGATGATTAAACCATCAGGGCTATAATAACTATAGACCATCACATTCACCACTGTTGGAGCTGATTGCCAAATCTTTGTCATTTCATCAACCGAGTGGCTTTCCTTCCTCATGCTCAGTTTTCCCAGATACCTGAGAGCACTACTTTACAGGTTTAACTTTTTTTTTAAAGTGTTTTAAAAAGCACACGTTAAACTTTTCTTGTATTAAAATGGGCTGGAGCAGCTAATACAATCTCTTGCAGTAAATAGCTATAAAAACATCAAAGGTTTTGGTAACTGTTAGCTCTATATTTTGTAATGCCTATTGTATTTTCATTTTGTTAGTTCTATTTAAAGAGCAGTATTATCATGCCCCATTTCCTGTAAGATAGTTCTATTTGTCTGCTCTACAGGAGGTAGGAGATTTTAGGTCCAAAAGAAATTATCTCTCAGTAAATTACTCCTAACTCCATTATGGAATACTAAGCACTTTCCCCTTACTGTGTGAGCAGCTTGAAGAGATAACACTGCAATTTATTTATTTGTTTTGTCCCATGTATATAGGTGACATACAAACTCATCTGAGCAGAGACAGTGATAACTGACAGGTACATTAGATCAGACACATATAGCAAAGTTTACTTTGATTATGTAGTAAGTGTCAAGATGTACAGTAGCTGATGTCAGTTTGAGCTCCCTTATAGCTCATAATGGCTTGTCTTTTTCATGGTTGAATGGACACTAATTTTTGTCTAATAAGTAAGCTATCAGTTGAGTGTTTTAGAGAGTAGCTAGAGTTTTTTATCCTTCTGAAAGGGAAACCATTCGTGAAATTATTTTAAAATTTGTTTGGATTGCTTGTTGTATTCATTTCTCTCCTTCTAAAGTCCCGTTTACTCGAAGGTACTAAACGTACAATATTTTCTAAGGACCTGCTGTGAATCTGTTGCATTGTGTATGAGACCTTTCCATATTGAAAGAGTAGCAGAGAACAGAGTATTTTCTGTCTGTTTTGATATATAACTGCCAAACTGCAAAGTCTGTATGTAACACCCTCTCAACTTTAAAGGGAAAGAAACAACAATATTCTGACATTACAACCCCCATTGTTCTCCCCTGCAGATAATGCAGGAGTTATCTAAGACTGAAATTTTGTAGGTTTGTTTTATTATTATCATGCAGCCATGATTTCAGTTGAGTTGTGTTTATGAAAGTACCTTTTAAAAATGCATTTTGCAAGGCATAATATTAACTGATTAATAATGGACTTAAACAAACCTAAAAAAACCAGACCCCCATAATAACACTGGCAAGCTCTGGAAGTGAAGGGTGATATTCTGGGTTGTCTAACATGGTTTAGCTTCCTGGCACAAGGCCAGTTCCAGGGGAAAAAGATATTTGCAGTGAAAAGTAATTTCTAAATTTTGGGGAATATGCCAATTAAAACCCCAACTTTCTGGCTACTGAAAGTATGACAGTAATTATTAACATCTCTAAACCCTATACTGTTCACAGTAAACATCAGTGGGACCAGAAAGTCTCAGTTCAGCATGGTTAGATCTTCTCATTGAGCTGGTTTAGCTCTAATTCAGGCAATCTATGGCTCTCATTCCACAGGCCACTGAGGCCTTTGTTGCCTTGTATGCATGGAGCTAGGTGTTTTCCTGTTCTTGTTCATTTGTTTGTTTTTCAGTCCAGAAGGAGATCTTTCTTTTAGGTCATTCCTAATGTACAGGAACGTTCTGTAAGAAGCACTGTTGTGGGTGCCAGGAAGATTTAACAGTGAACGGAGACCACCTAGTCAAAAGCAGGCTGTGAATAACTAGTTTTTAAGTAGTAACAGTAGGGATTTTGAGGGTGCTTTTAGATTTGCTACAATAATCAAAGCTGTCTTTCATTGTCAGGTATGTTTTCCCTAGATACGCATGTCTAAGAAACACAGACTGGCGTTGTTGAATGACCTTCCCTGCTTTTTATATCTCCAATCAAAGTGCTCTTCCATAAGCAAAATTGCTGAACACTTCAGTGTTAAGGCTGTGGATAATTTCAAATATTTGACTGCAGCATAGCCATGTATTTTTGCCTTAAGAACAGTTATTCTTGAAAATATTTGAAATGGCACCTTCATAAGGTAGAATTCTGTAAGAGTCAATAGTAATGGCCATGCCTTTACTGGAAATAATAGATGAGGTTCTCTCCTGCCTTCTCTTAGACTCAGGATGAGAAATTGAAATGCAGATTGGGTTCTTTTTAAACTGAGAATTTTGTGAATGCTCTGGTAATTCTTGGTGCTTCTTTTTTTTTTTGTCTTCAAGGCTGTGTCTTGGCAGTCCTTAGTACTTGCCATCCACTCTACTTGGGGAAGATTATTTGTTTTACAGCCAGGGCTGGGCTCAGAGCTCACCACAGTCCCGAAGCAGAAACCGTGCTGTTGAGCTGGGAAGCAAGTATGAATCTCTCCCATTTGCTCCTGTGTCCTCCAAATGTAGCCCCCTCACTGCTTTGCTTTCTCTTTGCTCAGCTCTGTACAAAGAAGCTGAATGCACACAGAGCCACTGCTAAACATCACCTGAGAACTTTATTGCTGCTGTCAGCAACTTCTCTACTAGTTCAGTCTGAGAGAGCACAAACAGAGGTAAGACTGAGATGTTCTGATAACTTACTGATGAGAGTGTCTCCAGGCTCTTCTCATACATTAACATTTCAGCCTGCTTCACTTCTCTTCCTATATTCACTTTGGGATATATAGAAAATAAGGCTATAATAATGCTGTCCTTTCTTGTCTTCTTTCACAAACATTAATCCCGTGATTTTTTATCAGTACAAAATAACCCTGGAGATAAGGCAGTCTGTGGATCAGCTATGAAACTAGAAAACTGAAATTATTGTGTTTAATTGCGTGTGAAAGTCAACTTTTGTCAAAATCTCTAGCTGTGACTGGGTACTTACAAAATGCAATGTATTCTTTTCTTTAGCAGATCCCCTAAATACATCTTACTGGCAACCCTTTTGAACCAGATGAAACTGTAATTCAAGCTGTCTTGTCTGCTTCTGCTTTAGTTCACAATAATGTCACTATGCTGGTCACACCAAAGGCTGAAGTTTTTATCTGTAACATCAAGTATTTTGTCCTAGTTTTTCTGCAGGTCATTTCTGATAAAGGTCATTTTTATAAAATAAAAAAACCCAACCAACAACCCAACCAAACCCAAACAACAATCCTCCGTTCAGTTATATTTTTAATGTAAAAGTTTTATTACTCCACCAGTGTGACTTTGCAAGCTCATCCCAATTTCCAGGGGCTTCTCACCAGCCGGTATAGAGCAATTCTCCAGTTGGAATATAGGAAACATTGCTCCAGCCAACAAATGAAGTTAATTGAGACTATGATGTTCCCTCCAGGTTTTCCTCACATTTTTTCTGTAAACTCAATACATTAATTGATAAGGGCAATGTGAGCAGGGGCTGAGGAGAAGACAAGCAGCTGGCAGAGCTGCTGCTGTGAAGTGATGCCTGAGCTGCCTTGTACTGTGGCTCCTCCACCTGCAGCAAGGACAGTCCTGTTCTCAGGCCTGGATGCGGCAGGAGGGATATCCAAAATCAGTGCAGACTGTGACACAACCCACTAGCTCAATTTCTTAAGAGTCCAAATGTAGAACTGATTGACTATAAGGTCTACAGAAGTGCCCTGTCCTTAACTGCCTTTTATGCCACTTGGGTGGCAGTGCTGCTGAAATAAGTGAAGTACAGGTGCAGTGTGTATTATCACAGGCTTCTTCCTACATGTATGTACTTCATACAGCTTCCTGGGAAGCCGTAAGTCAGACATTTGCTGTTAGGTAATTATATTGCTAGGGACACACTGTGTACAATCTCTCTCTCCCTCTCTTCTTTTTCTTTTCTTTTGACAGTGTAGACTTTATCTGGTGATCCATGGTGTTTTATTACAATAATAGCAAAAAGGGAAAAAAAAAGTTCTACTTTGAGGAAAAACATCTGAAGTTTAGGGATGTTTCTCCATTATGTTCATTTTTCTTTAATTTCAGGCATCTTTCACAGGATGAACAAGCAGAGCAAAATTACTACCTAAAAATTACTACCAAAATTACTACTGGCTAAAGGAGAGAAATTCCTATTTACCTGGTTTAACTTAAAGTCAGCAGATCTCTGTTTCCAAATAGCAGTGCATTGGATTTATTGCTCAGAATGAGGAAAAAAAGTAACATCCCACTCTACGATTGCCAAATTTGCAGCGAGGACCCCATTGAAAGCTGGTGGTTTACAACTCATATAACTTGAAATAAAGGAGTCACTCACACATTCATAATCAATACAATTACTTCTACTTTACATGAATTAAGTAATTTGTATGGCATTACTGTTTGGGGCATTTGTATCCCTATTCAGAGCACTTCTTCAGTATTTCAGTCCCACTGATGGTAAAGGCAGGTGCATGCCAGTTACCCACAAAACCAAGGCAAAGCTCTATGGGGAAACTCTTTTATGTCCATCTAGATTTGAATTTGTAGTCCCTTTCCAATTACTGCACTAATTGTTTAAGAGATTGCTAGACTAAAAAAGTTTTTAATCACTAATCTGTTTTTGAAAGGAACTTATGGGCTCAAAACCTGAGCTACATACTTCTTAAATTAATTTTCTTCGTGAATACTTCTTTCTCAATACAGATTTGTGAGTCAGAACACCCTACTGTGCTTGTTTCTTTGTCTTTTCTTCAAACACCTGGCCTATTATTCTCCTTTCTTTTCCCCCAACAAAATCACTTTCTTTGTAGGCAAGGTTCTGATGATATTATGTCACTGGAAATACGGAAATTTATCCAACATCCTATGGTACCAGAACTGAACTTGGAGCAGAGAACAAACTGAACCAATCTGACAATTTAGCCAAATGTGAGTCCTCCAATAGAAATATTTATCAATGTTTCCTGAAGAGATACTAATACGCTGCAAGATCTTCCAGCAAAACACCTCAAAAAATTGTGATGTGGAGGGTGAAGTAAAGAGGTTTTATTTGAAGATAAGAGTTTTTTCCTCAGTGAGCTGGTGGTTTTAGAAGGTGGATGGGGTGGGATTGTATTCGTATGTCTCTGTGGCTTTGGAAATCCTCTCATATATTTTTGCTTTCAGGAAAATCAGATAAACCCGATAAAACAACCAGGGCTTCAGGCCTGCTTTAGTTGAAATCTGTGCCAGGAAACGATCTTGATGTCACCCAGAGAAGATTTAGGTTGCAACACTTCTTTATTCAGAAGAGAGACACAGAGACAAGTCCTGCGGTCTCAATCCAGGTCAGTGCAGGCTTTGCCTAAATTAGGACTAAAGAATTTAGTGCACAAGGCAAGATAAAATGTCAGGAAATAATTGCAATGTTCATTGTGAGATACTCTCTGTAAAATGGCTGACTTCTTTAGGATACAGGAGGCTGCAGATCCCATTGCCCTGAGAAAAACTAGGAAAGCAAATGTTGCTGCTTGATTAATAGCAAAGGTGTTGACCCCATGTGCAGCTATGAAACTAGGTTGAAGGTTTTTCATTTAATTGCTCCCCAACATTTTTTAAAAATGTAATTTTAGTAATATATCCGTAACAGCTGGCAATTTAGCCTTTTTATTTAAAATTTAAACAGACTGAATAAGTGAACCTTCTTCCCTTGGTGTAATATTTCATTGTAAGATAGTAATAATTAACATGTAAAGTTTTATAAGTTTTGGTTATGAACACTCTCTGGTTCCTAAGCTGATTTCAAGTGTTGCCCTGCATATTTATTTTCATAATATCATTAGGTCTCACAGCTGAATTTCAATTCACTTGAAAGAATGGAAATTTCTTGGAAGGACTTGTTAAAGCAGGAAAAATGAAATCAGCTTAAAGAAAAACTCTTCTTCTTTTCAAAGTAAATCCAGATGAAACACCAGGAAGCTGTATTCCCTACCTGTACCCATTGGGAACTGCTGATGATTGCAGACACTCTCTTCTGCCCAGATGGTACAGGAATGACAGCTTCTACTTAATCAGGAACAAAACAGGCAATGTACTTACCTTTGCTATTCTGCCATGTGTCAAATCAGGTACAGTAGCTTGAAGCTGCAGAGCCTTGCAGAAATACACACCAAAGGAGACAGTCCTGGCCTCAGTGTGACATCTGGAGAAGAAGAGGTCACAGCGGGCAGGGGAGTGGTACCCAGCAGGTGCTTGGCTGTGGTCTCAGTAGGAGAGAAGGATGTCTTGGAAGAAGCATGCCCTCTTGGAAGGAGAATTAGGACAGAGCAACACCCAAACTGGCAAGGGTTTAGGAGCCAACCCTGCTGTCCCACCCTGCAGTTCCCACGGTGGTGCTGAAGCGGCTGTGTGTGCTGGGTGGAGGTAGCAGCTCCCAGCTCTGGCAGGAGCTGTCATGCGTGAGTGAAGTTACTTGCCTCTGTGTGTTCAATTGCTGTCCCTGAAATTATTTCTAACCACAGCTATTGGAAAATCTTTGTTGATAGATAAATGTTATCTCTGATGTAACTGCTGAAATTTAGCTTGTGAATTTGATTCCCCCATACCTGAGTGAGGTATCTGTGGCACTTCAGTCAGTGATGAAGATTTTGGTGATTACACAGGACTTACTATTTAATGCAATGTATTACACCAGCCTTCAGGTCTTATTTTTCACATGCTGCTTCTGGTGAACTTGATTTGGAATACAATTTGGCAAAAATACCCAGGTTTTATTATTATTGCAGAGTTATTTTCTTAATGGCTCATGGCAAATGCAGGACAGTTTCTGCTACTTTAAATAAAACAGTGAGTCTCCTTTCCTGCAGAACCTCTTTGCATTGCAAGAGAGAGACACTGGTGGCAAGGAAAGGTACCACAGAAGCTTGTACAGAACAGGAGTTGTGTAATGACAGTTTTCAAGCTATTAACCTACTTAAAAGGTTAATTTGGAACCAACTAAGCACTTGAGTGGATACCGTGTTGTGCTGCCAGTTGGCAGCCTGGGCCATGAGAGTGGACTGCTGGAAGCAAATAGCTGTTGTGGAAGAAACACACTCAAACTTTGTGTGAGAGGTCCTGCTTACTTCACTTCCCCTGTCTCCTGCTGCTTGACATACAGTGCAGCCCTGCTGTAACTCGGGTAATAGGGAGCTGCCTTTTCCTAGCAGCTGAAACACCACTACCTTCTCCTACCTGTGCTACCAATGAGGTCTAAGAACCCAGAAATACTTCCACTTTTGTGGAAAGTGATGAGTATTTGTCTGGCCCAGCAAACTGCCTTCTCTGTCCTGGATCTAAGTGCAAGCTCAGTGCAGTCTCCAGAAGCAGCAGCGATGTAGCTGGAGCTCTGCATCTCAAACTCTAGCTGAGAACACAACTGTGTAGTCTTAAGAGTAGGCCCAGAGCTGCCTTGAGAAAGAAGTTCTAAAATACACAAAATCTTTTCAGTGTAAGTGTATTTGAGGACAGTTTTGAGGAACCAGGCAGCATCAGTGGAGGAGTTCCATGCTGTCCCATCAACCCACAGGAACAGAGTTTGCTTGGACCTCTGCTACAGGTGTGGGAAAGCTGATCTCCATGTGCAGCCAACTGTTGGCCTTTCTTTTTTGCTGTGAAGCAAAAATTAGCACTTATATAACTCTGCCATTTGCACAGTGTCCTGTTTGTTTAATGAGTCCTCACAACAGCCCTGTGAGGTAGGCAAGTGAGCTGCACAAGGAGGATATGATGACCTGTCCTCACTTTACACTAAAGCACCAGGGGGATACTATGTATGCTCACTTTACACTAAAGCATCAGACCTGTGGAAAGTTGTTCTCAGTCCCATGTCCCAGATGGGGAAATTCAGCAAAGACTTTAAAACGACCTGTCCTGGAGTCCAGGATTGTGATGGACTGTAGACTCCTGCTCAGTAAGGCCTCTGTTTTCACTCATTTCAACATTGGTCCAAGGAAGAATTTAACACTTCACATCGCGTTTTCACTTAAAATCTGAATCCACTCGAGGCATGAAATGTCTCAAAATATACAAGTAATCTGTTAATTTACTCGTCTGGTAAGGTGTGCCAGAAATTTGCTAAAAGTATTCAGCAACCTCATATTTACAGTTATAAGTGACTGATTAACGTGTATATACATACGCAGAGAACTACACACAATTTACTGCACACTGCTAAGCTACTTTCACAGGATACAGTTCATGTACAGAGGTTAAACTTTCTTAATTAAGACATTGCCACCCTGAACATAAAGCAAACATTTTTTTTAAATTTGAAACAAGGTACTCTTTATACAAACCTAGTTCTGAATCAAAAGCCCATACTGAAAATAGTCCCCATCTTGTTCCTGCTAAGTCTGTCTAGAATGCAGTATTTCACTGGCATTTGCACTTCAACATGAAGCATGGTCTCCAAGTTAATAACTGTGTACTGATTCTTACATCTCAATTACTGCATGTAAGAGTTCCTTCTGAGAAGTTAAGAATTGCTTAGAAAAGTGGTTATTCCTACAAAGAATTTGGAGCTTTTGGACTAGCTTCCGATGAGTTTGGTGATTTCAAAGCTTCAAATATATGTTAACCTGATTTGCAAAGATGGGATAGTTCCTGCTTCTGTTTCTGCAGTGCTAGAGATGATACAAGCCAATTTACTACCTGCTTTCTTGTTGTAATGAAGGAAAACAATGTTTAGGAGGTTTATTTCCTTTCAGTCTGTTACCGAAGCTGCAGGAACTACAGCTCTGTGTGTGTGTGTTTTCTTTTTTTAAATGTGTCTCTCTAACAAGAACTCCTTATTGGAGAAGGCATTCACTTTCCCCTCCGTGGCTGTAGTCTGTGGGAGAGCTCCTAACAAAGTTCTTTGTTAGTGTTTGTAAGACTGGAGATGAGGTTTAATTGAGGGATTTGTGCTGAATGTTCTTTCGCTTTGAGTCTTAGTGCTGCAATGCTTGACGTTTTCCTTTCAACTGCTGCTGGATCAGTGAAGGCAGTGAGAACAGGATCTGACGGGGGTCCAGGAGCTTTCATTAGTACTGAAGCTGTTGTCACGAGAGGATTTAAAGCATTGAGAAACCTGTATTTGAAAGAAGTCAATATTACCCAAATTAAGAATTATTTTGGAGAACAAATACTTACTGAGTTGCAGCTTCCCCTCCCGCCAAAGTATTAGGAAAAAAAAGTTCCAAAATTTCCAACTTCTTCCAAGTGTATATTTTTTTAGCTTTATTTTGCAGTATAGTGTCTTGCCCTTTAAAAAAAAAGAACAAGCAGAAAACCCCACCCTAAATAAAAAACTAAAACACTTTTAAATAAAATGAACAAGAGATTATCAGACATGGCATGCAGATATCTAAACAAGCAACCATTTGCTTAACCCCTCATGCTAAATCCTTTCTAAACAAACCTTGGATGCTGTAGATCAGCCTGTTCTGTGAAAGCAATAAACCACCTCATAAAAAAGCCAATTTATATAGCTGTTTATGCAGACAATTTGTTCACATCAATTGATTCCATGTGAAAAGCATTTGTTTTTCTGTTAATGTAGTACTAAGATACTCTGATTTCAGCAAGAGTGCTATCTTCTATTTTTTATATATTTATATATACTTATATATAATGTATAATGTATTTACATATTTTATATATAATATATTTATACTTGAGAGAGAGCGGGAGAGAAAGATGGAGTTGCAGCCACACAGGTCACAGCAGTCTGTATGAAGACTAGAGTTCAGTGAGACCAAAAGTGCAGTAAGTATGCACAATTCGTTTTCAAAAATCAATTACATATTAAGTTTTTTATTAGCATGACTTAAACTCGAATCTTGCTGTTCCTAATCAAGTGATCCTACACAGTCACTAACCCATTTTATTGAGAACATGCGAGTAGCAAACTAATATAAATGCAGCATTTTTAACAGTTTTGAGATTTAGAAAAAAGAAAATTATTCTATACCTTCCAAAATGTGGATTTAAAATAGGATTTCTGAAGAGGGAAGTCCAAGTAAGACTGCTGAGGCCAAATGGCCCTAAGGTTGAAGGACTAAAAGCTGGGGACATGGACGGCACAGCCAATGTTGGAAGAGGCATTGACCTCCATGTGTGATCTAGGAGGGGAGAATGACTCAGTGGAACATCCAAAAATAGACCAAGCGGGTGCGTTAAGGAGATTCCCGGAACAGTCCCCAGAATTTCATTTTTTTCACGTTTCCTCCACTTTGCCCTTCTGTTTTGGAACCAGACCTTCAATAAAAAATTATAAAGGCATTACTCTGAAGTTTGTCTTACCAGATACTATGGCACGTATTGATACGGATGGCGAAATATTTCCTGTTAAACCAAACCCCACTTCTTTAATATAAAAGATCCATTCATAAATGCCTTAGTGGGTTTATTACAAAATAAATCACTTATAAATACTGTAAAATTGACTACTCTCTGACTGAAGAGTTACATACATTTTAAAGCCATTGCAATATATATACCTCTCACCTGAAACGCAGGAGCAATTATTAAAAATGATCATTCTTCCTTTCCTAACCTATTTATTGAAAGTTAAATTTCAACAAAGCCATTCAAGAGGTGGCAATTATATTACAGTCAAAAAGTTGTTTTCCAAGAGTTTTAAATAGCATCTAAAGTATCTGAAAATTAGGTTTTGGGGGACCCAGCTTGCTTTACCTCAGCCATGCCCTATGACCATTTCCAACAGTGTGACTTACCTTCAGACGCTTAAATGACACGAAGTGTGTTTGGGAGAAAAGCCCTCCACACACTGAGGCGCTGATCCCCAAACAGGGCTGCAGCATGCCCCAGCCTTGCTGTCCCGAGCCTGATGTTGTTTCTCTCTGTCAGTAGGAACTGACTCTTTCAAAGCACTTGCTCTGGGGTTCTCAGGATCCAGCTGAAGAAGTACTATGCTAGTCCTTTCATTGCATACAGTATCTTTACACCAGAAAGTTCCTGTTCTCCTTGAAGAGGGATTTATACCCCTTGGTTTATGTGTGTAACACAGAACTGTCTCGCTCACAGGCAGTCAGCAGAGGAGGTGCCCTCAGCAGAAAATCAGAACATCAAAATGTTGAAGTTGGTACTTGAAATTCTAGAGTGTTATGACTCATTCTTTGGTCTTTCCTCCAGCAACCATCAGCTTTCAATAGTCAGATGTCTTAAAAAAGAATACCTGGACCTGTGACATGCCAGGCAGCTATGCCTGCATGGCAGTGAGGACTAGATACTCCATCTGTATTAGTCCAAGACAGGGGTCTGGTAAGAAAAACTAAATTACTGGGATCAGATGATTTTAAATCACTGTTAACCAGTAATCCTGAATTTGTAAGTGGAGCTTAGCTAAGATCTCACAGGAGAAGACCACCAACTCAAAGGTGTTAGTGTTTTCTATGAAAAAATCCAATTGAAAAGGCAGTAACTGTCTCACACTGCAGATATGCAGATACAGCCTTTCCTAAAAAAGATAAATGCTGCAAAGGTGTTCATGTCCTTACTAAATCATAGCACTGTTCTTCAATCTGTTCTTCATAAAGAAGCCTAACACAAAGTTAAATATCTGCTTTTCTACTTTCTCTGTCCTAAAGCAAATCCATGATCACTCAGACATGCACTTTGACTACAAAATAATTTTTGTAATGTTACAGGTAATTTTGAGCTTCACCCCAAAATTTAGTCATTGCTCATATTTTGTTTTTGTCAAACTGGAAGGAAATACCAGCATAGATATCTGATAATTACCGTTAGGAAAAAGCTGGCTTTCAGTTCCTTATTGGTACAAACTCATCAGTTCAAGTGATAACAGGAGTAGACCAATGCCTCATACCTGAGACTGACATGACAAACAGCTTTCAAAATTTACTGTGCACATTATAGTTATTCACATTCAGATTAGTCATCTTGAACCTTTTGTCAAGCAGTTTTCCTTTGCTTCTAATAAAAGGCTTAAGTTGCCTTTATTCTATTTTCAGACACATCTGAAGTGACAAACTAACCATAACAGAAACTGCTATACCAGCCTTAGATTTTTATTACTGTGATATCACTGGCAAAATACTGTAGAAAAAAAAGCATTACTTAATACTCAAAAATGAGTTTTAAGCCATCAAGTTTTGAATTGTATGCTAAATATTACCTAGATTATATTTGCAATCACTGGCATCATGCATACCTGACAAGAGATTTAGGTCTTTTATAAAAGAAAAGGTGAGCATGTAAAATTTGATCACTTTCTTGCTCTAATTTTCTTTAAAAATGAATCCTATTTAATTGATATAATACCCAATGATGCCAAAAAGATACACAGATGTGCAAAACTGTATCGTGTTTCTGCTGTAAGTGAATAAGAGTATCGTAATGAGAAAATATGACAAGGATGTCTAGATCAGTTATATCTGTAAGTCAATGTTTTAAAATGGATGCAGTTTATGGCAATGAAATACCCATGGAACCTTTTACCCCTCACATTAAACAAGATAAAAGATTCCTTTAACTTTTTCTTATTTTCTTCCCATCCTAACAATATGAATAATGAGAAACAGAATGGCAACAACAGATGCAAATACTATTGAAGAGCATCCCAATGTGGCTCCAGGTTATGAAAATGTTTTGAAAATTCTCTGACTACCTCTTTCCCAAGGTAAGGAATGCTGCCATCTCTGTTATTCTGTAAAAGTAAATAAGGGGGGGGTTGGGTGAGAGGGATCTCTTTGAAGTGATGATGGAAAGAGCATATGTTCATGGAATTTTTTTTCTTTGTTCATTTTCATGTAAGACTCAAAAGGCAAGAGGAGGAACAATGCAGTGGCCAGTACCCATTTCAGCTGGTTGATGGAGGGTTCTCCCTAGAGAAGCAAACCTCCATTTGTAAAACACACTGAAGTGAAAAAATGGTCTGACTGCATTGGGTAAGATTAATTTCTTGAGTTTACGCTTAACTAAATAAAGAGATGCCACTTTCCATGTCAGCTGATTTAGCCAGGTACCATGGGAGAGGATTGGAAGTCTTCATTTCACACAGGATGCCTTACAGAGCAGCTATGAGCATGGGCATATGCGGCAAGTATTTTGTAATTACAGCAGTTTGCTAAGTGCAGTACATCCCTGTTGTTCCTATGTATCCCCTTCTTTCCAGGCTGCGACCTGTTTCCCACAGGATGGGAACTGGGGCTTGGTTTTTTGCACTGCAAGCTCACACTAAACAACTGTGCTGACTGTGCTCTGTGCCCAGGAGACTCGTGTTAAGTTCTGACATATTAAGGAGGCAAAGAGGTACCAGGAACAGCTCTTTGCTGTTCCTTCCATCCACTGGGGATGCATCAACTCTGTTATTTTGCTTGTTAATTCCTTTTTGACTCCATCAAACACAAACATTTCCTTTTTTTTTTTCAGTTGAGTCGTTAGGAGATGAGTTCCTCTTTGCCAAGTGCCATTGCACCATTCCTTCACAGGGTCTACAGGGTATGTACCCCACAAAGGGAATGTGACAGTAACAGTTAAATTAACAGCTTTTCACCCATGTCTTTTTCATTGTTAGATGCCATGTGTAATTGTCAGAGACTGGGGCATGTCAGTGACTAGAAGTTTTAGTCATTGTTGGTGTTAGGAAGAGGGGAGGGTGCATAATTTCCTCCAAGTCCACCTAAGAGAGATGAAAAGTTCATCTAGGTATGCTTTGAGTCAATTATAAAGTACCATTCATACTTCTAATGTCTTTTCTGAAGATGGTGCATATTAAAATAAAAAGCTAAAAAAGTTACAATTTTACAGACTGTAACTGTGGTGTGAACCATCCCAGATCCAGTGACTGGAGTAATGACAAAGTATACAAACAAGGATCTGGCATTAACAGCATCAAAGCTATGCAGGAGTAAGCAGGACTGTCACACTGAGCAGCTGCACCAGTTCTCAGTCTTTCACAAATAGGCATATACCCGGAGTTGTGCTGGAACTGTCAATATCTGATATACAGCACAAGCCAAATTTAGTACAATTGTCATTTGCAGCTTATAAATACTTGAAAGCCTCCATACCTTTTGAAAAAACTGTTTTTTTTTTTTTTAAGGCTATGATTTCTGTATAATATGGGGATTTCTAGGTTATTGAGAGATGAATCTAAAGAAAGTGGTTTTTAAGAGATACTGTTAAGCAGGAGTGCATAGAGTCAGGAAACGTTATTAAGGGTCATTTGTAGTTTAAGCAAACTGCAGCCTACAAGTGATTAGCATCTGTCTACGTATGCTGAAGTTCTACAGGCATTGCTACAATCACAGCCTAGCTGGGCATAAAATTCTCCTGGACAGGATCTGACTGTCATACATGAATGTCAAATTAATCTTTCATTTGTTTTAACCAGTCATTTAGAAGTATGACCGTTTTATTGAGCTAAATTAGACCAAGAGAAGGATGTAAACTCTGCAGCCTCGGTAAATAACTTTGGATGCCCCATAGAACCCCTCATTTTCTTTAAACAACCTGATTTATTCTTTTTAAATCCTGTTTTAAAACTCAGGAGACAGTACCTGCCTTTCGACCCATGAAGGCGGCAGCACAAGCGGGAGTGAAGCGCAACCTGGGAATGTTCCTGAGCCGCCGCTTTCCCGCCTCGGAGGTAACGCTCCCCTTCCTCTGTCCCTTCAGCACCACCCGCCGCGGACGGGACGCGTGCCCGGCACCGCCGCGGTTCCCTTCCCGCCCGGCTGAGCAAGGGGAAAAACGCGCTGTGTTCAACCCTCTCTCGCCCCTCGTCCCCTCCGGCACTCACCTGCACCCGGGCTTCCGTCAGGTCCAGGCGCAGGGCCAGCTCCTCTCTGCGGAGGCACACACGATTAGAGCCGGAGCTTGCCCGCCGCCCCGGCGCGGCCCCTCCCTCCCTCCCCTCCCGTCGCTACCTGGTGAACACGTCGGGGTAGTGGGACTTGCGGAAGGCGCGCTCCAGCTCCTCCAGCTGGAAGGTGCTGAACGTGGTGCGGTACCGCCGCTGCTTCCTCTTCACCGGACCCGGTGCCTCGGAGCCGGGCGGGCGCTCCGCCCGCTCCTCCGTCGGCGGCTCCTCCGCGAGGCTGCGCGCTCGACCGGGCCGCGGCGGCGCCGTGCGTTCCGCGCCTGCGGGAGACAACCGCGGAGTTACTGGGGCGGGCGGGCGTGGAGCGACCCCGCTGCCCCTCACCGGGCCGCCTCTCACCGTGCCACCCTCCCCGCCGCCCCTCACCGTGCCGGCCCGCGGCGGGGCCCCGGCCCAGGATGCTGTCGATGAAGTAGGAGGTGAGGAGATGCAGGGCCGGCGGGGCGGCGGGGGCCGCGCTCTGCATGGCTGCGGGCAGGGCCCCCGCGCCGCGCCGCGTTTTATGGGCGCGGGCAGCGCCCGGCTCCGCGCCCCGGTATTAGCATTTCATTAGCGCGTGGCGTCAAGGCCGGGGGTGGGACGTGCCGGGCCCCGCTCGCCGCGCAGGAGCCGGGCCGCCTCCCCCGGGCGGGCACAGAGAGCCGCCCCGTCGGGCTGCCCCACGGTCGTTCACTGCCCTGAGGCCGTACCGCCCGCTCTCCCCGCTCCCGCAGGCCGGCCGTAACTTTTTCAAGCCTTGTTCGGGGGCGCGGAGCGGCTGCGGTGAAGTTGTGTCGGTGCTCGCCGCTGTGCGGGAGAGCCGTGCCCGGCTCCTCGAGAGCTGCGGTTGGGTCCGGAGTGAGGGCTGACAACCCCAGGCTGAGACCCGCGAGTAAGGGAGAAGTGTCACTAGGGTTTACCTTTATTACTTCTGATGAACTTACACTTGTTGAATTCAGCGTTTTAAGGCTGACCTTGCAAAGTCCAATGTGCCAGCAGGCGAAGGGAAAGTGCACAAACTCGTGCAAGATTGAGTCCTTTTCCCTGGAGATCTATAATTCCACTCCTGCTATAATTCCGTTGCCGGTGTTGTTACAGCAATGGTTCCTCAACAGGAGGCCTGGAAATGATTTCCTTCACAGGGAGACTTCCAGCAGTTCTGTGATCTTACTGTGGTGTACTGACAGAGACTGACATAAATTAAATGACAAAATGACTTGAGCCTGAGATCTTGATTTTTGGGGGATGAGAATGAAATACTACTTCCTAGAGTCTTACAGAGAGTACAGCAGAAAAGGGCTAAGAACCCCCAAACCCCGAAACTAGTGGCTGGAAACTGAAGCCAGACAAATTTTAGATTAGAAATGAGGCATAGATTTAAAAATCCTTGTGTTTATATCTAAGTTTTGAAACAACAAAAGTGGTGGAGTTCTGTGTTCTCTGTCTTCATATCAAGGCTGGATCTGTTTAAATTCCGAAGACATAGAAGCTATCAGTGCAGAAATGCTTCCTCACTGTCACCTGTCAAAAATCTTTTGGTTACTCCTGGCATTGCAGTCCACAGGCAAATTTTTTCCATATTTTCTCCTCTCCTCTCCTCTCCTCTCCTCTCCTCTCCTCTC
>VZRV01010648.1:761280-829033 GCA_013398115.1 Falcunculus frontatus | reverse complement strand
AACTCCTTGCTGTCTCACTGCTGTGCTTCAGGGCTCTTCATTGACTCAGACCTCGACTTCATTCCTTTCACTACAACAATTTGGTTTGGCCTGAAGAAATACCTTTGTGAACCTATTCCTGTGGCACCCTCTATGGGAAGATTTGGGACAGCACTTTGTGATGTTAACTCCTGAAAAAGTAAGGTGCCTGTATGAAAGATGACTCTAGGTAACAATTACAGAAAGTGGTTTTTTTACATGGCGTTTTCTTGACATTTCATACTTTATTGCCCTATTCATATCATGATCCTAAGCTCCAAAGCTCAGACTGCCACATTCATGAGATCTTAATTGTCTTCAAGGCTCAGGGACTCATTTGTGCTGGGAAAAACAATGATTCTATGCATCCTATGGACCAAATGTCTAATGTAGTTTCTGTCAATTCCAGGAAACAAGATTTGAGTGATCTAATTTCCTCTGACTAAAGAAACTGTCAGAACTTCATCAAGGAATCTCCTGGATGTGAAATACCCAGTGATGTGCTTGTTTTATAGTTACATGTGTTATAGTCGCACATGTGTCTATGGTCAAAGAGAAGCCCCTGCATCTTGGAGAGCATGCCCAGGAATTCCAATGAGATCTCCCGAGAGCCAGAAGTGACTAAGTTTTGTTACTCCTGTGTTCTAAACAAACCAAATCCAAGAACAACCTGGACAGCAGATAAAGCTTCTGTGAGGAGCTGCAGGGGTGGCTTCTGTGAGAAGTTGCCAGAAGCTTCCCCCATGTTCAACAAGCCAATGCCAGCTGGCTTCAGGATGGACCCACTGCTGGCCAAGGCTGAGTTCATCAGCACTGCTGGTAGCACCTCTGGGATAACAGGTTTAAGAAGAGGAAAAAACCTGCACAATAGCAACTGCAACCAGAGGGAGGAGTGAGAATATGAGAGGAACAGCTCTGCAGACACCCAGGTCAGCAAAGAAGAAGAGCAGGAGATGCTCCAGATTCCAGAGCATAGATTCCCCCGCAGCCTGTGATGCAAGGCTCTGGTGAGGCAGCTGTGCCCCTGCAGCCTATGGGGGTCCATGGTGGAGCAGAGATCCACCTGCATCCTAGGGAGAACACCAAGCTGGAGCAGGTAGATGTACCCAAAGGAGTTTATGACCCTGGGGGGAGCCAGTGCAGGAAGCAGGTTTGCTGGCAGAACTTGAGACCCCATGGGGGATCCACTTAGGAACAGTCTGTTCCTGAAGGACTGCAGCCTTGTGGTGGAAGAGACCCATGCTGGAGCAGAGCCAGGACAACTGGCCCCACCTCACCAGAGGGATATCCCGGACCATATGATGTCTGCTCAGCAATAAATGCTAAGGGAGAAGAGTGTAGGGCATTTATTATTATGACATTTGTCTTCTAGAACAGGTGCTACATGGGCTGAAGCCCTACTTCCCCCAAAGTGGCTGGACATTTTCTGCTAATGGGAAATACAGAATAAATCTCTTGTCCTCCTTTGCTTCTTTGCCTGGCCATTGCTTTTGCATTATTAAACTGTCTTTACCTTAATCCATGAAAATATCCTATTTTCTCCCCTCCCTGTCAAAGAGGAGAGAGAGCAGCTTGGTAGGCACTTTATGTTTAGCCAAAGTCAACCCACAACACATCTGTATTTTTCAGATGTTCTCAGGCAGGTCACATTTACACTGCTTACTGATGTTTGAGTTGTTATTTTGGTTTTTTATTGTATCATGTCATGAGCTGAGGAACCTGTGTCATAGTTGCTGCTTAATGCCGTTGAAAAATGCCCTAATAGAGTGCGATGTAAATATATTTTCATTACTTCATGTTCAACCAACCTTGTTGCTCCTGCTTTCTTGGTTTTCTTTGGCTCCCATACAAAGTAAAATGTGACAGATGAATCGTAAAGCTCACCTTGTCCACAGAGTGTTTGAAAGACAAAAGGAAGCAAATGCGTCTGTTTGTGGATGACAGCAGAGTTGCAACTGCATGAGGGGCACTGGTGTTTGCTGTGCTTGAAATGTCTCTTGGCATGTTGATAATGTATTTCAGCGTTCTTTATACTGCCTTAAATATGTACATAAATATATGTTAATGAAGTTTAGTATTTAGGCTTAGAAAATAAAGCCTGTCTATATCTACATTGAAAGAAAGTTCTGAGATGAAATATGTGATGAGGTTAATAGGAAAAATTACTTGAAGAGTGTCCAAAGATTTGGTTTGATAGCTCAGCATGGATCTTTATTGGCTTGAAGAAGGAAAATAGCTGCTAACTAGAGAATTAAGTGCAAAACTTGGGTAAAGCAGAAGTGATTCTGATGAGACCTCTACATCGACTTTGGCTGATGTTCTAGGAACCAGATGAAAAGTGCTGAAAACCTTTAATGCCAATATACCTCTTCAGATTGTTCATATTCTTATTAACACAAGTGGTTTTTCATTCTATTTCTGTTTTACACAGAGGCCTGAAGATCTGCGTGAACTGGAAGATCAGCACGTCTCTTTCGTTTTATGGGATTAGATCTAGGTTATATATGGCAATCCTCTAAATACTGGGGAGCTGCAAGACTGAATGTTGTGGTACAGCCTTAGCTGGGTTCTCTCAAGCCAATTGATACTTATTATACCAGCTGCACCAGAGTGCAGTAACTCTTTTGTAATGGAATCACAGTAAGCTGGTTTCCCATTTCAGTTAATAACTTGTGAAAATAATGTAAGTGCTTTTTGCTGATTAAGCATATGTGACTGCTTGGAAAAAATGTGTGTGCAGTACATAGCAATTCAGCTTCCCTTTTTGTGCTGCATATTCAAGAGCACAATAAAATATTAGTTGCTAGAAGAATAAGATAATAATTGGAATGTTGCTGACTATGGAGAAGGCATCATGTGCATATGGCAGACACTGTGCTCATTCTGACCAACCCACCTGGAGCAGATGTCCCTCTGTTGTGTCCCCATCCAAATCTGTTGGCAGTCTCACTTTCAGATCTGTTCCTTCCCCCTCTGCAGACCTTTGGTTTTATGTAGGCAAATAAACTGAGAGCCCCAGTCTTCCCTTTTTGCATTTGGTTCTTGAAGAAGATTGATTGTTCATGAAAGCCTGGCATGTAAGAGGTTCCTGTTCAAGTGACATGAAAGTATTGTGAGGTACCTGGAACGACCTAAGCACACTGCACTGAGTGTTCTCTCAGCAGCTGCTGTAATGAACTATTTCTCAAACCCTTTAGGTAAAAAGTGAAGAGCTCTTTGGTGCCTCTAGCAGTGCTGTTTATGATAAAGTAATATTTACTGGATCTGCTAAAGCCACCCCTTTGGGGTCAAAATTAAATGAGGCTCTCATCTCTTCTAAAAGGTAAAAAATGTATGTTTTAACTTTTTAAAGTTTCTAGACCTTGCGTTTAAGGAGAAAAAACCTGGTAGAACCTAGGGTGCCAAGAGTCCAAGAATAAATAAAAACAAGTCAATATTAATTTATTTTTTATTAGAAAGCGCTAGATAATAAACTAACAAACCAGGTTTTATCTCTGTTTAAGGGTTCATATTTTATCCTTTTTGAGGGGTATCAGTCCTCTACCATGTTTGCATGTTCCCAGAGTGAAAATTATTTTATTTTCAAATTACTTTATTCAGGGACTGACTATGAATGTTGGACTAACCCTGGCATTCCTTCTTCTTTTCCTAGTCTTTGACAACAAATCACCACTTCTACGTGCATCATATATTCATATGTGAAATTGGAATGGTCACACACTCTTTGCTAATAAATTATTTTTGGGAAAGCTGAGTGTGTTTAAAATTAATCACAGGTGATGTTTACCTATTTGCAATTGTAAAATGTGTTGTACCCATAAAATACACACTACATACTTTCCCTTTTTAAGCCCTAAATATAACCTTGTGTTAGCTGCAGAATAACCACTGGAAAATCTATTTCTGATTACTTTTTTCTGTATTGCCATAATAATTTTAGAAACAAATCTTTACCAGGTGTGTTCCTCAATATTGTCTGAGGTCTTCTGGGGTTCATTTATGCAGATATGGAGCTACCCAATTCTTCCCAAACGCTATGGGTACTATGACTAATTCCAACTCACTTTACAGACAGGGACTGAAGTCTTCAAAGAGTTGTGAACTGTCCAGTAATGTGCAAGAGAAGCTCTGCTACAATCTTTGTGTTACCTGTGTCTCAATCTTCCACAACTGTAGTAAGTGTTGTTTCATCCTAGTCTTTGTAACAATTTTGCTACTGCCATTATGAGGATTTGGGGCATGGAGAGGTGGAATGGTGAAGGAAATTAGGGCAGTTCTCTGTATATAAAGTGGTTTCCCATGTTCAGCCTTATTGACTGAACTATCTGATTTTCCCTTTAATATACCCACTTTAGTACACTAGAAATTTTATAGGAGGCATAACTGCAGAAATCCACAGCATCTGTATCTCTTCCCATAACAAAACTGTGAGTGAAGTAGCCAGTCAATAGATGAGAGTCTGTAGAGGTACATTTCTTTTAGTGCATCCATGTGCTCACAGCTATTCATTACTACCCTAGATGTTCAGTACAAAACAAACAACAAAAACAAACAAAAAAACCAAAACCAGTACAAACCTGTAGTGAGGTTCCTGCACTGTTTTGTGGGTTGCTTCGCTGACTCTCTTTTGTCTTTTCAAAGATCAGAGAGCCCTGTGTTTGGTAATAGAGTGATTTGGAAACTCCTTTGGTGGATTTATTGAGGTACAAAGTCTGACTGGGCATGCGGGATCATAGCACAGGTTCCTGACCACAGCAGTTCTGCTGCTCATGACTGCAAGTACAATGGGAATCAGGCCTGGATTGTGTTCAACTGTAAAGGTCATAGAATGGTTTGGTTGGAAGGGACTTTAAAGATCAGCTCATTACAACTTCCCTGCTGTGGGCAGAAACACCTTCTACTAGAACAGGTTGCCCCAAGCCCCATCCAACCTGGCCTTGAAGATTTCCAGGCATGGGGCAGCCACAGCTTGTCCGTGCAGTGCTTTGACACCCTAACAGGGAAGAATTTCTTCCAAATACCTAACATAAACCTCCTCTCTTCCAGTTTAAAGTTATTTCCCTATGTCCTAACCCTACATGCCCTTGTGACAAATCTCTCAAGCTTTCTTGAAATCTCCCTTCAGGTACTGGAAGGCTGCCCTGAAGGTCACCAGCTCTGCAGCATCTGCTGGCTTTGAGAGAGCTCTGCACAGTTCGAATGTGAGGTAACACCTTTCTCAAATCAGAAACCTGGGGTTTCTTTGCCTGAGCACCGCTGTGCTGTATAAAAACACTGTAAATTCCTAATCTGACTTTGGTCACAGTTTATGACTACACTGAACAGTTTACCTCTTCGTTGGCAGAGCTTAAGAAAGGTGAACTCTGCGCTCCCTCTTGTGGTACATGTAGAAATGTGAAGAAAATTTTGGGAAAAACTGCCCTTAACAGTGAGGGAAGCTGAATCTTGTGACAGAATTAAGTGAGATTTCTGATATTACTTCAAATGACGTGAAAGGAAAAGGTTTTCTTAGGTCAAAACATAGACCTGAAGCAAATAGCTTTCTAAAGTGAGGCTAAATGCTGGATTGTGTTGTAGCTTTCCAATAGTTAGGGAATGCAGAATCGTGAAATACAGTTACGTATATGCTCATTGACTGATTTTTACATATACACATGAAAGAACAGTATAGGAATATTTACCTAATACTAGTTAAATTTTTATGTCACTTCCTGCACACCTCTGTGCCATTTTGTGTATTTTTCTCTTTGTATTTTACTAAGGCTTCTGCAGGTTTGTAATCCAGTAGCAGAAAACGCATGCATTTTGCTATCCATTAGCTTGCTTGGCCCTAGATTTTATAAAATATTTACATTAGATGTGCGAAAATACTTATACCATAGGTGGAAATGACGTGCACTCTAGAAATGAGAAAAGGAATAACAACAGAGAACTACACTCCAGATTACTGCAGGTTGCTCTAAGCTCTGTAAAGATGCTGTGTTTTCTTGGGCTTCGTAATACCACTTTTGATAATGTTTTTTCTGGAAATGTTTGTGCCCTCAGAGAAGAATTTTTTTTAACTTTATAGTGAAGCAGTATGAAAAGTCATCCGCAGGGTGAGGAGCCTGGTTTGAAGGAGACTTCACTGTGCATGTTTAGCTTCATGTCTTTGCCATGGGCTGCAGTGTTATTGCATACACACACATGGGAGTGCCCAGAGCCTCCAAGACCCCCAGGTACCCTGCAGTAGAGAACTGGTGCAAAGTCTGATCTTGAAGTTACTGAGAGGCAAGTGAGGAATGTCAGACAGGTGAGCAGTTGAAGATGTAACTTCATCAGTTATTGTTACCCAGTTATAGGGACAGAGAAACAGGTCTAGTTCAATTATACAGAACTAACGCAACAGAATGACTGTGGTTTTAGCCCAATAATAGTTTTAAGGAATGATGATATCACTGCCTAAGCGGCTAATAATATCCTGCAGGGTATATCATGACTTCCCCTCTCTGTTGGCCATAATTATATCCATTAAATGTCTGCAACCTCCAATATCATCCAATATCACCAACAGTCTTGTGGATGATGCGAGCTGTTCGTGTTGATTAGATATACTGGGATTTTGAGAAGGTGGTTGTGCTCTTTTTGGCTGGGATAGAGTTAATTTTCTCTACAGTAGTTGTTTTAGGCCCATAGTTTGGATTTGTGCTGGAAACAGTGCTGATAACTCAGAGATGTTTTTGTGACTGCTGAGCAGGATTTACCCCGAGCCAAGGCCTTCTCTGCTCCTCCCCCCACCCCAGCAGCGAGAGGCTGGGGGTGAATGAGGAGCTGGGAGGGGACACAGCCAGGACAGCTGATCCCAACTGGCCCGAGGGACATCCCAGGCCATATGGCCTCATGCTCAGCCCTATATCTGGGGGAGAAGGAGGAAGGGGGGGCATTTGGAGTGATGGTGTTTGTCTTCCCAAGTCACTGTTATGTGGGATGAAGCCCTGCTGTCCTGGGGAAGTGGGAAATGAACTCCTTGTTTTGATTTGCTTGTGTGTACAGCTTTTACTCTCCTATGAAACTGTCTTTTTCTCAACTGAGTATTCACACATTTACCTTTCTCTTTTCCCTATTCCACTGGGTGGTTGTGTGGTGCTTAGTTGCCGTCTGGGGTTAAACCACAACAGTGGTGAAAAATTTTACATTAATGAAAGACTATGTTTTTGATGTGGTTCACTTGGCAGTTCTAAGCAAAATTGCTTTGCATTTCTCTTGGCTGCAGTTTAAAGAATTTGAGTTTGCCATAGAATGTTTATGTAGATATTTGTAGTTTTACTGCTGGGTAGAGGAAAAACCATGCAAAGAAATCAATAATTACTTTATCTGGATTAGAAGCTGGGCTTTAGCCCTAAAGTGCTCTAAGCAATGCAAGCCACAATGTGAGCCACTGGGACCCGTATTTTCAAGGAGTATGAGCTCTTGTAAATGTGGAACACTCTTAAGTATCTTCATTTTGCAAGTCACTTGGGAACATCATCCAGGGCACACTAAAGTGGGTAGGTGTCTCGTATTTTCCCATGGTGTGGCTGTCATGAAGCTGGGGATTTGCAGAGATACAGAAATAAATATTTTGGTGGTGTGCAGTTTTGCTTAATGATGGGACATGTCTCAAAACATACATGAGATCTACTGGAGTATTGATTGCCCAGGTAACCCCCTTAAACCCTTTCATTGTATGAGCAGTAGAAGATGGATGCTTAATCAAAGAAGTGGGTTACCTACAGAAGTGGATGAAAGACCTCACAGGGAACTGGAGCAACAACAACAACAACAAGACATTCTACTTAATTAAAAAAAAGTCAATGAACCAGATTGAATTTAAATAGTTTCTGTGAAAAACCTATCTCATGAGTGTTAGAGGCATGAGCTGCTGTTTGCCATTGTCATGCTGTTCCAGGGACTATCAGCTGTTGGAATGTGCTAACTACAATTTGAAGCCTACAGGACAAGTCTGTTCTTTCTTTTCATCCTTAAATGCCTCAGTGATGCTATCTCCAGGCATTTACACCTTGGGGAAAGGATTAAACTATTGAAAGAGTGGCCTGTAGAACCCTGAGGTTCCAACAAATAACTGGTACCATGAGATCCTGTTTGAATGCTTTCTGTCTTGGAGTTATTCAGGTTACACCTTTGTCCCAGTACCTGCAAGTACCTGCAAGTAATATGTCTCTTTTTCCACTCTAAAATGCAAACCTGAGCTTTTGATGGGATCATGTGAGTCTAGTAATTGGGTCTTTAAAACAGACCCATGAAATAGTGCAGCACTTGTAGTGAGTTATGGGAGCACTGACAATGCTTTAGACAAGGGCTCTGTCATAATTCTTGCTGCCCATTTCCTGGTGAACACAGACATGTTCTGCTCTCCTTCCTAGTATGGAGGCGAGGGTGTTACAACTATCGAGAAATGAAGCAGAGATTTATTTTTACATTAACCTGCTACATAAATATCTTCTATACTGTTCAGCTGATTCACAGTCCTCATTAATGGACTAAACTTGCTAGTTTGTCTCTTTATCATGTTGATAGACCTGTTAAATGAAACCCTGAGAAATCAGACAATTTAGTCCTGTGGCCAGTGGCAGCTTTTCACAGCAATGATTTCTAGCTGGGTTGTACGTGCCAAATGTCCAGGCAGCTTGTGCTTATCAGCATCCATTATACTTTTTGTTGACTTGGACCATTAATAACCTGTCAGATTAGGTAATTAGGCTGTCTCTAGTAGCCAGGGAAAATTGTTTTTCCTAACTGATGGTATGGGTTGTGCAGTTGTGCAGATAAGCACTTGGTCAAACGGCAGTTCAGGCGATTTTTAACTGGCCTTGCTGATGAATGCAAAATTACTGCTGAGACATGAGGGCTAGATAACAACAGAGGGACAGGCATGAAATAAAATTACCTGCCACTTTCAAAACTCTCTCCAAATAAGACACTGCTTACTGTTCTGGTTCTGAAAATCTGCATGTAGGAGCAACCCTGTTAATTTCAATGCTGTGATGGTTTTATAAACATTGTTCCCTTCTTTTGAATTAAAACTCATCCCAGACCTGAGGGAATTAGAGGAATTCTCTCTAGGAGGTGTCATTTTACCCGTCAGTAAAGCTGGCTGCTGGTAGTACCCACTACTGTTCTGAGATTCTCTTTGTGCAGTGACCTTCTTACTTTGGCACTGATGGAGTCTGTTGTGCCCAGGTGCAGGAAAGGTCTGTTTATTCTGTTGAAGCTGGGATCCCAGCTCTTGGGTGAATGACATTTACCTACTTCTAGAGCAATTAATCTTCAGTGTGAAAAGGCTGAGTGTTGTGACAACATCCATCAAATAAGTTTAGTTATGTGAAGCCTTTCTGCTGGAATAGACAAGAAAATTAATTTTCCTGAAAAGCCATTTGGGTTTTTCATGATTAAGGGCTTACATTCATGAAGCCTGCTTTATTTGGGCCGACTTAAAAGATGGGTTCGAGAGTCATAGAGGCAACTTTATTCTGCAAGTTTGGGAAGGTAAATGTGCAGAAAGCTGTTTTAAGAGAGAATTTAATATACTCGTTCCTCTGAATTGGAATGATGTTTGGGAGGGAAGCAGACCAGGACAAAAATAGTGGTTGTCCAGACCTGATTGTACTGATGTTGACAAACTCCCACAATGGGCTGAGATGGTGGCACCAAAACATCCTCGGCTGCCCTGTCCTGTCAACTCACAGGGACACGGAGCAAATAAGTTGTGCTTGGGTGAAGGAGGTGGATGAAGTGGCAGAGGGCTGGAACAACCTCTACTCTTACAGATCTACAGTGAACATCTTGAAAGAGATGACTTGTTCTGGCTGACACCACCCTCTGCCCATCTCGCAGCCCAGGTGAGTGGAGTGGATCTGCACTCTGGCTGCTTGTATTGAGCCTTGTGCCTCGAGTCCAGATGCTTTACAGAGACTTGTAGCCATCTGCTATCCTTTGCCAGCTGAGAGACCACTGAGATTTATGTGGCATAAACTTAACCACCTCAAAGTAAAAATACTTCCTGACAACTAGCCCTGCCCAGAATATACAGTAGAGGAGACTGAAAGTTCCTTCCTCCAGGGAGAGGTGACTGAAAATGATGTGTTTTCCTCATTACCCGATGCCTCCTTAGTAGATGTGCACAGGGCAGCAGCCAGGCCAAGGATAGGGCTGGTCCTTGCCTTGCAGAAATAGTTTAGGGACCCTGAGAAGAGCTAAGTGTTCCCTGCTTGAGTGCCGGCACATGCCTCAGTGTCCAGGGAATTACATGCTTTTGCACTTTTATGCAGCTCCTGATGGGATGACAAAGATGTAATCCCATCTAAATGTCACTGAAGAAATTTTGCTGAACTTCTGGCTGATAAAAATAGATATGTTTAAACGGTCTCATTTTAATTTACTGCCTGAGATTCATTGGTGTGGCCTTCAATGCAGCATTAGGTATTTACTGTGGGTTCAAGGGTAGGAGACAGTTGATGTTTGGACAACAAACTATTAGAAGCCAGCTTTTTCCAGCGCTGAGACAGTTTAAACCATGCCTGGTTTATGGAAGTGAATGGATTGAGTCTATTGAACTTTTCACTTTAAACAGGATGAAAATCCCCTTGCTTTGAAGTTCAGCAACTGGACTTAGACTCCAGCAGTTCTCATCTTTTATTTTCAGGATGGACTTAACTTTTCAGCGCAGTTTTTCCTTAACATAGTTACAGTTTTGAGCGGTTAGCTCATTCAAACAGAGCCTGCACGCCCGCTTCTTTTGCCTGCTCTCTTGTCCCCTAGTGGAAGGAGTCCCTGCCCACGGCAGAGGGATGGAACGAGATGATCTCTAAGACCGCTTCCAACCCAAACCATTCTGTGATTCTATGGTTCCCATTATGGCTTTCCCATGAGGTATCCCCGCGCTGCTCGCAGGCGATGGGGGAGCTCGATCTCTCCCCGCTGTGTCCCGGTGCCGCTGGTTGTGCTGGGCCGGAGCGGCCGCGCGGTGTCGCCCTCAGCCCGCTGCTGCCAACCCCGGCTCTCGTCGAGCCCCCAGCGCCCCCCAGCTTCTGATGCTCCGCCTGTGGGTTTATGTTTTGGCAGCTTTAAAAATGCCATCGCTGCTGCTGTGCTGCTGCCCGCCTGCTTTTTGTGATCGCAGGAGCTTTAATTGTGTCCGAAATCTTTGCTGCAGCGCTCCAGAAAAGCAGCTGAAGTGATCTTGTTTTGGACATCAAATAGTGTACCTCAGAAAAAAACCAAAAGCAAATGGACACAGGGCAAGAAGGGAGCTGCTGTGTCCTTTCCTATCTAAACTTCTTATTGTTCAGTCTTTACGAAAACTATGCTGTACTTAGTTTCTGAAGAAAGTCCAAGGAGGAAAGACAAAAATAAATGGTTTAGTAGAATCTAGGGGTGAATTTTACCTAAAATGTAACAGGTTATAGATAGCTCTTATAGAGGTTACTGTGCTTTAACCCTAGCCAGTAACTAACACACAGCTGTGGGATGGGGAGGAGAATTGGGAAAAGGTAAAACATGGGCTGTGATAAGAATAGTTTAAGTTTTGAACAGTTCTGGTCAGGAATAAACAAAGGAAGAATAATTTTAGTGCAATGAAGAAAAACCGGCACCTATGGCTTGGAGGATAGGAAAAAACCGTCAAATGTAGCCACAGTCTCCAAAATCTCAAACTCAGAGGTAACAGAAAGTGCTTACCTAGATCATTCACATTTCAGATCTGTACTTACACCAGAGGCAAATGTACTGGCTCCACTGTGTATTAGAAGTTTGCAGGTAGAGTAAGGTATAGAAATCTCTAAAAAGAGATTACTCCACTGCAAGGTAAGGAAACAAAGAAACCACTCTTAAACTGCATAATGTATACTGTAAATGATTCCAATACAAAAGGATCATTCAGAAGTGAAGAAAGTACAAGAGCTGGGGCATAATACAGGAACATTTAAGTTATTATTGTTTTACAAGGTGTTAGGAAATAAGAAATAAAAATTCTACTGCAAAGAGATATTAGCCACCCTGGGGTCCAGCACATCCACGTACCCTATGAGCTCAACAAAGTTTTGCATGCTCCTGTCTACTGCAGATAGATATCACTGTCCAGGGAAGTGAGGTGTCTATTGTTCGCAAAGAGTAAGAAGACTCAATTTTGGACAAAGAATAGAAATTCAGTCAGAGCCCAGGCCAATCAATAATTTTAGGATAGCAATATGTAAAAGGACAGGTTGTGCTGGACAGAAGAGTTGATCAATGCTTCTTTATTCTCTGGCACTGGATGTCGAATGCTGCAGGATGCTCCTAGATGCATGCATTAAGCGAGGTACTTTTTTGCCACAACATCTCAGCAAAAAGCCAAAAAGAAACAGGATCCATGTGTAACCTGCTGGTCTGTCAGTGATTCTTGTCTCTGGCATCTGCTGCTGTTGGTGTTCCAACTGTGCTAACAGTTGCTTTGTGGCGAAACAACTCCCTAAAAACACACACTGACAAATCCTAGTCCTAGTATTCCCCTCCAGCTCTGTCTTGTGGCTGAGGCAGTGGAAGAAATAGTATCACAGAATGGTTTGGGTTGGAAAGGACCTTGAAGATCATCTAGTATCAACTCCCCTGCGATGGGCAGGGATTAGACCAGGTACCTCAGGGACCCCTGCAGCCTGGCCTTGCACGCTTTCAGGGATGTGGCATCCGCAACCTCTCTGGGAAACCTCTGCCAGTGCCTTTCTCCCCTCTGGGTAAAGAATTTCTTCCTAACTAAGATCTAATGTAAGTCTCTCGTCTTTAAATTTAAAAGCATTCTGCCTTGTCTTATCACTATTTACCAGTGTAAAACATCACTCTCCCTCTTTTTTAGAAGCTGTTGAAGTTCTGAAAGAAATTCTAGGATCAGAGATTCAAGTATGTCAGTTGCTATGTGAAGCTTGTAAGAAGTTCAGTTTCTGCAAAGCTAAAAGAACATCTACAAAATGTCATCAGGAAAAAATTATCCTTCTCTTGCATAACCTCTAGCTTAGTTACAGCATTTCACATGTGATTCTATGCATGCCACTGCAGCTTGGTTTTGCAGTTCTTGTACCTCATCAGATTCATGCACATGCTGTTTTAGATGCATAGAATGAAGCATAATAGGAAAGGATTTACATCCCAGTTTAGAGAGAGATTTATTATCCTGGTTTATTTATATTAAATTAAATTGAATTATCTCTCCTTTTTTGATTACCTTTTTTAGAGTGTCTAAAGTGAACAATTGCCATGATCATCCAGCTCCTATCTGAAAAGAGGCAATTCAAGCAGCCTTATTTGAGTCTCTTTTGCTTAAATACATTAATGGTATTTCCCATTTTATCTGTTTTTTTCTGGACCTTATGTTCACCTATCTCTGTGTAACTGCCTGCCTGCAATGTGTGTGATGATAATACCGTGAAATGTCATTTTGTACACTGGAGGCAGAGAATGTACAGCTGACAAATGAATTGGTCAGACTTGTGCAGAGGAACAGACTATTTCTGGATTAGTTTCCAAGTTTACTGCAATTTTCCTAGTTTACTGCAAGTGTGTTATCTTTTCTTCAAAATTTATATCCCTGTGTGGTTAAACAGCTGTTGATAAGGCTTGCCTGTAATGCCACCTGTAACGATCCTAAATAATATTACCCCATGCAATCTTGTTATCTATGTATTGCAGTATCCAAAAGTCTTTCTGAACTTACGGAAAGTGAACCAACAGTAATGACAAATGTATATCGAGTCTTGCTTTAATGGTCTCTATCTCAAGTTTTGATCATTATTGTAGTTCTTAAAATCTGGAAAAGTGTGAGAAAGAATTTTGCATTCTGCTTTTTCGTAGGTGTCCCTCTCTATTAATCAAATAGTTATTCACTCGAATTTTAGCTCTAGTAAGTTGGTTATACTTATATAAGTCCTCTATCTTACACTGAGGTCCCTTCAGGATCCGGAAATCAGCAACCCCTTCAGTGTGCAGAAAGACAACAAGAGCACAGGGGGCTGCACCTTGTTTGTGAAAGGTCAGATCTCTCCACTGTTAATTTCACGTGACTTTGGAAAAGGTTTCTGACTTGTTTTCCTTGTGAACAGCAATATGTGTGCATATCTGATTTTTTTCTTGGCACCTTATCTAGACATTTATACCTGTGAACAGGAAGCGTTGAACTACCACCAAGGAAAAAGGAGAGTTCTTGTTTGGAAGAATTTCACAGTCACTTTTTGCAGGCAGAAATGAAGATATGAGGGCTGTGGCAAAGGAGTGTCAGACCTAGAAATTGTGTTGAGCTTCACGAAAATGACCAGACAGAGCCCTTCCTCGTCACAGAGCACTGCTGGCATGCCATTGGTACGTTATCTGTATTCATCCACTGAAGGCTTTGCCCTGGGCAGCCAAGTAGCACCGCAGGGATATATATGCCTCAACCCTTGCATCTCTGTTAGTTCCCCTCCTTGTCACCCTGAGAATTATATGACATGTCATTTTCTGTCAGCTTCTTTTCCCCTTCAGGGGCGCTGAGGCAAATAATTAATTTATCTTGTTTTAGAGAATGTCATTTTGCCATCTCGGTAAATTACCCTGGCTGCTGTGTCCCTCTGAGCCATTCAGGCTGCTTCTCTCGTAGTACCCCATGTGCCTTCTGGACTTGATTTTTTTTTCCTTATTTGTCTGAATACCTTGCATTATCTTTTATTTATTTTACCCCTTTGCTTTTCTCCTCATTTGTTCACGGCTGATAGCTTTAAACTTGCCAGTCATCAGCATCTGGTATTTCAGTGTCCATATGCCTCTAGAACTCTTTATAGCTTTGTATCAGTCTATATTGTCCTTCCAAGGAAAGCTCACAGTGAATCCTGTCCTTAATACTGAGCCCAAAACAATCCTTGCCCATAGCTGCACACCACAGAACCTGAAAGCCACTTTTCTCCGTCTGCCCCGACAGTCTTATTTCCATCCAATTTGGTCAGTTCTCTGTGGCTTGGAAGACTTCTCAGCAATATGAAGATCTTGAGTCCCATGAGATCATGATCTCATGTTCAGAATATCCCACTGACCCCTTAGCATTGCAAAAATGCCCAGTCCAAGTTTTGACATTTCTCAAAAGGAAAATGAGCAAAGTTTTCCCATGAAGATCCATGACAACTTTGTACATTTGCTGCTTTCCCACAGCTTTTTTTCAGTGACTTGGAAGGCAGTGCAGCAGGCAGTACCGTGAAAACAGTAGCCTCCACTACTGGAAGATGACATGCAAGAGATAAGGAAGAGGAGAGAAAGGAGCAGCCTGAGGTAGTGGTAGGTATTAGATATGGAAAGCAGAGAGTAGTTTGTCTATGGACAGCTTCTAACAGCAGCACTGGGTTTTGTACTATCATTGAAAGGGAAGAAAATGGATGGGGTTAGGATGAGTTTCAGGGTCAGAGAATCACTGGGTGAAACAGAAGGTTTAGTTGCTGTGAATTTACAGCATGATGACTTTGGTTAATGTATTACTGCTATTTGCAATGCATCTGTTCCTTGTGCCTATGGAATCAGATCTGACGACTTTAGTGATGCCCTCAATTTGGATTGGGTTTTGGCCCTGCTACTCCTGTGAACAAGGTTAGAGAACAGTGGTACCTTTTCTGTTCAAAATGCACACTTCATCCTGCAGAAAACTTTGAGGAAGACAGGATGGCAGCCAAACTCCTGAGGCGTCAGAAACTTGGCCGCGTTTGGTTCTCTTCCCCCCACTCCTCTTTTAAACTGAACGTGTCTGATCTGGAGTCACTCAAAGACAATGAGCATAGAATCCTATGAAAAATTTCATGTCATATTTCAAAGTAGGTCTGCATCTTACTAAGCCTGTAAAAGACCAAAGTGTGAGTAAAGGATTGAGAAGAGAGAGTGAAAGGTAACTATATTCAGGGAGGTGATGGCAGGTGAGGGTTATGTGGGAGGAGCAGAAGGAATTCACATTTAAGGATCACTCTGACACTTCATGCCCTGACCTGTGGTGGGTCTAAGTTTAGAGAATAAAGGTAAGATCTGAGGAGAAGGGAAACAGATACAGGAAACAAAGCACATAGAGAATGTGCTACCCTGGAGGTCTTAATTCAGTAGTACGGAGCTGTAGTGCAGCCAGCAGCTGTGACAGCTTAAAGGAAATCACTTAGAGGGTGCTTAAAGGAAATAACCTAGAGTGAGCTTTCCCCAGAGCAGCTTCTCATTAGTGTCACCAGAGAGACAGAATTACATAAATCTGTCTTTCAGGTGAAAGAGATGTTAACTTCCAGCAAGGAAGGGTTGTGCTGATGAAGAATTTCTGTTTTAAAAGCTTTGCTATGGACTTAAATTAGCTGCTATCCAGACTCAGCAGTTATGGGCATCCTTCTGGGATGTGACATGCAAGGCAGCCAGTGAGAGTAGGGCCAGCATCAGCCTGGTTCTCCTCTTCACCTGTAGCAAACAAGTGAGCTCTCCCTTGTCCTAGTTATGCACAGAGGGTTGTAGGCTCTGTTCCCTGGAAGAGCAGAGGCTGTTCTGTCCCTAGGCATTGTGGATGCAGAAAGCTGTGAAGAGCACACAGTGCTGGATCTCTGGCCCACCATCCTGGCATCGCAATAAGGTCCTTGGCTGGGAGGTACACACAGGAGGCAGGATCACTCCCCTCTCATATTGCTTCCTTAGCCATGGTTGGAGTAGTCTTGATTCCATATCTTAGATGAAAAGGAGCAGCCCCTTTCTAATTCTCTCTTTCTAAGCACTTCCCTCCCTGAAGCATCATTGTGAATAGCCTTGATGAGAGTACTGCTCCTCAAAGCTTTACTGTTTTGAGGGAAACTCGGGGTTTACACTGTTAGCCCAAGGTCAGTTCTAGTGAAAATTCAGTTGTTGCAGTTGTAATGTGCACTAGTGGTCTGGAGACATCCTTGGCTCTGCCACAGTCTTTAACCCGTGCCCATACATTAGAGCCTGTATTAGCAGCCTTAAACAGTGGTGTAACAGAGTAGTTAAAGATTTTGACATGAGGCATGAAGAAGGCAGCCACTCATTAGAGCTCTCTCCTGCCTCTCTCTGTTTCCCTACCTTGTCTCTTGATGGGCTGGGAGAAGTGATGGTGCTTGCACACTCACAGACAAGGCAAGGCAAGATCCATCTATCTGCCACCTAAAGATGTGCTGTTAGGCAAGACAATTCTGAGATTCTCTCAGCAGTGAGCATAGAACATTTTCCAGTTATTTTCTGACACTATGTTTTGGTGGGATATAGAATGGGCTGAAAATTGGGTTCAGAATTCAGTGGAAACTTCCTCTCTTGTGTTGCAGCTTTCATTGATACTTGCAATTTTGAAGGAAAAAATAGTGTGAACTGCGAAAACTCTGTGTAGTCCACCTAATAAATCAAGTAGAGACTGGTAAGAAAGAGCCAATACAGAAGAATCCTGCTCATCTGAATCCCGTGATTCTGCTTTAGTCAGATAGACTGAGATATCCGGCGTAGGAAATTTCCCTTTCAACCTTCTGTGTGAAAAAATAAGGGCTTGTTTGTACAGAGCAAAATACAATGCCTGACTATGCCTGACTGTGACTGTGACAGGACAAAAGACTTAAATTCATAAACTCATTCTGAGCTGTTCCTCCCTACCTAAATCCAGAGTTTCATATGCTCAGAATGTATGTCAGCTTCTTGGCTTTCAGTGAAACAAGAATTGGGCCACCATGTGCTTGTTCTTTGGTCTATAAGCACTTGGCACGGAATATGCTGCAGTACTCTGAGCTATCCAATGTAATGGGATTTCCACAAATTTTTAAAATGTAGACTTCATAAATAGAGTGTTTGGCCAGTACATCAAACGTATTTCCCAAACTTAAGAGCCTGAGGCTGAACAAACAGATCATTCCTGGATGCTGTTGCATCACACAGGTCTATATAGATCCAAGAGCAGTAACAAAAAGACACAAGCCATACTGAAATGAGGTGTGAAGGAACTGGAAAATAATATAAAACCCTAGTGTACAAATTCAGATAATTTGGCTCTGATCCTACATGAAAAGCGTTTATTCCAGGACTGGGTTTGATGCTTAGTGATGATGAGGCAAAATATAGCAGAAAAACAGGGGCCATGAGAAAACTGGATGCACAACCACTTGTGCCTCTGTGCCAGGTCGACCCCTCTAAGTTACTGCTGGTGCAGTGAGTATTTTCTCCAGCTTCCTTTGCTCCACATCCGCATGGAGATAGGAGTACCTTGCCCAGTGCAGATTGGTCGCATGAATGGGCCATATTTGTCAGTAGGGGAAAAGGGATATATTTAGTAATCAAAGAAAATTGATGAAAATGTCTGACGAGCTACTGAAACTTTCTGAACAGGCTCAGACATTTGTTTTCACAGCAGCTTTTATTGACTGGCCTTATTGCAACATCTTGCCTGAACAGTTGTAAAAAATCTTTCATAATGGTGGTGAGTTGAGATTTCAAGGATGAATTTCATTGCACTTGCAAACATTGCAGTGCAAGAACACACACACACAGTAGTTTTTCTTCTGATGGCTCATTTTGGAATTTCATGGCTTGCTTTGTGTTAATGTGGGTTTTCTAATATCATGTAAGCAATTTTATTTATGGACAACTTGTGCTTCATAGATCTTCATCTTTCCTCAGTGAATATAAGCAATGATGGGAATTGGGCTAAATTACTTGCTACAGCATCTTTTTCTGCTTGATAATAATGGTCCTTTGATCATTGCTAATCGAAAGCTTATGAGATAGCTGGCTACCTTAATGTGCATGTGAAGTTTGTCAGCTCTTTATTACCTAGGTTATGTACATAATAGCAATTTGTTAAGTTATTCAACTGGAGAGAAGAATTTTATAGCAAGCATAAAGGTAGAAATATTGGCGCCCAGAGTGTGTTGGAGCAGGTTACAGTTAAGTGTTATGCTAGCATACAAGTCATTAATTTGACGTTACTTAACACAAAAACACTGAAAATACATTTGATTTCTATAAGAAAGATCTGGTGTTTTGTGAGTTTGTTTTGAAGAAGACAGGTATTTTATTGAAAAGTCAGAATTTGTATATTTGTATATTTGTACATTAAGCTGCCTTGGGGGAGGCCAATAAAATCTGTCCTGTGGTTAAGCTGTAAGGTGGGAGATGTTTTTGAATATAGAATTTTAATCATTAAAAACTGCTGAGTATGTAATGAGTAATACCTGCTGTGGCTTTTGGAGGATTTTTCACGTACTCTATTACAGAAATACAAGCAGTTATGGTTAAAACACAATAAATGAAAAAGTAAAGGTTGGAGATGATTGGTTTTCATACTGCAATGTAATTGGTGTTAAGTTGAAGTGTGCTAAAGTTTATAGCAGAAGCAGAGGGGCTGGATGGAAAGTGGACTCATTTCTACTCTGTTGAAATAACAGTGTAGTTACAGGAAATAAAGATTATTCCCAAAGAAGGACCAGAGGAAGAGACAAAGGAAGCCATCAGGGCGTTACGTCTGGAGAGGAGTGTCTGGGAGAGGAGATTAGGTCAAACGTAGAAACACCCTAACTGGAGGGAATTGCCGAGTACTCTGTTTCTTTTTTTCTTTCACTGGTCTTCCACCCTGTGGAAAAGTCTCTAGGAGGGGTAAGATAATGCTGAAAGTAGCATTGCTAAAGAAGGTAGCAAAAAGGAACATAAGCAGGGAGTGTGCCCACCCCATTCACTCTCACTGACTTATTGTGATAGGACTCTGGAATGAAGGGATGCCTCACACGTGCAGTGCTTCCCTTCTGCTTGGCTCAGAATACCATGAGCAGTCAGAAGCACTTGTCTCTCTCATCTCACTGGCAGCCACCGTGTCGATTAAATTAGTTCTTCTTGAGTGGAGACTGAACTACAAAGAACCTGAACACAAAGCCCATAGTTCTAGGTCTTGTCTGGATTTTCTGGCAATTCTTGATGCTCAGCATTTATCTGAGGATGGAACAACAAGACCTTGAAATTAAAGAAGGGTGCAAGCCCAGGTCCAGTGATGCAGTGTCTCCTTTATTCCCTGTTCTTGCTTGGCTGAGGGCAGACTAACCCTTGCATTACTCTACTATATCCATCTTGACTGTTGTCTTAAAATTACAAATGTCAGCCCACATTGAATAGTGGAGAATGTCTGAAGCTTTTACTTGATTGGGACCTGTCACTTCTTTGATTTATTACTGGAGGTTTCTGAATTTTCCTCTTGAGGAACCACTACTAAGTATATTTAGAATTTCTTAATCCTGGAAGTTTAAGAAATTCTCACAAATCTGGGTAGTCTTGGTTTAAAGACGGAAGAAGTGGAAGCCATAACATAGTTTTCCATAAACTGATGAAAACTCTTCAAATTACAGAACCCCTGGATTTTGGGGGTATTTTTGCTGTGAGTCCCAATTTGCTGACCACCTCCGCCAGGCCATATATCTCTAAGATCAAACCAAATCTAGACGAAACATTTATGATTGCTTATTATTTATTTTTGATGCTCAATTTAAACAACTAATATTGTGAGCTAAACATTAAATTAAAACCTTGGAATGAATTAGATCATGTATGTCTCTGCATGATTGCTTTTATATTAAAAAGTTTACATGAATGCTCTTTCTTCTCTTAAAACCAGATTGACGTGCATATTAATGAGGCCAGATGTTGACTTCATGCTGTTTCTTTCCAACTAAGAAAATATCTACATTAACTTAGTTTTTTGCAAGTATTTCTTGTAAAATATATGATGACACTTTGCACATAGAAATGCTCTTACATCAATTCTTTCCCTTCTGAGTCTCTTGTTCAGTGGTACATGAATCAGATTTGGAGTGATAGCAGATATCTCAACATAACCTGAACACAATGATATTGAGTAACCTAACAAAATACCTGTAACCCCCAAAAAACCTGAGAGTGGAATCCCAAAAGAGTAAGTGCTGTCCAGCTCAAAAGGCAATCTTGGTGCCTTCTTGGCTGTCCTCAGCTACCCCACTTCATAGCTGTTCAGTCACTGATGTGACTTTCCTTATTTTCCCTGGTGCCAGAATATTCTACCAGCTCATGTGGAGTTGAAAAATGTTGCATTCAGATTTGTGAGCTTGCAACATGAACAGCTTTTATTTGTGACCTTTTATTTTAGAGACAAATAGAGCTGCCAAAAATTTAGGCATGTTCTTAGACTTGTCGGAGCAGGCTAGGCAGTGCCTAAGAAGAGTTCCTTGGATATGGAATGACATAAGAAACAGGAGAAATTCTTCAAAATCAGAGCCACACATAGCAAAACTAACTTTTGATGAGTTTAGAAAGAAGGCCTGTATTTCATAAATAGGCCCAGTCCCTGTAAGATTTCAACCTCAATTGCTTGGGCTTTTTGGCTCTAGTAGAACTGTGTGGTTTTACTCTGCGTGTGGTACCTGATTATTCACACATATCACAGTACTTGTCATAACAGCATAATTTTCCTGTGGGAGTTTGATGCCCCTTCATGCCCCTAATCTGGTGAAAAACAGCTTCTTTTTCTGCAGGGGATGTAGGCACATGCAAAATATGAGTTATTAAGTTCAATAAGAGCCAAAAGGCTTCCCATTTTATGTTATTCCCATGTGATTAAATGACTCATAATGGGCATATTAATCCCTGTTTATGTAAATATTTGGATTGCCCCTCTAGAATAAATATCTTAGTACATTTACTTCCAACAGAGGCTTAATTAAAGGTTTTAAAAGATCAGTACAAAAGGTATAGAAAGAAATACATCTTTAAAAAAGAAAAAAATTAATGGTATTAACACTTATTCAGTTCAATTCATTGCATAATGTCAAAAGACACTGTGTATTATATAACAAGGTATGTACTCAGGTTACAGAAATAAATTTTAAATTTGAAATTATGAGATCAATGAGCATTAACCTTATTTCCAGTGTTTGTTATGGGTGGTAATAGATTCCTTTACATTTTGGGAAAGCATTACATTAAAGTCTCACTCAAGTAAATCCTTTTGTGGGGAGTGGCTAGGAGCTCTCTTGTTTAAGGGGACAGAACCAGAATTTACAATGTATGGGAGCTGCTGTTAAAATTTTGGAATCTCTTAAGGGCTTGGGGTGTCAGCTCTCCCTAGAAGACAGACTTTTTACTACAGAATGGGGTGAGTCTACATAAATGTTTTGATAGAGAAGAGCCGTCTGTGAAGGTGGTCAAAGAAAGAGTGGAGAGCAGAAAGACTTCGTGGAAGTACTCTTTTTCAATGGTGGGGGGAAGTGCTTCTCTATTTTTGTCAATGCTTCGAAAAATGTCATCAGCTCTCAAGGACTGTCAGCAGGTTTTTGAAGATGGCACATTGGAGAGTGATAGAGAGCATTTGGCCTGTTCTTCTCACCTAGAAACCCTGCTCCTCTTGCCAACCCTCGACAGCTGAGATTTCACTTCTTCACAAGTCTCTGAGAAAGGAGGAACAAAACCAGACCTGGAAGGGGACTGCTGATGCCTGCCCTGCCATGGGCACATGGGCAGTTGCCTGGGCAGGGAGTGAGCGGGGGCAGCCAGTGACCACCCTGCCTGTTCCACTGCTCCGGGCTACCAGCACTTCCAGCCCCGAGCAGCAAGGGATCCCATCCTGACGAGATCTCCAGAGCCCGTGGTCTGTGTTACAGCACACGTGGCCTTTTCATATAACACCAGCAGGAAGGATTTCACTTTCACAGAGATCCTCTGCAGGCACAGAGCGCAAAATTTGAGGCCTGACAGACTTAGTGGCATGAGAGAACAGAGTAATCAGACATCTCATATGGGGCAGGGACACAGGTGTCGGAGCTGTGAGTGGATGTTCAGACGTGGTCACCCTTGAGGGTGAGTTGAGGCTTCCCTAAAGCCTGGACTTTCGTGCACTCTGCACAGCTTAGCACATGGCCCAACGTCTTTCGGAGGAAGGTGTGGACGTGTGAGAGGTGAGGTGGAGATCTTTGAGGAGCTGAAATTCGGACATAAACTACAGCTATTCCTGTTGAAAAGAAGGCATGTGTGATGTCCTGGACAAGAGTGTGTTATGAATTCAAGTGATTATTGTTGATTTAAGCTGGAGCTTTATATCGTGACTGGGATTTCTCCTGAGTACAGGTTTTCAGGAAGGTCTTTGTGAAACCAGGGAGACTCCAGCAAAATATGGAAGAGAATTCTCTCGCTCTAAATTTATTAAGCTAATAAGACCCTGTAGGATCGCTCAAGAACCCAAGGGACAGGGGAGGAAGGAAACAAGAAAGCTGGTTTAAGCTGTAGCCAAGGTAGAGGAAGCATGATAAATGAGGTGAAAGTACAGTTGTGTTGTCTTGGCTGCTGCAAGGTGAAAGAGTAGCAGATCAATGTATCCCAGCTGGGGACAATGAGGAACAAATAGACTTGTGAGTGAGCTTGTGAGGTTTGAAAGCCAACCCACTAGGTATAACAGCAACCTTCTCTCTTGGATTTTTAAAGCCTTTATAGCTCTTATTGAGGACTAGGTGAGAATTTGAACTTTTAGACAGACTTCGGGAAGACAAGGTGTTTCGGAGTGTATTACTGCTACTAGGAGACAGATTTTTCACTTCTGGGGTAGGAAGGCCTCAAGGATATGGCCATGGAGCTGGTTGGGTCCATTATCCATGAAATGATTTTCCTGAGCCCAGATCTGGTTGAGATATTGATTGGCCCTTTCTGCAGGCAAGTAAATGGGATCCTAAGCACTGTCAGGGAATGTGTATTCTTAGGCTCCATGGACATGAATTGTCACTGTTTTGGGCTTGTAATGCCAGAGAGAATGAAACTTTTACTACGGAAGTTACCTTTTCTAAGGGAAGTTCTAGGATGGGATTGCTCATCAGTTGAGTATAAAAAAACCTTGCCACTAAACTTCAGAGTGAAAACAGATATTCACCAGTAATTTTTTTAGAGACATCTCCCAAGTTTATGCCTGGATCCTGATAAAGTGAGTGAAGTGCTCCTGACACCAACAGTAATCCATGCAGCTGGCCTCAGATTTGTGCCAAGGTTACTGTATGTTGTATATGGTTTTTTAAACTAAAGCAGAGCATCTCTGCCTTATTCTTTAGAAGTCTATCTTGTTCTGTGTTAAGTGTTGCTTTCCTATAAATCTCAACCATTGAGATATCTGTTAATGACACCGGGTTTTGAAAGACAGCAGAGACTGATTGGGCCCTTTTCCAGAAATTAGTTATGGTTGAGGATGGAGAGAGGATAGAAATAGCACGTGCTGAATGTGAGGGAAACAGTGCTCAGACCAAGGAATTCATGAGCTGTTGCAAGAATACACATCCAACCTAAAATATTTTAGATATACTGTCAAGTTAGTATTATTCCTGATTTTTACCCTTGATCAACTTTTCCCACTGTGTAATTCCATTTCCAGCTGTCAGCAACTTTTCCATCCTTTCAACATTTGGTTGACATTCCTTCACCTTTATTCCACCTTGCCAGTGTAGGATTCTTCTGGGGTGATACAAGTGTGTTTAGCTCTCCGCATATTCAGTTAATCACGTACTCTCTGTCACTCCACTGAAGTCATCAGGAATGAAGTTACCCTTTAATTATGGAGAGAGATGTGCCTTTTCAACGCTTCGATGAGCCTCGTGTTGCTGACATTGAACCTTTAGGCAGTTGGGAATGTCTTATTCAGAATACTTTGGGGAAGCATTCTGGTTGTTTTTAAAAACACACTTCATTTCTCATACTTTTGAAATACTTCCTTTTACAAAACATCCCTTCTTTGTAAAAAACCACCAACAACATTCTGAGGGTCTACAGTTTTTAAGAAGTGTGGTCAATACATGAGTGCCCAGGGGAGTGTCACGGGAGAGTGAGGCTGGTGTGGTAAGTGCTGAGGTTTGCAGGAATATTAACAGGAGATTGCTGCTTACAGCCATCCACATTTCCTCTCCTTTGCATCTTGGTAATGAGCAATTAGAACTTTCACTGCAGCTTTATTTGTTTGGCCTGGTTTGTGCACTGTACCAGGGTTAACCTCATCTTCTGCGTTCTTATGGGGTCTTGAAGTATTCAGGTAGTTGCTGCCAGAGTTTTGCTGCCTTGGAGTGTTTGGAGAAGCTTGTTAAATCACAGTATTACTGCAGAAGAGCTGGAAGTGGTGTAGTGAGGCTGTCATAAGATCCAGGACAAGGAGACTGACTTTACGGTATCAGTACTCACTGGAGGGTACAGCTAAACTCCCATCTATGGCCCTGCACAACAGGCTTGTGATCCTGATTCTGGATCAAGATGCAGATTCCTTTTTTTGTCCTGCAGCAACTCTATGTACAGTGATGGCAGTGGAACCATTTAAAAAGGCTGGGATTTATACAGAGATACTTTGTTTTGAATCAAGTTAAATTTAACTGCAGGGAATTTTCAAGCTGCTTATAATTAAGCACAGTCTTTCAAGTCTGTTTTTCACTATAGCTATGGCAAAATACCTTGGATGGCTCCTGCATGCCATGTGAGCACTTGAATCCGTATAAAGTCACTGTACAGCCTGCCTCTACGAAGTATGTCAGTATTTCGATAAGAATAACTACAATAGAAAATTATATGTAATCAGGTATAGGAGGCCTGATTTTTGTTTAAAAATGTTTCAGACTTCAGAATAAATTCTAGTGTATCGTGGTGTGTGGGGTCGATGGGCTGGTGCCGCGCTTCTCCCACAGAGTCCCTCATGGAGACGCTGTGGCGGTGCTCTGTCAGCACCTACACGAGCACTCAGCCTCACCCTTGCTGGTGGATGCAAGCAGCCACTCACACACAGCTCTGAGCGTTCCGGAGATGAAGAGGCAAGAGGGATTCTTTGTGTGCAATTCCGAGGCCGTTTATTGGGGTCCGCACGCACCGCGAACAAAGCGCTCCGAAGGGAGGCAGAGACAAAGAACCTCGAACAAACCCACACGTGCAGTTTTTACCCTGAGGGGTCCCAGGGGCAGGCAGAACATCAGTAACCAATAATCTGAGGGCTGGGGGGAAGGAAAGGTTGAATGTCATAACGGGGGCCAATGGAAGAGGGGAGGGGAGGGGGGGAGGACCAGGGACCGAGGGAAAAAGAACCTTCTGGCACCGTGGTGTGGGGAGAGATCACTTTGAAACAACATGGGGGGTGTAGGGTGGACTTAACCGCCGCAACACCAGTGTTGTTTACAAAGTGAACTAATTTCTACAGAACTGAGTTGGTCAAGAGAGGTCTTGCTGCTTGGAAGACTATACTGACAAACGTATATGAGACCCTCTTCAGAGCTGAGAAGAAAAACAATGTGTTTTCAGATTTTTCTTTTCTTCCTAGATTTTTCTCTCTCTAGATGAATTAGAAGATGTGATATCTTGTTGGTTTTGTGATAGAGTGCAACTAGAAACTTCTGGTTTTCTGTTATTTGGAATACTGCAAAGGGAAACAAAATAATTTGGGGTTGAAATTAGTAGCTCAAGCCAAAAGAAATTGTTAATTTATACTGAATGTATATACACATACACATTTAGATATATACTTTTTAAAAAGATATACTTTTTAAAAATAAATTGCCTCAGGTTTACCTGAAGCATTTTTCCCTCTCCCCACTGAACCATTGATCTAAAAATTCTGTTATTCACACTTCTCTACTGGTAAGGGACATTTGAACCTGTCAAATCCTCAGGTTTGTAATGAAATTACATTATATTATAATAGCCTCTCCTCAGCAATTCCTCTTTAGGGCTTTTCTTCACCAGGTGTCTTAGAAATCTGACTTTTTAAATCTATGGATCCTGTGTTATCAACTTCACCCTGAACTAAAACTTCACCACTTTCTGAAATCTGTTCAGCACAACAGATTTCAGAAAGTATCTTAAGGCAGCTGCCTGGCTTCCCCTTTAGGCATGTGTGGCTTTTCCTCTGACTCAAATCAGAATGGGGGAAATGTCATAATTTCCTCTTCACTTCTGTTTTAGTAACGTTTTCATCAAACACGAGGAATTTTCATCAAACATGAGTGTCTTTAGTCTTCAAATAGTGTTGTCCTTAGGCAATAAGGAGAAAAAAGCAGTTCTGCCTCGAAAATCTTATCATCTTGCTATCAGATTCTTCACTTTTCTTGTATCTGCCTGTCTGTGAATCCTTTGTGACTGAGCATGTACTAGAACAACATTGTTTATGTAAAGTACAGGAAAAACTGTAGACTAACAGTTCAAAAGTAGACTGTAATTCAAAATAAATCAGACCTTTTTTTGCAGCTGGTTTAAAAAATGAAAATGAAATGCAAATAATCATAATTCCCTCCCTGTAATAATTTTGAAAAATAGAATAATATTTATATTTTAGATATTGACTTAGCTTTGTTTTTAAATCTTAAAAAATATACTTAAATGGACAAGGCTATTAGGAAGCATTTTTAAAATGTTCCAGTTAATTTTCTGTAAAGAGGATACGGTCCTGGCTATTGGGGCCTCAGTGGTGAAAAACAGGTTGTTGGGGTTTTAGGAGTTCTCCTTTGTTTTCTCTTAATTTTCCCATATGGTTGCTAGAGGACTTAGCCACAGCGGGTGTAGTCCAGCTGGTTGTCCTTTTTGCCTGGGGTTTTCTCGTGTAGGGTGGAATCACTGCGAGATTCGAACTGGCAAAAAGGGACTGGGTACAGCCCCTAGCTTCCTGTTCTCCCAGCATTCAGGGAAGAGAGGAGATCCTTTCCCCTCATGGTGGAGGGAATTTGTCGCTGTTGCAGGCCCCTGCCTTCTGCTGCTTTTTTCCTTCTACTGTAGCCGGGCCGAGGCTGCCCTACCCTCCTCCCGCCGCTGTTCCTTCGCTGCTCCTGCAAGCTTTTTTGCTACACTGTAGCATCACACCCCCTGCCTGCCCAGACGTCCCGGGACTCCCACTGCAGCTCCGGAGTTTGATACATCTCGTGTACCACCCGGGATTTTGTGTTGGTCCGTGCTGTTCCAGCTGCTGTTCCCGAGGTCCGGCTGCCCAGGGGTTTGTGAGGCAGCTTTTCATCCGCCATTGCCGCGTGGTGCCGAGCTCGCTGCGGAGCGCCCCCTGCCGGCGCGGGGGAACATCGCACCCGCTCCGCGCACCGGGAGCCGCCGGCGCCCCCTGCCGGCCGTGAGCGGTACTGCACCGAAGGGGAAAGGGGCTGAGAGCTGAGAAGGGGTCACTGGGTTCTGGTTCTGTTCGGTATCACTGCCATAGTTACTGTGGTTTGTTTGCCTTGTTATACAGATATATATATATTAGTAAAGAACTGTTATTCCTATTCCTCATATCTTTGCCTGAAAGCGCCTTAATTTCAAAATTATAATAATCCAGAGGGAAGGGGGTTGGACTTTCCATTCCAAGGGAGGTTCCTGCCTTCCTTAGCAGACAACTGTCTTGCAAACCAAGACATAGGTTAAGAGCTCTTGGAGTACCAGAGACATCTTCAGGCCCTAAGTAATGGAACAGTCTTTACTCAGATGTAGCTGACTGGAGAGCCAGTCAGACTTGAGCGACTTAAACGGAAACAGTATTTATGTTTCCTCTCCAACCTGCCCTCTAAAAAGGTTTTCCACTACTGGTTGAGTCCATCCAGTCTCCTGCACAATCTCTACTCATAGTGAGAAGCTTCCCCTGAGAGTGGCCAGAGGTTTTACATCTCTTGCCATATTCCTCTGAATTTTGCCCATTGGCTGATGTTAAGGGGCAATTTGTTTCTCCAAAACGGAGGTAAAATTTCCCCTTGGCAGGCAGGCACTGGGCGGGGATCCATAGTACCTGGCAATGCCTCACTACCATGTATCTTACAACTCGGGTGTCTTCTGATACAGTTTTAGCACATTACAGAGGAAGGTGACAACTGAGTACATTCTGTACCTGGATTGTCATCACTTCTTGCCCCCAAACGAGGGACTTTTGCCTGTGAATTTCAGAGCAATACTGAAATAAGAAATAATTTAGCACTGAGAATCTTCTGCTGCCTCTGTTTCAGCATTCCTATCCCAAAAGAGGAGTTATCCGAGTAGTGTGTGACGGTACCATGAAATATTGAATTGGAGAGGCAACCCTAATGCTCCACCAGGTACTGTAAGGAGCACAGCAAAATGATTAATGAGACCTAGCCCTGCCTCTGTCAAAACCAGATCTGTTGGGCTGCACAGTTTCTTCTTTTCTGGAATATTCTGCTCTGCAGCACGTTGCCGTACAGAGTCATCAGCAAATGAGTAGCAGATGGAGCAGTGACACATTTTATCTTGCAGCAGCAGGGACATTGTATGTGCTATGAGAATTCAAAGAAGTAAGTTTCATGCAAGCAGGTGATGAATTTTCTTTCTCTGCAGAATTGCAGATGGACAAACAGAGAGGAAAGTGATTTTCTCAAGCAAGGCAGTGACAAAGAATGAAACGTTCAAGAAGTTAAAATTAAAATCACTGCTGTGGCAAAGATATACAACTCTGCCTCCTGTGCCCAACTGTTACACCATGCCTTAGTTTTTTGTTTCAGATGGTATCCTTTACGTCAGGCCTTTATGAACTGATAACTAGAGCTACTGTACTTTAAAAGGCAGATGCTGCCTGTCATCAAGAGCAGTTAGGCCATACCCTGGGCTTTGTATGAATTGATTCCTCCTCCCCTCATTATATGTAATAGATAGACATTGTGAAAGAAAATCTGAAAAGTAATACTTTTGCTTTTTCAGGATTGTTTGGTCTCTGGGTTCTGCTCACATATGCCTTTTTCTCCTCTAAGCTGCCTGCACCATAATGTTTACTAGAATACTTAGACTGGAAATTGCTGACTGTGAAGTTGAAGCCTGAGGCTGCATCCTGAAACTAACTAGACTGCGAGAAAGAGTGAAGCAGACATTACAAAGCCAGGTCTGTGTTTTTCCAGATAACATCTAACTCCTGAAAATACAGTCATTGTCCAAGGTTTAACTTACGTTAAGCTTCGCAGTAAGATATCTTTTTTCCTCTATTAGCAGGCATGTAGGGGGATGTTTTCAGCCTGGTTTGTGTGGTTAGTGCTGTCTTTTCATTTTCACCCTGACATTCATGTTGCATCCAGGGATCTGACAGGTATTTTTTCCCAATGACTGTATTGATCTGTATGGAGAAAGCATATGCTGCTGGCAGTTGGCAGCATGCTGTGTGCCTTGCTGTTTACCAGGCACAAGGCTCATCCATAGTTGTCAATTTGCTGTGCAGTGCTGTGCAGTATTGGTGTATTTGGGCCAATGCACCCAAAAAATATCTCAGCCCTCCCAGGGTCTGCTTACTCTTGAGACAGAGCCTGTTCAGACAAAGAGAGATCTGACAAAGTACTGGTAACAGCAGGGAATGGGTCACCATAATCCAACTGTCCCTTTTAATCCTATATCCCAGTCTGTGCTGTGTCTTCTACTATAATTAATATCCTCTTCCAATGCATGACATAAGTCATAATTAAATAGTCTATTCTCCTAGCCTGGCCTATTGTGTGTCATCCTTGATGCACATAGGGCTGTGATTTATAACAATAGACGTATTGGGAACCATGTGCCTATGTGCAAGCTATGTCATGCTGTACAGAGAGGGAGACACTGGCAGCCAGAGCCCAGCCTGACACTTACTGAATGTAAAGGTGTGACTGCATTGCATCACCAGAGTCTCTTTGAAGTCTGCAGTGTGAAACATGGTGACTTACCAGGAGGGGTCAGAAGGTAGCAGGAGTAGGACATGCATGTCAGCTCTAAGGCTTCTCAGACAGTAAGGATGCCATGGAGAGAAAGTGCTTCCCTCTCTTCAGCCCAGAGTAACAAATATTGGCCAAAGCAAATTCCCAGTTCCATTTGGGACAGAGGATCCTTAGAAATATCTTGATGATCTTTCTGCTGATTATGGTCTCGTAAGAAATGGTTGGATTTTATTCACGGTTCAATACTTTGTTAAAGCACATAGAAAAGTAGCCTAAGTGCCTACCAGACACCCAAGACTATGCTTAGCAACCATGAAACCTCATAGTCCTACTACAGCTAAGCAGAGGGTAAACAGATGTTTTCCAAAAACACCAGCCCTTAGCAGCAAATTGCAGAGACATTGCTAGTCATGGAGTTCTGAGTGCTTCTGGAATCTGACAAGTTCTTACAGAAAAACCTGGTGGAAAGGAAGAGACAGCCCTTTTTATCCATGGAATGGTAGCACACAGAACTGCTACACCAGAGTAAGGAAGGTATGGGGGCAAAAGCTTTAACTTTCCTCCAAATTACCTAGCATATTTTGAGAAGTTATTTCTGAGGTTTCTTTCAGAGACAAACATTCAGTGTGGTCAGGGAAGGTCTCACTCACTTCCATCACCGGTTGGTCTTTTCTGGGAATGGATGATCGATATGGAGCCTCAAAGAGCATGACAGTGTGCCCAGCATTTCCATAATGCTTTGTAGTGGACTTCACTCCTGCATTACAGGTAGAGAATGAAATTATTGAACAGCAAGGTGCTTTGCCTTGTCACCAGCATAGTCAAGATTACTGCCTACCCCACCAGCAACACTGCTAAGGAGTGGCCAGTTCAGTTCCGAGTGCAGGCGATCCTCTCGGAGATCCTCCAGCCCTGGAAGGTGAGGCTGCCCACAACAATCCTCAGTTTTCTGAGCAGAAGAGGGCAGGCTCCTGGCTGCTGCCAGGAACTCTCCAGCGTTAACACAGAGAGCCCTTGGCCTCTCATCTTTCGTGAGTTACGACCTGGAAGGGAAATCATTGGAAACCCTCCTCTGATCGCTGTGTCATTTGCGCAAACCCTTAACCAGACAAAACTCTCACAAGGAGGTTTTCTTCCTCCCCTTTCTTTGTGCAGCCTGTCCCACTATCTGCTGGGGAAACACAAGTTGGTAACTGATTTAAAAAAAAAATTGAAGAGATCCCTTTCTACTGTTTGTAACTCTCCTTCTGTGCTGTGGTGACTGAAATCCTTTGCAAAACTGACTCCTAACATTGTCATTAATGTCTCTGGCATAGTTGAGAGGAATGAAGGATGAGCTTAAACTGAACATTAATCTCAGATTAGTCTGGTTTAGTAAAAAAAACCCCCACAATTGTATAATTTCTGAAAACCAAAGGGAGACAGAAAAGTATTCATTGAGATGTAAATCACTTTAAAGTGCTTGCTCTGGGTTGGAATTTAGTTGATGTTAAATTTGTCAGCTTACAAATGAGGGAGAGAGAAAGTGGAGGGGAGAGAGAGTTATTGCAGGACTGCTTTCAGAAGACTTATAATCCTGTATATTTAGAACAAAGTGAAATCTTACTTTGTGGTACTACTGAAGATTTCTCTAAAGGAAGAGGAAGGAATATTTGCCTTCCAGTGCTTGCTTTGAAATTCTGAGCTTATTAGAGCCCTGAATCAATATTCAGAGCAATTTCATTACCAGTGAGTGAATTTGGATTTTTCATTCAAAGTGATTATTTTCCTCCCTCTAGCATTCAGAGAGATTCTTAAATAGCCTTTTCCTCCAGACAGATCAAAATATTAGTGGAGGTTTGCAAAGTTTGGACCTGCTGCTCAGCACCAGATTCATTAATCTTTTGGGTTTCTGACAGGTGTTAACCAAAAGAAGCTGCATGTTAAAACTTCTCTGTAGTGATGAACACATAAAAGTACTAGGAATGGGGAGGAATAACACAGAATATATTATGTGCTGTGAATGTGTAACTGAAACAGCTGAAACAACTAGGAGATAAAATATGAAACTGCAGCTTGAGAAGATTGGTTATAACTTTTGAGGACTAGTAACAATTTAATTTTTTAAATGATTGTAAGAGTTTGTTCTGAATTTTTCTAATAAATACGCAGAGAGAATACAAAATTTAGCATTTTATATACAAGCCTGGAATTAATTTGTACAAAATTCCTCCAATAACAAATAGATTTCTTTTATACTTCAGGCACAGATGCTGCCAATTCTTCTGAAATTTCCACGGTTACCAAGAAAAAATCATTATTTATTATGAGAGAAGTCTAATAGATCATAGAGTTAGTCGCTTAAACCTGCAGGAAACACATCTATTAGGGCTTAATTTGTACTATTAAGTAATCATAGGGAATTTGCTGTTAAAACATTGTCAACCATGATCTCTAAAAAGCAATGCATGCTGACTGTGCTCTTTCAATGTTCCCTGCAGAGAGAACAAGTAAAACATAAGTTCTAGATATGTGTGGGTTCGAAGTGGAGCAGTCTGCATAGTCAGTCCTTGACCCAGGCACCAAACTATACACTTCTGGGTGAGTTTCTCAGCCTGCAGAAAGGCTGGGCCCTAAAGCAGCATGTGGGATCAGGCTTACAACCTATTCAGGGAGGAAATATGCTGTGGGGGCAGCTGTGGCTGCAATGAATCACACGGAGGGGTGCTCCTACACGGCAGCCAACTCAGCTCTTGGTAAATGCTGCAGTGTGGGGTGCCTGTCCGTGTAGGAGGTGGGCACACCACAGCCCACCTGGAATGTGCCCCCATCAACAACCAAGCACTGTTGGCCATTGTCACTTGATCCATGTGACAGTGGGCACTGTTAGACATGTGATAAGGGGGCTTTTGGTCATATATTATGGGCTGGAGGAGAAGATGCAATTGTGAACCTTGCTAAATACTGAAATACACCCCCTGGGACTCACGGCTGGCCTCACGTGCAACATACTGTATCTGTTCATCAGCCCTACATCAAGGACACAGCAGAGCCCCTCACAGGCAGGAGTTTTTGTGCTTCAGACCTCATTCTGCACTATAAAGTCATTATTTCATTATTGGAAGGCACCGTTCCTGGAAGGCTAGGGCCTCATTTCCATGAGATTTTTGGCTATAAATAAACAGTAATTTTTAACCTGGTGTTAATGAAGTAACGTATTTCTTAATAAGTGTATTTCTTCGGAGGCATACTGAGCTCTGGTCTCACTGGGCTTCTGCATGTTATAAGGAAGAATTGATTTAAATTTGAGTATGAAGAAGGGTTTACAAGAGCAAGTAACTGGGCAGCACTAAGCTGGAAGTAGCAGTGTGAGCTAAGGACAAAATGCTTTGACCAGTGTGTCTTTTTTGACAGCCTTATTGGCAGGAGTTGTATGCTATCTGACAGCTGTCAAGGACAACGTAACAGGGAACTAGCAGAAATCTTCAAGAGGGACAACATATGGATAGCTTGCTGCTGGCCCATCCTGAAGGATGGAGATTGGCATTTATGTAATGGCATTCAAGCAGCATCCTGAGTAATGTTTGAGTTCTGTCCCTCAGGCATTTTATAAAATCAGAAGACCATAGGATTGTTTAAGTAGGAAAAGATCTCTAAAACGATAAAGTCCAGCTGTTAACCCAGCACTGCCAAGCCCACCACTAAACCGTGTCTGCAGGTGCGACATCTATGCACGCTTTAAACATTCTGGGGATGATGACTCAATCACTGCTTTGGGCAGCCTGTTTCGGTGCTTGACCACCCTTTGAGAGAAGGAATTTTTCCTAATATCCAATCTAAACCTCCTCTTTTTGTAACTTGAGGCTGTTTCCTCTTGTCCTATTTCTTGTTACTTGGGAAGAAACCGAACCCCGCCCGGCTGCACCCTTCTGTCAGGGAGTTTTAGAGAGCAGTAAGGTCCCCCTGAGTCTCCTTTTCACCCAGCAGAATACCTCCAACTCTCTCAGTCCCTCCTCATGAAACCTGTGCTCCAGCTTCTTCCCCAGCTCTGTTGACCTGCTCTGGGCATGCTGCAGCACCTCAATGTCTTTCTGGTAGTGAAGGGCCCAATGCTGAATGCAGGGTCTGAGGTGTGGCCTCACTAGTGCCCAGCACTTGGGACGGTCACTGCCTTGGTCCTTCAGTTCACCAGATCCTCTTTCCAGCCCTTCCTGGAGATAGGCATAACATTTGCCAACCTCTAGTCAGCTGGGACCTCCTTGGTTAGCCAGGATTGCTGGTAACTGAAGGAAAGTGGCTAGGGCAGCTTAGCTGTCAGCTCCCTCAGTACCCGTGGGTGGATTCCACGTAAGTCATTCTTCTGATGGCATTTTGATTTCATTCTTGCTTGTTTTAATACAGTCTGAATTCAATTCTCGATTGCACTAAAGTATTTTCCCCTTCTTTGACAGCATGTCAGAGGCTACAAAGCATGTTCATATTAAGTGCTCTTAGTACTATCAGAATGACATAGAATGTCTTAGGTTGAGTGAGGAGAAAGTCTTTTCTTGGGGGCAACTTTGTGCTTAGAATTCCACAGAAGTAAAGTCTGCTGAAATAAATGTTTCTTTTCAACAGTGTCTGGAAAATAAATATCTAGTGTGATCATCCAACTGTGGCTGTAATTCACATTTAATTCTCCCACCAGATCCGGGGAATCGGAGACAGAGACAGAAAAGACTATTATGTTATCTGCAGTCTTTCATCTACAATCTTTTAATTGACTAATAGCAGGATTAAAATCAGTCTGTTACTCCTCCTCTCTCTATTTCCTACAGTCTTATTAAATCTTTTAGATGGCTTCAAGCAGAAAGAATAGAATTTTTTAAAATAAAAAAGACTGATTCACAGTTAAAAAGTATAAGACTATGTAACGTTAAAAATAGATGCAGACCCCTGTGTCAGTCCTGTTTCTGGTTCAAAGCTGTGCTTCTACTCCTGTATTTTTCAGAAGAAACACTTGGTTTAGCCTGGTAGGGATGTAATATATTGACATCAGTGGCATGAGTATAACTGAGATGAATTTAATTCTGCTCCTCACACCACTTCTTTCTTCAATCTGTATTTCACTTGAGAAACTTGATTTGGTGTCAGGCAGTGTTGCATGTGGTTAAGGGTTCTGGCATTTTGTTGCTCCTGCCTAGATGATATTACTAATGTTTCAAGGAGTACTGTAAAGCATGAAAGCAAGACATAAATCTTAAAGGTAGCCTAGCTGCTGTAAAAAAATAAATGCCAACTATTTGAATGTCCTGCAATGATGTTAGAAAATAACTTGACTAATTGACTGCTAATTGTGCTTATTGAAAATGCAAAATAGATTCATATTAGCCTGATGAAATCTAGCAGACAAGTTACCTCCTTGTTCTTACAGTTGTGCAATGCAACAAGGGAAAACTAGAAGGAAGAAACACATGCCTAGTTTTTTTGAGCTGACACTGGGCTATCAGTTGGAGCTGGCCAAAAAGCAGATATCCCATGTTGCAAAACACCTTTTTTTAAAAATTGTATTTTGTGTCAGTTTGAATCAGACTGCTACTAAATATTTTGACACTTCCTATGAACTGGATAGCCTGGCAAAATACCATTCTGTAAATGCTGAAATATGTCATTATAAATTTACTCCCCTTGGCCCACACTGCTTTTGGGCTGAATGCGTTTCTCTTTCTCAGCATCAGCACTGCTGACACAAGCTGTGAAACAGGCAGGAGTAGCTGGGGGGCTGATGATTTGGTGCTTGTTCCATGGAATGTGCTGCGAGCTGTGGGCCCTGCAGGCTCCTGGGTATCAGCCAAGCAGGTGTTAAGGCACTGCCACTGCTGGCTGAGCCTGCTGCATCTCCTCCCATGCTTCCCTTCCTCCCTTGTTTACTCACTTTGCTGCTCTTGCTGGCTCTGATCTTTGCCTGTTTGTCATTCAGGACCCTTTTTTAAGATAAGGAGTCCTGGGTTGCTGATTGTGGGCCCATCCTCTGCATGCACACTCGGTGTCACCTTGGCTTGCAGTGGTCCTTGGCTTCTGTGGCCTGTCCACACTGAACAAGTTCTTTGTACCTTTGCAGTTCATTGAAGCCTAGGTTTCACCACTGGATCTTTTCTTGGGATTGTCCAAAGTCAATCAAACCTGATTTGAAAAAGGTATTTTTTCACTGATGGAGAGTATTTTAGGTGAATTTTTTTTCTACAGAAAGTTTCTGTCTACATTGTGTGCCATTTCTAGGAGTTGTATTAGATTAGTATTGCTTTCAAACCTACTCTACTTTTGGGAAACTTTCTTTCCTGTGGACCTCGTTCCTTGAAATCCCATCTCATCTCAGCCTCAGATTTGTCTTCTGTGCTTTATGTTCTTCATTCACACGTTCCCACTGACATTTTAGCCTCTGTCAAGAGTGAAGGGTTGTGGAACACACAGTTGTTTTTGTTAATGAAGGTGCTGCCCTGACCATGCTGGTGACCTGCAGAGTCTGATTTCCATGGTATTATCATCTCCATTTATGCCCATCTGTATTGTGCAGTCTGGCCCATTGCAGCTGGAGCTGAAGGGAAGGTCAGGAACTGTAACCCTGTAATTCAGACTAAAATACCTGACAGACAGATGCTGTACTTCACTTCGACTGGTTCAAGGTGGAGAGATTACCTCCTTACTTTCCACAGCTAATTAAAAAAAAAAAAATTCCAAACCAAAATCAAACCCCAAACCAACAAAAAGACCCAGAAAACATCCTGAAGTGTTTCTTGATTACTTTTGGCTCATGCAGTATTAATTACTTTGGCTGGTTAGTTTGGAATATAAAAATTACGATCTTCAATCTTTAATGAGAAACATCCTGCCAATGATAAAAAGGAGAGAAACTATTCACAGGTTGGCAGATAATGGCAGGTTCACCTAAATTCTCATAAGTTACTGAAGGATTCCTGTGCCAGCCTCAAGTTGCGCTCCCAATCCCCAGCTGCCACCACACACCATCAGCTGCCTGACTTGCAGTGCATGCCAGAGTCACAAAAAAATTATAATTGAAGATTTACAGGATATTATTTTGCAAATTATTCTGTTTTCCTTTTTCATTTTGTTATATGTTAGACCATGTTGCCTGACACATTACTAATAGTAACTGCTAATGTTTCACTAATTGTGGCAGTCCTCCTCTTCCCAGCAGGAGACATTTTAATCTTGATAAGGTGACTCAAAATTGCTGTTGATAATTTAAGATTTGAAGTCAAAATATTTCATTTACTATAATATGACACCTCATATTTTGAAAATGGTGGCTTTGTGACTACTGTAAATTATATTAAACAGGGAATTAATATTTCCAGATAAAAAGGGGGATTTTTCAATTTTTTTTAGCTTGCTCCACCTGCTGTGATTGCTGTGCTCTCTGACTTTGCCCTAAAGGCTTATTTCCCCAGCAGGTTTGGCTGAAAATATTGAAAAATAGTACAAGTTGCTATCATCACAGTCTGCTAGGACATATCTAAACTTTGGCTCAGGTCTGACCTGAAGGTAAGAGCAGAAGGCTGCAGAGCTGAGGATGCTTCGGAGCAGATAGATCTAACTTGCCATTTCCAACAAAGATAAGTACAACTGCTGACAAAGGAGAACACTTAAGACTGCTGGACAAGGCTGCCATTAGGTGATAAGATGCAAAGGCCAACAACTATTTTGCTTGTACTATCTAATGAGCTGTACTCAAAATGGCACAGAGAAAAGGGGAAATTAAATGTGTTCAACCAAGACAATGCAGACGATTGCACACTGAATCTTTGACGTGGCAGAAAATGGACTAGGCTGAAGAATTTCAATTAGTGTAGAGTGGGAAGGTATAGGTGGAAAAGGGAGATGGGGCAAGACCTGAAGACAAAGTGTGTCTTTCCAGCTAGAACTGGCACAAGAGGAAAAAAATAGATGATTCCAATATGGGAGAAGTGTGGGTCCATGACACACTTGGCATTTTATATATGGAGGTGTTATTTCACACCATTCCATGCTAGATTTGACCTAAGCTTTATTCCTTTATTATTGGTAGAGTATTTTAAATTTGCCTGCTTGGCTTTAATCAGAGACAGATATGGAGCACTGATGTGGACAGAAATGTTCCACTAAAACAATATTTGTGCATGGGATAGTTTGCTGTGTGTAAGGCTGGCCATGCCTGTCACTAGCGAGCAGAGACCGAGTAATAAAGTGACATGGATGGTTTAGGATGAGAATAAACCAACACTTTCTTAATTTACAAACTCGCTTATATACCTTAGCACGCTGGACTGACATTAAGGCTATTGGTTCACTGACCAACCACCCCCCAGAAGGATTGGCTGAACCCAACAACATTTACTTCAGATATTTTATCTTTGGTATCATAACAATAGTAAAGTTTACAAAATCTTCCAACTGTTTTCCCTTAGCATACGTGAGAAAGCAAGGCTTTCACACAGACACTGTTAGAAAACTGAGAAATCTCTCTGCAGCCAGGCTTTAGGCTTTCACACCTGTCCTCAGGGCATGTTGGGAATCTGGATCACAGAAGGTCAAATATGGGCAGTGTTGAAATGAGTGAGAAACAGGGCAGTTATTTGGTCTGGCAGGTGATGCACTGGCTTGGGAGCAAGGAAACTCCCCTCTGCTTTTCATCAGTGCCATGCTTGAACTCAGGAACCCATTATCTTTTGTATCCTTCTCCGTCTCTCTTTGTTTGTTCATGTGGCAAGTGAGTGTTCATTGATGCACAACAAAGCCACGACCTTCACTGCTATCACCTTGTGATCCAGTAAATAATGCATAGAGTTTATAACAGCCCTACCTACAGCAGTCAGCAAAGACAGGCACTTTTTAAAACCCAAAGCATGCTAGGATACCTTCCCTTGAATGGGAAGCTCTCCAGAGTAAGAAGTTGATGTACTTCTGGAGTAAGTTGCCCTTAAGGAATAAAAGTGGATCCATATGAATTATTCCAGAACCATAATAGGATATTTTAGCTCTGTATCTGCTGCTTTGAACTGGAGCCCAGGGTCATTATATGTGGTTCTGTCACCAAATCTCCACAAAGAATGCCATATATAGTATCAATTTCTGTAGCAAACCTATATCATAATTGCTTTACCTTGGTGACTTTGCACAGAGAACTATTGAAACAGGGCTGTCAGTTTGCTTCATGATTAAAATTAAGGCTAGTAGGAGTGTGAGTCTGTGTAAGCACACATACGTGTGCAGAAAGGCAGAAATCTCATTGGTCAAGAAATTCAGAGGATAAAACCTTACTCATGTCAGCTGGCTCAGCAGTCAATCTGGGAAATCAGCCTCTCTTACCTGATACTTTTCAGAGCCATGTTTGGTTATTTCTGTTGCAAACTCTTGCAATTGCAGGGAAGGGAAAGGAAAGGAATGGTAATTCCATTTCACACTTTAGTTTCAACAAAGGGTTGAGCCATTCTCAGCGTGCCTGCAGCTTCAGTGCCTTCAGGAGTTTGTGCTGCAATCACTGGGCTGGTTCTTCAGCAGCTGGAGATGTAAATATACAGCAATCAATCATTTAATTTAACTTTGTGGGGCTGCATAACTTTGAGATTTGGAGGCAGCTTGGCTGCCATTAAAGGGAAACACCGATTTTTAAATATACATTCATTCCAGCAAAAGGCTGGAAGAACTTTTTAATATTTATGGTGCAATAATTGATCTTTTACCACTGTCAAAAGCTGTTAAAGACTTATCAGCTTGCTGTTTTAGCACCATATGTTCTACACAATTTTCTTACCATGTGTCTTTCCTGCACTTTAGAGGAAGAACATTTGTTGGACTATCAAAACAGACAATTGCTTCTTCAAACTATGGTGCCTATGTAGATGTGTGGGACTTCATCATAAACCCTCATTTGTTCCTGACCTCTTGCGTAGGGAGAGGTCTGTGGGATGTACTGTTGGGTCTTTGTTTAGTAGTGTGGTAGTATTATTTCATCGGAAAAAAATTGGTTTTGGATTCATTTTAATGTTAGCTACAATAACTTAAGGCAGTGCTGTTGGGAAGGTACTGAACTGCAGCCCTAGAGAAAAGCAAACGCTCTTTGCATTGGCATGTTCATCTCATTTAGCTTCTATTGTCACAGCTTCAGTCTTGATCTTTCATGTTGTTCCCACACTTTCTGGAGTTTCACCTTCCTCTTGCCTATTATAAAGTGTAGTGTGATGGTGGGAGCTTCTAGGGGCCCATAGGGCAGTAAGAAACAAGGTTTTCACAGGCCACTGAATCCACCTGAAATAAACCCTTTACTTCTTCTCTGAGTTGCTGCATGCAGATTGATACCCAGAGTGAGGGAAAAATATGAAAAATTATGTGCTAGGTTAAGTCTTCAGCTGTTTGCTCTTCTGTAGAGCTCAGGCATTAGGCATCTTGGCCAGAAGTCTCCTCTGGTAAGAAGAATTCACGTGGGGCCACAGTCCCTGCAGCACATCATCTGCAGAAGGTAAGTGGGGAAAGAGTTTGTGCTTTGAGGGTCTCAGCCTGGGAATATGTGGAGCATGTAGGTGTCTGCATTGCATTTTTGCTTTCTAAAAAAGTGAGAGAGAAAAGAGTGAGAAAGAAGAAATAGTGGAGTGGGAAGAAGAGTTAATTAAATTTAATTTCTACTTATTTTATTGTACAGTGAATTTCTAGAGAAAGAGGGATGGAATGAGCTCCTGTAGTTCATTAAGATCCTGCCAAAAGGGTCAGCCTCATAGTAGTCAGCAAAGAGAGGAATAAACTGAGCACTTGGTCAGTCTTATGTCTGGTCATAAAATAGTCATAGTCTTCCTAGAGACCCTAAAGTACTGATGAATTACAGGACTCCTTCAGTTGTGGCCCTGTGCCATACCTCACCTGAGAGGTTGGGCTGTGTCCATTTTTTGAAGCACTATTATTTTGCACTCCAGCCTTGTGAACTCTGGGGCAGAAGAAAAATGCCTATGGATTTAAGAGCACCCTCCACCAAGCAGAGTCCTTGCAGGATTCAGGCCAAGGCATAGTTTGTTGGGGCTTTTCATAGACTAAGACCAGATGAACCTATTAGAGATGGCTAATTAGATTCCTCCCTCAAAGAAAGCTGGGAGGTGGGAGGCACTCAGTTCCTATTGCTTTTTATCTGTGTGATTTGGTCTCCTTCCTGTTTCAAGCTCCTGTGAAAAATCCCTGCCATAACATCTCAGAAGGAGGTTACTGTGGCAACCTTAACTCTTGCTTTCTTGCTGTGCTGGAGATATCATTGTGCCTTATTATGAGACAATCTTTGAAGATTGTGGAGCTTTTACAAATCTGATCATTCTCCGCAGGGAAGAAGAGAAGTTCTGATGGGTGGTAGTGTCTGCTTTGGCAGCTCCATCAAATTCAGAGCTCTCCTTTTAGGTGAAATTACAGCCCTCCTTCATTTTGCTGATCTTTCATCAGGTTTTCTTCCTCTCCCTAACCTCGCAGTGACCTATTCTCTCAGAGAGCATCTAAGAGCGTTTATAGACCTCCTGTAACTCAGCAGGGCCTTTGAAGACTAGGATGTTAGACTGTGATCTTTTTTCCCTGCTGTTTTTCCTCTTAACCTTCTTCTCTGATTTTAGCTGTGTTCTCTGGATGCTGGTTTCCTCTTATGCACAGCCTGCTGTCAGAGGCAAGAGACACTTCGGAATCAGCTTGGAAGTAGAACTTAGTTAGGATAAGCTTCCTGACAACAGTGTGCTGACTGATTTTTCTAAGTCATGTTTTGCTATGAGGACTCTTTTGAACTAAATTAAATTATCTGAGCGTGAAACAATCTAGCATGATCCTTGATGGGTAGCCCAATGCTGTGAGTGATACAAGAGTTGTAACACCACCCAAAACTGTTACGTGTCTATGGTTTTATATTTACCTATAATTGGATGGTGTTGGAAAACAAACCAAGAAAATGGTTTGTTTTCCAACACCATCCAATTACAGGTAATATGCAGGAAAACAAAACAAGAAAAAAGCTCTGAGAAAAGGAGCAAATAGAAAGATCTCAATGCACTAGTGTTTGTGGACTGCTTTCTAACACAACTGACAAGGCCAAAAAAAGTACAGAAATTTGGGAGAAATTACAATGACAGTTTTACTTCATGTTAATTGAGGTAACACCTGACATGCAGACTGATAGGCTTCAAACTGCAGCATCTGTGTGTCTGGCATAGTGATGTGGTGCTGTAAACATAGGGCTGGGAGCCAGGACACCTGGTTCTGTACCCAGCTTCTCTACTGCAACCCCAAGGACATTACTCACCCTTGTGCTGTTATTTCTCCTCAGAGTCTTGTCTGCTTCATCTGCTGAGACTGCTGATTTCCCCCTGCAGATGCTGTCCCCTGCACCTGAGACAGTGGGGTTTTGCTTCCTGTTAAAAGATTCCTGAGGTTCAGTAGTGATGTCTGATGCTGAAGAAATGCCACCCTTGAGTCACTTTGATTTGGGGATGAGTCAATCTTTGTAATATTCCATAGAGGCACGGCAAAGCAGTTGGTCCCATCCCTGTTGGAAGGAGTTTGGGAAAACAGAATGTAGTCAGGCACCACATTATGGATCTGGTGGCCTGCTTTGGACAAATGAATAGGTTTTAAGATTTCTTACAGATGCTTGGGAAGGAAGATTATTTAGAACCACAGCATGATTATGGTAGTCCATCTCTGAGAAGTCAGTGGGTCTGTGGTACTTGGTGCAAAGATGGCAGGTTCAGGTCTGAGTCCCTGCCATGATGGACTTCAGGGTGGATTCCCAATGCTTCAAGCAGCGTCTTGGGTGCTGACCTGTTTTCTGTTTTTCATAGCAAAAGGCAGAAACATGGAGCAATTGCTGTGTAGGGACATCATGTGTGTAGGGGAAATGCAACTCACTCCCTCCTGGTTGATGGCTGGGATTCTTTCCCACCTGTCTTTAGAGGCTTGTTTCCCTTTTCTCTTTCAGAGAATGGAGATTGAAGACAAAAAGGACTTGGGAAGACAGATAACTGATCAGCACAAACAGTCCAGTGATGCTTTTAATCACATTTCAGTGAGGCTGAGCTCATGGTATGGACTTCTCAGACTTAGCTGTGGTGTGATGTGATTGAAATCCTACAGACAAAGCCAGTGCTCCCTTGATCTTGCATTCCTTATGCAGCTCCAACGCCTTTTAATGTCACGGGGAGATCTGGAAATCTGTGAGAAATGCAGGATTGAGCCTTATGTCACCACAAGTCCTTTCTGCTAATAATTTAAAATGTCAGCCAGCTGCATGTTTAAGTAGGTAATATATCAATATATGTATCAATAACATAGTAATGTTACTGAACTTTAGCAGTACCAAGGGGGCACTAGCTTTGTGTCCTTTCATTAACTTTGTTTCCTCATGAGGCTACACATTTTTTACTTTATTTGAGGATTTTTTCCTCCAGAAATGAAGAAAGTTTTGACAAATCTGTGAAAGTGTATTGAAATTAGGAGGTGCTACACAAAAGTCAGAGATCACAAACTTAATTCATTGCTAATTAGCTGGCACTTTTGAATAACTTAATTGATTCCATGCCTCATTCATCAGGCAGAACTGGAGAAGGTTTATCCAATGCAGGCCCCACTGCAGATATGGAGGCACTAAATAAATTCAGCTCCTATGGAAATGACTGAGATACATCTTAACTTCCCATTTGGTCATTGATATTTGGAATGGCTGATGGCAGTGACAGCTCATTCAAGGACACAACAGCACTGAGCAAGGCAGAAGCCATGCACTTTCGGCGTATGCATTTCTAGGGGCAGAAAAAGGTTTGTGACACCGCCTTGAGCAGGTAATTTTCCTAGGTTATAAATTTGAAAGCATGAATCTTTCTTAACTTGCATTTTCTATATCTTTTACCAGGTACAGAGATGACTGTAGTGAGGAAATGTTTGTGTTGGATTGACTGTTAATCTGAATTACGTTAGGCAATACAGATCAGCATAGGATAGGAATAGGAAGGGTTTTGCCCCCCAAATATGTTATCTTCTCTAATTAAATAAAATTTGCGTCTCTTTTTTCTTTGTGTGCCTTAGTATGACTGTGTCTTAGATATCCTTATTCTTGCCAAACTTGTAGGAACTCAATATCTCTTCAAATTTTTTTTTCTTCTGAATTTAGATAAAACTGCTCATCAAATTCAGTATTTCCTGGGTTTGTGTGGACAGAGGTCACAAAGAGCGCCTGCCTCATCTTAGGAGATGAGACTAATAAAAAATGTCATATTTTGTTTCCTGCTCTCAATTACTAATGTTGCTCATAATATAAAATCTACTTTCTTAGAAGTATTGTTTTAGAATTTAGAGCACATGGCAAGTGTGACTCCCCAAGGCAATTGTTTTCTTCTTATAACTTCTTAAGTATATGTTCCTAGGTTTGTACTAAAATGAAGTAGAGAATTTACTCTAGACAAGTTATTAGATGATGTGCATAACATAATTACTATGGAAATTGCTATAACCAGTAGAGCTAAATATAAAGTTTGTTCTTGCCTTTGGTAATTTACAATTTTTTCCCCACTAGATGTTATGATTCTGAATTAGAAGAATTAGATTCAGCTGAAAAAACAAACAAACAAACAAACAACCCTACCCCCCCAACCTATCTGTATGCAGTTCTTTTTAAAAAAGACAATAACAAAATGATCCTTTTATTTTCTTAAATGAGCTTTGTTATATTTGCTCAGTCTTGTAATATTTTTCAAAACTGCTAATCCTGCAAAGTCAGTCTGAGTTTTAAAGAAAAGAAGGCTCTGTGTTCCTGTGCCCAAAACATCATATGTAATTAGGAAAAGCTAGCAGAAGTTAAAAGAATTTTGGCCCTATCTCATGCTTCTAGCTCTGAAAATATGTATTTTGTTTTGTATTTTTTTCTCAGAGCCCCATCTTGTCTCCTTGACTGAATTCTAATAATTTGTTTGTTTGGAAAATATGACCAAGATTTGGCACTAGAAACACACTGAGCCCTGGCGAAAGCTGTGGAGTGAATCTCAGGAGTGACAGGAAAAAAGCTTTTTCCTCACTCTTCTTCCAGAGTGCTGTAGTAGGTCTAGTTTCATCCAAAGTCTCTGGAGCCCATGGGAATATCACTGATAGGGAGTGTGAAACCAGCACCTGCATTGTATCAGTAACTCTCTGCAATGAGCAGGTTTACATCCAGTATTAAACTTTTACTGGTTGTAAAAAACCCAGTGCATTAATTTTCATCTATTCAGTACATAGTCAAAGGCTTTCTTGGAACTGATGGTGAATTTATTAAGACTCGTAGCTGGCCTTTGTTTCTGCACCTGTATTCTAATTCCTAAAAAATATTTTCTTTGTCTGTTGATTACAGTAAAGATTAACTTTAAGGGTTGGCAACTGATAAAATCTGTTGTAGAGGAGAAAATGATATTCCTGTCATTGCTTTGGGGGATAATTTGAGATAAAAGTTGTCTGCTTTGTGTTGGTAGCAGCAATCAGATCTATGGTATTTATTTTTGCTCACTGCATCTTTCAGATATCCTGTTTAAAGCCCTCTCTCTTTAGACATCTGGCTTTGTCTCATTAACTTGATGAATTTCAATGCTCCATTCATCCATTTCTCCCATAAACGGCTCTGTGTCTCATTTTCCTGCTGTCTCCTATTCATAGGATACATCTTTATCTTCAAATTCTACTTCTTCTTACCTTAAATCTCACATGAAAATTAGTTTAGGACTGTCCACAGTAAGAAAGTAATAACAACCTTTGTATTAGCTCTGCCTTTAATTTCCTCCTTTTTTGTTTTGGACTAGATCCTCAACAGAGGAGGTCCAAGGATGGAAATGTTGCTGTGTGGGAGAATCAAGAACAGGAGAGAGGGAATGGGGGAGACATTAAAAGACACTGTGGGGGTGCAAACACCTGGGCTGGCCCAAGCTGAGAGGCTCCAGGTGACGATGGAGGTAAGGTTGCCCAGGTGGGGTGTAGCAGAGGCAGAGGCATGCCATCCACTCATCCTCCTGTGGCACTCAGAGAATGAAGTCCCATGGCTTTGCATAGGAAGATGTTACTCCAGACATGAACATTCACCTCAGAATAGATGCTAGACACAAAGGCTGAGACTCCAAGATCTAGCTGTGGTCTCCACAAGATGTGCTGTTTTAACTGAGCCCTTTGTGCCGAGTCACACCTGGAAGTCTCCTCCTTTTTGATTTTTATTGATGTTAAGTCATGCCCAAGGGGGATGTAAATCACATCAAGAAAAGCTCTGGGCTGAATTCTTCCGATGGCCCATCACTGCTGACTGATACATCTATTACATAAGCAGAAAAGCCCTGTGAGACAGAGGATGTTTAATGAAAGTTGTACAGATAATCCATAAACAGGGGCCTGCTGGGAAACAGAACAGAAAACACTGCTGCTTTGGCAGTGAAAGATCTGAGAAGAACACACCAAATCCTGTAATTAAATGATTTTTAGTGTTCCTAAATGTTATGTTTCATCTAGACTTCTTAAATAGAGTTAACTAGAAGCTAATTTTAAAAGCCTCCTGCTTTCTTACAAAATATCTGTCTGGTACTGACTGTAGAGAGTTTATCTATTCACAGAACACCATGAATCACTCCCCTGTTTAAGGAAAAAATTGATTGCTGTTCTAATACCTATTGAACACCTATAACAGATGTTTAAATCTCTACAAGCTTGAGATAATTAAAATAATAAATCTCTCCCCATTTGACAAGACCGTTAGCAGAAATCAAAGATATAAATAATCTAGTAGAGCCATGAGACATTATTCTGCCAAATACTGAGATCATGTTCTCATGGAAATTTCAAGCCTGATTCTACCATCCTTATTTAGGCAATGCTCCCATCAGGTGTTGCTGTCATGAATAGGGCAGTGCTCAGTAAAGATGCCAGGATTAGGGCTCAGGACAGTACAACAGCAAGGACCTCAAGAGCCTGGCCTTCCCCCACAGGAGTAATGTCTCAGCATTTGGCTGTCCCTGCCTCTGTCTTCAAGAACTGGACACAGATCTCTTTTATCCTTTTCTTAGAGTATGTTTTGCTTCAGTGAATTAGTTGTAGTAGTATGTGGGCACCTGCATTTGCACTTTGCAGTGCTTGGCTGCCTCACAGGCTGGGAAATGTCAGCTTACACCTGGCCCAGGGGCAGAGATGTGAGAAGGGATTCAGCTTCTATCTCCTTTCCTTCCTTTGCAGCAACAAACCTACACCTCCTGTTTCATCGGCAAAAGCTCCTGCGGTCTCCAGCCCTCCAGAAGGGGGCTGGCACAGCCCCAAGCTGTGATGCTGTGCAGAAGAATTCAGGAGTCACTGAATTCAAGAGGAAGAGGTTATGCTCCTAAAGCTTGGTGTCCCAGGACAGGGCAGTAGTGTGTCCTGACCCAAGGCTTTTGCATCATTGACTATTTTGTGACCAATCTCTGAATGGTTCTTGAAACACAGACTGAAACCATCTCTTGCTTCTTCCAGCTGAGTACCTGAAGGATACCCCAAACCAAGGGATATTACAAAGATTCCGAAACTTCTTGATTGTGGTGAGGATGTCGTTGTGTCTTCATGCTATCCAGTACTCTGGGAATTACTTTTTTAATGAAAGGTGCTTCTGAAAGGAGCTAGCTGCCAAGATCAGCAAAAAAATAGCAATAGGTTATCCATGGCCTTGGATAAATCAGGGGGGGTGGCTCTGACATAGCCTGGGTTTGCTTTGTTGGCTGTTGGGGCAGCAGCAGTGGAGTTATGTGCCATGGTTTATTCCCCAGTGCCATTAGCAGAGGGATATCAATCACTTTCATTGCACCAACGAAATCAGTGAATTATCTCACTGGGTGCTGACAATGAAAGCACAGATGAGACAGAACACTGCAAAGGCAGGAAGGCACTTTGGCACACTCTGTACATGGAGAGGAGTTCCCCTGGTTCCTTCTCTACCCAGGGTCTTGGAAGTAGTTGGTTTCAAAAAGACAGCAGGGAAATATAAATTATTCTCCCATCCACCCAACCCCTGACTATTGAGCACATCTAACGGAGCTGACAAAGGCTGGGAGAAATGGGAATCCATAGGGAAAATGAAAAAATGAAGTGATATTTATCTAAGAAGACCATATAAAACTGCAACATTGTCTTTTTATAAAAGAGCTACAGGACTAGAGGTCTGGATTCACATAACAGGACTCATGACAATAACTAGACAAGGAAACACAAAAAACCCCCAGCATCTAAAGAAAAATCAGTATTGGTTTTCATCTCACAACAGGGGTAGCCTTGTGGTTACTTGTGGCATTCTCTTGTTTTCAGAGTAATGAGTATGTAAAACTGTGTTTTGTATATAATTTCTGGGCACCATGTCAGCTTCTTAAGATCACTTGAAAGGGAGATCAGTGGGAAGGATGCCATGGCAGTGAGTGGAAAATAACTTTGCAAGTCTTTCTCATTTTCCCTCTCCTTCAGCCCTCACACACACCCACAAGAATCCCAGCTGGCAGAGGAGACACAGCATTGTTAAACTCGAGGCAATGCCAGCCTGAGTGGTGTGATGTGCTCACCTCAGAGCTGCAGCTGTGCATGTCCTTATGCTCAGGCCCTGGTAGCATCTCTGTGGTCCTGTGGCTCTTTGCTTTGCTGTGGTATTTGTGCTTTCAGGTTCTCTAGTACCACTCCAACTTGTGATTTGGGGTTTTTTTCCCTTCCACTGTAGCTCTGTTAGCAAGAGAAACCTACCAGCCTTTTGGTCATCAATTTTTTTTCCTTCCATGGCAAGTATTTATAAGTAAACCAATCAGTCATTTTCAAGGGAACTCTAATGGTATGCTCCTATGTGGATAATTATTATTTCTTTGTCAGCAAAAGGTTATAAAATTTTTTCTTTTGGGAAAATGCAGCAGAGACTTTTTTCCTGGCAGGCAAATATTGTACAGGCATTTTTCTCTGGACAATACAGCTGAAAAGCTCCTTGTGGGATTACCTGACATAAATGCTTCTGTTAGGCCGATTTCTGTGTCACTGAAAGACAGTTGACTATTTTCCTAGGAGGAAAAAGAGCTTTCTATGGTTTCTTCCTACTGGGAAAACATTTTTCAGGCACCTGGCTCTGTGAGGAAAATACAAATAAAAACTATCCCTGTTTTTTTTTCTTTTAAATGCATCAGAATCTTGGTTCAGAAGATCTATGAAATACATGATTAAATCTGTATTTACAGGGACAGATTTTTGCCTGCTCATCTCTTGAGTAGCTGCTCATCAGGGACTGCTCTCCTAACCAGGTTCTTTAGTGCTGCAAATACACGCTTATAAGTGAAGTGGAAGATTTACTAGTTGAGTGGAACGATTAGCTGCCAAAGCCATGGTTCAGCTGACACTGGCAGCACTTCCAGCTGGCTTGGCTGGATGGACTTTTTCCTGGAAACAGCTGTCTTGCATTGAATCATCCCAGCCAAGTTATCTGACAGAAGCATAGAATCACAGAGTTCTTTAGGCTGGAAAAGACCTTAAAGATCATTGAGTCTAACCATTAAAAGAACACTGCCAAGCCCACCACCAAACCATGTCCACAGGTGCCTCATCTAGACATCTTTTAAATACCTGCAGGGATGGGGACTCAACCACTGCCCTGGGCAGCCTGTTCCAGTGCTTGACCACCCTTTCAGCAAAGAAATCTTTTTCTGCTATCCAACCTAACCCTCTCCTGGCACAACTTGAGGCCATTTCCTCCTGTCCTGTTCCTTGGGAGAAGAGCCCAACCCCCACCTGGCTACGACCTTTCAGGGAATTGTAGGGAGGGATAAGGTCTCTCTAAACATTAAGGATGGCTGACTTGGTTACCTTGTGTGTGGCACTGGTGGCAGTCAGGCAAAGAGGGGCCCAGAAAAGTGTGTTGGTGCAGGGCAGAGTGCCTGTGCATGGTACCTGCTGTCTTTGACACTTGTTGCCTTGCCTGGTTTTGTCTAAATTTGTAGAAATATATTTTAGAATGTGTGAGGGTTTGTTTTTTTTTTTTTAATTCTTCCTTTTTTTTTTTTTTTGCCAATGATGGTAGGGAATGTTTTGGGCATTTCAGATACTTTTGACTATCAGCTATATAAGGAGAGTGTTTGAGAATAAAGAGTACGCCTTCACTGCTGACATGAATCCAAGTGTGGTATATGATGTGCGTACAGGAGAAAGAGAATGACACACTCCAGAAAATTATTGCTTTTCACCCTCTTAATTACTGCTGCTCTGAGGTCTAGGCTGATGTCTAAGTGCTATTTCTAAGCTGCTTTATGGCCAAGACAGAGTAATATGATTCTGAGAATTAAGAGGAAATGGAAAATGATTTGTAGTTCAGATAGGTCTAATTCAGTCTCATTCCTTTTTGTCAGTCTGTCCCCTCCTTGTGCACTACCAGTGGAGTCACACACACAGATGGGTGGTGGCATCTCTGTGCTCCCAAGCAGAGTTGAACAGCAGGGGCTGCTCTGGGGAGATTGCTGCACAGCTGGACTCACCAAACTTGACACTGATCTTTTCTGTCGGACAAAATCTTGGATGTGACTTTGTGAAAACTGCAGTCAAAGGTGCCCTGCTGCAGTCACATCCTGGTGCTCAGCAAAGGTAATGGCTGTCCCAGAGGAAAGTTAAAACTTGCTGCTTGCTCTCTTCACCGTGGAGAGTGAACAGTGTGATGAAATTGGGCAAATATTAAAGCCAGTGGAGCTCACCTAGGGCAAAAGTAACACACCTACTAGCTGAACAATTTCCTGGAAAAGCAGACAAAACAATGGCTTATTTAACAGAATTGGGCCCTCATGTAATGAACATATTTCTCTGTCCTCTCATACAATTGTTTGTTAGTTGGTTCAGAGAGGGAGAGGAAGTGCTGGAGTGGTGATCTTTGAGCTGAACCACGAGCAGGGGTGAAGCATGCACAATTAAAGGGCATTTGGCTGAGCAGAGCCGGCAGGATTCCTGAGGCTGCTGGGCACATGCAGTGAAGACAATTATATACTTGAAGATTAAGTGGAAAAATTAACCTTTAAAGAAGCAGCACACTAGGGAGAGTGACGGAGGTTGATGGAGTCATGTTGCTTTCCTATGATTATAACAAAATAAAATCCCCAGAGGCACTGGTGTTGCAGGGACTGAGAGGCTGTTGAAGCAAATGCTTTTGAGGGAAAATACACTGTTGATACAAAACATTAGTATGGCTTTCAGAGTGACCATGAGGACACCTGATGGACAGAGGGACTAGGAAAATGACATTGTACTTCCTGTTTGTGGACTTTTGCTCTATCCCCAAAACTTAGAATGAGTATAAACTTATTCCAGACTCTTACATGCTCCCCTTCTAAGATCTGTCTCCTCTCTCTGACTTTCTCACAGAAATACCTGCCTGCAGACCAGTATAAAGTTTGTCTATGAATCCCTGACAAAGTAGCATCTTTACTGGATTAACCTCCCCTAGCCAGCAGCGACATATGTGAACTCCAACACATTTGAGTCGTTATAAATGAGTAAAGCTAAACTTGGAGGAGGGAGAAAAATACCTATTAAATTTCAAGCAAATGGGGAATTCAAAGTAAAATATTTTCCCAGGGTTTAAGCCTTTATTCTGTTGATGGGAAATGTCCGTGTGTCACAACAGCCTGACACCCTGGCCACCAGACTGCAGGGTCACATTCCCCTTGCTTGTGTATGACAACTCCCCTTGTCAGAGCTAGGCTGGCACTTGAAATAAACTTCCTCAAGGTACTTTTAAGTATTTTTCGAAGAGGCTTCCAGTTTTCACATATTTCTTTCCAGCAGTAGATGGCAGCAATTTTCTTAGTCCTAATCTGGTAAGATCTGCGTGTTTATTATTGTAAATGACTGTATTTCAAAAGGTAAAGGCTTCAGTTGCCCTTTTCAGCAGACGTTATTAATGAAGATATCATTCCTGCTGTCCTCCAGTTAGTCCAGTGTCTCCCAGGATGCTCTGTCACAGAGAGGCAGCCTTGGACCAACCAGTCTGGCCCCACAGGCTCTCAGCCATTGGTGATCTCATCAGGCACCAGCAAGGGGTAGATCAGCCTCCAGCATCTTTGGGGTTATACTTTGGGGATAATAGAGATATGGAAAAATGTGGGCCCCTATCCTCACCTTCATCTGGAGGGGGAAGTGAAAAGCTTGGCAAATAATGAAGTGCAAAAATGCTATGATGAATGACTAGTTGAAGTCTGAAGAAAATGAAAAGAGCAGAGATGATCTGGCTCAGAAACAATCAATCTGTGCATATTGCTCTAAGCTGAATTTTCCCCTTCATACATGCTGTACATTTATTTCCAGAAAAGGGTCATTAGGAGACTAATTTTTAAATGAAATGTTTGTGATCAGTATAAAGATTTGCAACAGGAGATAGAAAGTGTAAGAAATAAATTGAGCAACATTATTTATTACATGACACTAAAATATAATGACATCTGTTATGTGAGCATAGAATAATGAAATTAGGGAAGCTTCATCAACTTTGAACGAGTAACTGATCTCCAGTGGACAGAGAGAAAACTGATTTTAATGATTGTTTTAAACTAACATTTGGTGAAATCAGTGTTTAATGCATTTGTTCTAAACCAGAATTAACTGCAGTGCCATGTCTTTTTCATAGCTCAAGCACTGCTTCTATTCAGCTGTTTCTCTATCCTTTCTGTCTCCCAAAGTCTACAGGAAGCTAGGATTTTTAAAATTTATTATCCATTTTGAAATGTCTGATAAATATACCCCTTACTACTGCTTTTGATGATGTGTCTGGTAGATTTGGCTGTGTCATGGGAAATCCAAGTACAACAAAAAGAATCAGGCAAATTTATGATGGGGTAATTGTGTTAAAACCATATTAAGCCCTGTTCATCCTGAAATACTGCAGGAATTATTATTACCTGTAGCTTTGCAGTCACCTGTGTTCCATTTCTCATTGTGTGTTAGAACCCACCTGCTATTTCATAATTAAAAATATGCCTGTGGTATAAAACAGGCAGGTGAAGGAAACTGATCCACCCCAAATCAGAAAAATAGTTAGAAATGGATGGGCATGGGGTAAGAGAAGCATCCTTGAACATCCTGGGCATTGTCACCATTGAAATCCTTGTGGACTGCTGACCTTTTTAGGAAGCAAGGTAAAACTTTTTCCTTAATCATCTAAGAAAATTTGGCGTAAGACGTGAGCTTGTTGGAACTGGTAAAAAATTTACCTTGGGTAAGTGACTAGTTAATACTATGCCTTTAATCAAAGACAAATAATCAAGGTCTGAGTACTGTCCTTTAATGCCTCAATGAGCTCCCCCAGCACCATTTCTGCTCTTTCCTCTCCCTGCTTTTGTGTTTCCCTAAGTGTACTCCAAGGGCAAGAGTGCTCATGGGACTGGTGCTCGTGCACTGGTGAAGATGTTTGTCTACTTTTAAGTGCTCTTTTTTGACCTTGCCCTGTTTTCCCTGCTAAAAACATCAAGTACAGAGTGAGGAGAACTGTTGTAGAGCCCCCTTTATGCCTATATAGCAAACATCCTGCCTTTTGCTGTGGTAACGGGGCCATTTCACACACTGTTCCCAGCAGAAAAATGCAGGCAAACAAATGTGCCTGTCCACTTCCAGGGGCTCTTGCAGACTCTCCAGCTTAGAGCAGGGAGGTGAATAGGAGGCAGCCCCGTGGCACGGGGCAAAGGGGCTGGCTTAGGAGGAGGTGGGTGGGAGGATGCAAAGCAAGGAACCCTCTGCCAGGTGGGAGGAGAAGGATGAGCTCAGGCACTGGCATGGCTTGTCCTGCCACTCACAGCTGATGACAGCAGAAAGCAGCAGAGGTTATGAGCATCAGGTTGTTGTGTCCAAGTCTCTTAGGTGTTTCAATTTTTACTTTATAATTAAGATTCAGATCTTTTATTTATCTGCTTGATGTTTCTGAAATGTTCTCTCCTTGATGACATTGCCAATATAAGCACTTAAATTTTCTGGGAACGGGCCATTTAATACCTAATACCTTCTCCCCAGGGCCTGGATTGGGGCGATTTTGGTCAGTGAAATGCTTCATGCTTTAAAATGATGGCTACATGTGGTATGGGGTCTGTCCTTATCTTCTCCAAGCCTGCTCAGCAGTCAGGCTGCTCCCTGGAGTACTGAGTTTTTCTACCCCTCCCTACTGCTAGCAGTGGAGTTCTCTGGTATATGATGGCCTAATTTTTGACCACGTGCAGATGCTGTGAAGGGTTTGTTTGTAGCTTTGTGACAAATGTTGCACAGGGATCTGTGACAGCAGGGACCATCTCCCTTTGTAGAGGATGAAATGAAAGTGCTCTCGTTATCAAACACACACCACGCTCTCACTGGGTGCAGGCTGCATCTGCTGGGAAGTCAAAAGGTAATGAGTTTGCATTAGACAAGTAAACTTGCAATAGGAATTCTGCCTCTCCAAGATTCCTGCATCCCTCGTGATGCAATCCTTTGGGCGAGGACTGTCATGTACTACAAGGCTGTGTAGTTTATCACAATTGGACTCTGGCTCAGCTGATGCCTCTAGATACCAGCATGAGATAAATATTAATAACATGACAGCCTCCCTGCTTACTATATTCCTGTTTCCAGCCTTCTTATTACTGATCATTTGCAGCTGGAGAAATGGATGCAAAATCATCTTCTTTCAAATAAGGCTAAGCTGAAAGTGGAAGGGGGCAAAAAAGGGCAGCTGAAATAATTATAGGAATAAGGGGGCTTTGATTTGGGACAGTATTAGGAGAGATAAAACCCATTTAATTCTCAGAGCAGTATAATAAACAAAAGTGCGATGGAAGGACGTATAATAATGAATGGCACAGAGAGGGTCAGCAGGGCTATTCCTCACTGCATGTTTGCAGTGTATGAAAGGAATGCCCAAAGAAACTCAAAGGCGACAAGCTTGAAATAGATAAATGAGTTATTTTAATGCAGTGCAAAACTTAATCTGTAAATCTCAATTCCACAAGATGCTATGTTGTTACGAGATACCCTTAAATACGGAACTGGTGAGTGTTTTACCCACCACTCTTATTAGAGCTATTCAGTTCATTTAAAAGGAATTGAACTTCATATTTTAGCTAGAAATCAGAGGTGGCTGTGTTTCAGAAGCAAGCAATTTGCTTCAAAAATCTTATAAAACATGAAGCGAAGACTATATCAAGAACAACATTTAACTTTAAGAACTATATGTCTTACCCTTATTTCTGCTAAGAGGTGCTGCATGGGGTAAAGGTGGATGAGGTCTGTTGAACCATGTGCTCTGAAATGACTGTGCAGGCTCAGAAATACTGAATTCACGACTGATTTTCGTACTTCCCTTGGAATCATCTATCTTGAGAAAGGAAGCTCCCTGATTTATTATGATATAGCAAGTGTTTTACTCATTTTATCAGAGGAGATTGTGCCTAACTAAACCTTGTACCTAAACCTTCATTCTGGGGGTCAGAACCATTAACACATCTGGTGAATTTTTCCCTGAAGTGTTTGGTACTAAATTATTTCCAGTCACACAATGTCTTTGTGGCTGAGAAAATGCAAATAATGATCCAGTGATACTCACAGTAATCTAGCAGTTTATTTAAATTCATCCCATTAATAAAATCAAACCTGAGGTAATGATCACTGATCCCTGCACAGCTTTACAAGAATACCTGGGCACTTGATAAGGGAAATAGTTCATTTTCTCAGACAGGTTTTGGATGGATGAAATAAAACAGAATCCTTTCTGTCTCTGGAGATTTCTGATGCATTCACTGAAATCCATGTTTAAACCACTGAAGAACTTGGTCCTCTGGCTTATTTTGAATGAGGAATCTAACTGCAATGCTAGTGGAGTGCTTACTTCTAAAGCTATTATAGAGATAAATTTTGGTCGATGAGATGCCTTCAGTCCCATAGAGACCTTTTTTCTATCTTTTTACTTTCTTTTGTAAGAGGGAGATACTCCCACAGGTGCTTAGGAAAAGAAAAGGACCAGATGAAGAGGAGGAAGGTAAAATGTCAGATATCTCAACCAATCCTTCTCAGTACTGAACATGGGCATCTACTGAATACAGAAGGCAACAGAAATAACTCTGCTGTTTGTTTTATAAACAGCTAGTTTACACAGGGGAGGAGCCAGGGAGTTCACTGTGCTGGCATTGTTGGCCATTTTGATTTTCAAATGCAGCTGAAGAGTGAATTTTGATCATTGGTCTCACTAACATTCTCACTAAATACAAATTAAGTCATTCAATGGAGTTGGGTTTGCACCTAATTATTAAAATCACTGAATTGGAAACCACTTTTCACTCCCAGTTTTGAACCTTTTGCTACGCATGAGTCATGTCACTCAGAAAAGCCATCCCACAGAGTATTCATCTAATCCATCTGGTGGTGCAAATAGTGGAGAGACTCAAAATAACAAGAAAATTGTTTACCTTTCTGAGTAGGATATGAAATGACTTTCTTGCCTCTTTACAGCAGCTCAAACATTTACACAAACTTGTTAAGCTGCTTAGAGAGAGGATTATTTGTCCAGGTAATGCTTTTTTCAGTAAGTTAAACTGCAAGGAAAGCAGATGCTTGACTCCATGAAATTTGGGGGATTCTGGAGAAACTGCCTCTGGGAGAAATTTAAATAAATTAATGGACAGCTTCTGCTTTCCTTCCTTCTCTGTCTTTATTTTAGACAAATTATTCCTTCTCTACAAAAATGGGTCTGGGCAATACTCACAAGGAAATTATTTAATTATGTAAAGCTGCACCAGGTAAACGTTATTTACAGATGGCTAAAAAACTTTGTATTATACTCCTTTGCCAAGAATAACCTCCCTCATTTCACAGTTGCTGGAGAGGTGTTTTTAATCGTCATCAAGGTAAGCTGAAGATTGTACTCTCCTGTCTGCGTCTTTTTACCCATTTTGACTGTTATCTTTCTTTGTGTTTTTTAATGGTAACCCTGCAGGCACTGTGCACATAATTGAAGTAAGCAATCTGCTTGTTTATCTGTGTTTTCCATTAATTAGATATGTGCAATCTAAATTTCCTACTGCAAAACATGAAGTGGCATGCTAAGGAACCAAGTCTGCTTTTCCTCACAGGGCTGGACTGCCAGTGTTGGAGAAGGTATTTTCAGACCAGGGGCACAGCAGCGTTTGTAGTCTGGGCTGGACAGTGAGTGAAGGATGAACAAGTGGCTCTGGAAAAGACTGGAGGAGTGATCCAAGAGGCCCCTACCCTTGGGAGCGAGGGATGAGCCTTCAGGTACTGTGGGTTTGCTGCAGGTTGGATGTTCACAGCCAAGGACATTGTGAAGCTGCAGTGTTGTCCCTGGGCAGAGTGAAAAGGTGCCGCCCCGGGAATTTCACCTCCTGCCTGAGCTGGGCTCACAGCAGTGCTGATGTGGCCCCTGGACACTTTTCTGTAGCCAGATTTCCTTTTTCCTACATTGTTCACTGCTGACACAGTGGCTCAAAATTTCACTTTTATAAACAACCAAGGTGCAACCCCAAACCTGACTCATGGCAGCACAGGTAGGACCTAAAGGTACTGCTGTTTGTTAGGGCATCTCAGTGGTTCTCAGAGACAATTTTATTCAGAAGTGGCACAGCTCTGTAGTGCTCACATATTCAAAACAGGCTAGTGATCAGCTGTCAGGTTCAGCCAAGAACTGAAGAATTTGCCAAGAGTGAAGTTTCTGGGAAGAAATTGAAGTGATCTTCATGTAACAGGCAAAGGCAAACTGTTTTCAGCCTGCCCACAAATGCCCACTAATGAGAAAGGGAATAGTCTCAGTTCTGGGTGTGCAGAATGGTAGGTACATGGAGAATTCCACAAAGGAATGGGTCGCTAAAAATAAAGCTCTAATGTAAATCCTGAGGCAATCATTAGGGAAAAATCTTTGGAACTAAAAGGAACTTATTGCTGTTTTTTGAGGTTCTTGTGACACTTTAGTAAGGATCTACAACAGACAAAGCTCTGCGTTTTCCTGTGTGCTTTGTGAGCTCAGGGCTTGCTGGTTTTTACTCAAAAGGATAAATAAGTGGTTCTTTGAAGCTAATGGCCTCTTTTGCCTGTATATATATGCCATAATTCCACTGCAATCCTGTAACAGACTCCCTGATGTCAGACTGGCCTTGAACACACATTAATGAGTTATCAGGTACTAACTCCCTGCCCAGCCCACACTTTTCCCTCTTGCCTCCCCTCTGTTGCTCAGTCATTTTTCTTTGCTCGTTGCTTGCCTGCAGTGATGTGTGTGTGCCTTTTTCCTCACTCGGAGTCTGGCAGTAAATCATATGTCTGCTTTTTTTTTTTTCTTTTTACATTCTGGAGCAGCTGCTCTGATTAGTTTGAAGCAGAATAAAAGACCAGTAAATGGGGAGAATCCTGAAGGTAAGTACTTTACTGAGGACTTAATGTCAAGGTACAGTACACATAGAAACTTTTACAGGGACCATTTAAAAACTGTTTTCTGCTGTGTATTTTAAAGGCAGGACATAATTCAAACATCTGATTGACTGCCCTTGAACGTCGATTCTTGCTCTATAATTTTTATTTTTAAGAAACCTTGATTTAAGAACTTTTTGAAGGCATCATATATTGCATTCATCACCCTTAGTGGATTACTTCTGCTGCCTGAGCTGCACCAGATTTGTGGGGACAATAAGGCAGAGGAAGGAATGTTAAACTCTGTCAGAGGAGCAGTGGAAAAGTCACCCCTATAAACTGAGGATTGCTTAAGAACTGTCTTCCCTCTTCACTGCAGAACGTGTTATTTCAATTTTTTTTTTTTTTTCTGGTTCCGATTGCTCCAGGGAGGACATGATTCAGTGGTCTCTGATCTGTCCAGAGACCACAACACAGTCAGAGTCCCTCTCTCAGGAATGGGGAAATGACAGTGACGCCCAGGGTACCCTCAATAGGAAAAGCATTGACAATCTGAAGCACTGAGTCCAAGGATTAAACACAAGGATTTAGGAAGGGTACTGGACTTGAAATGTACTTCAGAAAGCTGTCAATCAATCTGTAGCTTTCAAGTTAGACTGGTGCTTTTGAATGTATTGTGGTAGTGATCTTTACACTGATATTCCCCACAGCATCTCTAATAACATGGTGCTTCCCGTGACCCTTTTCCTGCCCTCTTCCCATTTCCCCCCAGACACACTCTGCATTTCCCTTGGTGTTAGCAGAGTTCAGTGTTTGACCAGGTCTGTCTTCATCCCTCCAGAGAAGTGTTGTTGGGTTTACTGCATGGGGTGGGGTATTTGAGCAGCTCCTGCAACCTGAGGGCTTTTAATGGACAACCCGTATGTGGCTCTGTAAGTATGCTGAACTCCCAGAATCCTCCCAAAAAAGCATGATTTTCACTCAGCTTTACACCTAATCTGCTTCCACTCCTCCTCTTGTGGTCATGAGAGATGCTGACCAGGTTTTCTCCACCAGGATGCAATCTGTGCTTCACTTTTCAGTTGTTTTTATCATGTTTCCCTCACCCACCATTTCACACTGCTGTTTGACTCTTCTTCATGTTGTTCCCTAGCTCAGCAAAGAACTCTGTTTACCAGCTCCTGCCTTTTTCTTAAGTCTTAGGACCTCTCAGAAGGTTTCAGACTGTAGGGTTTACACCTCAAAGGGGGTTTCTTTGGATCCTATGAAGGGCTTGAAGTCAATGCTGTGATTCTTCTACTCAGGCTAGGTCTGCCTCTGATCTGCCTGCTCCAAAGCTGTGGTTATTTAAATTCCAAGACAACTGATATGTCTGCTCTGCTTAGGCAACTGGTGCTGTACATTGTTTTCCAGATTGTGGTTTCTTTATTTTGGAAATACAAGAGGCGCCCCTGGCCCTGGGCAGTTCAATGGAAGCTGCACATTGGAGGTTTGAAGGCGGTGGAGGCTGGAGAGCACAAGCAGTATGTGCCTTCACGGAGAAGAGATGTCTGTGTACTTGTCTTCCACCTGTTTTCTGACAAGGAATATTAATACTCAGAAATTAAGCAAGTAGTTTCAGCATGCATGTTTTGTTTCCTTTAAGACAGGGTATAACTGTAATGTGCTTTGTATTTCCACGTACTGGCATTTTTACATAGGTAAGAAATATTCAAGTCTGAAATACACTAAACGGCTTCTTACAGAAACTCAAGCCAATTTTAGAATATTACCATGTTATCACAAGCCAAAAGCAATGGCAATCAAAGGTGTTTTTGAAGCCATTAGCTCCAGTTTCACTGGCTTGTTTCAGTTTTTTCCCTTTGATAACACTTGTTGTTTTAGAGGAAATGAACTCACTGACAGCTTGGAGGGCAGGACTGTTCAGGCATAGTGTGAAAAACCATAACACCACTGTTTAGTCTTTGAGTCTGAAATTAAATCATTTCCCTTTATTTCCATAAATGTTTCTCTTTGCAGATGTACTGGGAGAGGGTAATTCAGTGCCTTCAAATGTATGGACAATTGAGGATGACAAAGCCTGAAAACAAATGTCCTGAAAAGAGTTTATTACCAGGCATTAAAACAGGTAAGGCTGTACAAAATGTATTTTAGCATAGCTTTGCTTTGTTGACTGCTACCAATGTATTGGACTCCTTTTTTGTCTTTTTTTTTAATCTCATCTTGTTTATAGGACATGCTCACTGATGCTTAAAGAGACCTTGAAACACTGACACCAGAACTGAATTACTGATGGGCTGAATTGGAGGACCACTTGAACAGGTCATGCTGGAGCAGCCTGCCAAGTGAATGGGGGGATGTGCAAGTGTGCAAGTGCAGAGCACCTTTCTCTTGCCAAACACATTTCTTGCATGTACTCCTAAAAACCCAAAGCAATGTCTTTTCTACTAAATACTCTGCTGTGTAAAAGCTCAAGGATCTTTACCCTCATGGTGAAGTGAGGGCTTGAGAAGGGGTCTTGGCACATGAGCCCCTTTGCCATGGCCTCGGAGGGATGTGCTCAGAGGAGCCGAGCCAGGCTCCCGCAGCTCCCGGCTCCAGCCCTCCACACCTGGAGCCTGGCGGGAGCTGCCCTGGCCGGGAGCTGTGCTGGGGGCTCAGCATGGCTCATTTAACTTGCCTGGCTACTCAGCACTCCCTGGCAGCCCATGAGGGTGTGCAGGGCCAGGGAGGACTCTTGTGAGGCATAAGTGGGAACAAGAAATTCTCCTTCTCTGCATAACAGGCCAGCCCGGTGCTTCTGCTTGAGTCAAAACCCAGTTGTCTTTCTGGGAAGCAAAAGAATCAGGCTGTAGAATTTAACCTTGAACTTTACATTTTAGTAATGGAGCTGGTCAACTTGAAAAAGAGACACCTGTTCACTATGTGATTGAGGTATGTAGGTTTAATACAAAATTTATCTGTCTGTGAACAAGGATGTGAAACAACACTTAAAGTTGATCTTTATTATTTTTGCCTCATACCTCCCTTGCCCTGAAACTCCATTTCATTTTCATCTGAAACAACATTTTTCTTTTCCTTTTGTCAGCTGACCTGGAAAATCCATTATTCAACCAAACATAAGCTATCCCAAGTACGTGTAACTTCTGTCCAGAAAAGTAATTTGGACTTTTGTGCCATCAGTCCAGAGTTTCAGACCATTTGTCGTACCCTTCCTTTCATACGTACGATATGCTCTGTTCTGTGTCCTGAAATATGATAATATGTGCAGAACAGAAATGCAAAATAGGTCAATTTTACAAGCGGATTTAAAACTTCTGTTGTGTGCTACAAAGAAGTAAAAAAAGTGCTGTATTAATTTCTTCTTTTCTAGAAGCACCAGCAAAAAATGGTGAGGGGAAAAGAAATCTGCAACAGAAAAACGTAGAAGACCAACATCAGTATTTGTTGATTTCTAGGTTTTATTTCCTTTTACTTTTTAAACTAGAATTTTCAAATCATCCACTTGCAGAAATTTGCATTTTATGAGAACAAAATGTGGTGAGATCATTTTAGGTAACTTACCTCTTTTTCTTCTGTTTGTGGCATCTAAAACCAACCGCGCTTGTCATCATCTCAGTAATTTCTCATCACTGAAGTTAAAATATAATCTAAGTTTGCACCAAATGAGCTGTTCCAGGATGAGTTTGCCAAACTCTGTATTGCAGTGGGATTTCTGCAATTATGATTAGATACTGTCAAACAAAAATGATCTCTGGAATACAGTGAATGCAACATTGATTAGCTCCTCTGAATTCCACAAGAGGTTAGGAGAAGCACAACTTGCATTTTATCTTTGTATCTCTGTCTCTGCCAATCACAGTTGTGCTGGTAGATCAGCACAATGAAAAGGGGATGAAGGGAGGAGAAACAAGGAGCTGATGGAGGACTTTTATATTACTAAATGCTGATGTGCTTTAGGATGTTGTTGGTAGTCACCACAGGTCTCAGAACTGCTGAATTGATTGTGTAGCTGCATCCTATCCAGAGAACATAAATCACCAGTACAAGTTTGTGTGTGCTAATTATTTTTACTTCTCCCCACCTTTTTTTAGCTGATTATTGGTTCTCCCACCAAAAAGTGAAATAAACAGGCAAAGGCAGCATTTGTCTTTGTCTTGCCTGAGAAATTCCCAATGGGAAATAGAAGCAAATTTCCACTATCTATTAGTGGATTTTACATTTCTGCTCCACGAACTATTCTGCACATGAAAAAAAGGCTCTCCACTTAAGCAGTTTCCCTAGCAAGCTGGATTAAGGCGAAGTTAGGATTTGTGTCTGATTTTAATTAATCCCAAACAGTGATTGCCTTTCTGCTGTTGGCCAGTGAAGAGACACAGGGAAATAGTCAATATGTTGTATCTTTTTACAGAAATATAATGCCTACTGCAGGAAGATGTTACCTGTGCTATAAAGCTGTCGTGTTATTCTTTGGGGAAAGAAATTCTTATTTCCCCATCCATCTACCTATGCAGAGTAGTTACTCTTCTTACACTCTGTACATGCAAAATGCTTAATAATTTTATCTTCGGCTTTCAAGCATAAAAATGAGAAAGTTACCCTATTCCAAACTTAACTACTTGTGTATGTTGTTGGTATCAAACAAGATTACTGCTTGGAAGACAGTGCATTTATCTTTCACTTGAAATAACCCAGGAGAATGTCAGATGCAAAATGGATTTTGAAATCTTTGCATTTACTGCTGCTTTATACTTTGTGTGTGCAACTTCAGTCAACAGCAGTGACATTATTGTGCGAGTCCCTCCAACTGAAGGGAATTGGCACTCTATTAATAATCCCTCTTTGCAGAGCTGAATGGCAAATATGTTACTACACAGCTCTGTGTTTGTCTCCTGAAAAGTGATGATCAGAATCATGGCTGCTACCAGCCAGGCAAGATTCTTTCCTTGTCAGTTTATTCCTTCCTGTAGCTAATCCCTCATCCAGTGTTATCTGGCCATCGATGTCCTCCCCATTCGCTTCACAACAGGCACTCTTTGCTTTGGCTTTTGTCCCATGGAAACACAGCCCTGCCAAGTCCCTCTGTGATGGGCTCCCTTCCGTGCTCTGCTGCTGCAGCATCAGCATCTCCCCTCCTCATGGCTCAGTGCTTCTACCTCTCCCTGCCCCAGGGATGTGGGTGCTGCGGGCAGAGCACAGCGCCCGGGGCAGCAGGACACAGAGGGGCAGCAGATGGTGGAGGCAGCCTGGGTGATGTTCTGGAGCCCTGCAGACCTGCCATTTTCACTTGGGCTGAGGCAGGCTGGACGCTTGTGCCCACCTGCAACGGGGTTATCTGTCAGCTTTGCATCATTACTGAAATTAATGGCTGGGAAGAGTTGATGGTGTTTTCTGTCAGCCTTATTTCCTCTTGCTTATTTCCTCATCTTGGTCATCACAGGGTGTCTTCCGAGCAGGAGCATACACACACACATGCACTGTTTTCATGTGTGGCCGTACTTCCCAGAGATCAGACCTGAATCTGTGCTGCTATATATGAAAGACAAGACATAAAGTCAATAAATGTGACTTTACAGAGCTGTAAATCCTCTCATCCTGTCATCTTCCCATTTAGGCAAGAAAGATGTGAGAATTATGTAGACTCAGAAGCAGAGGTTCATGGCAAGGCTTGGGCTCTCCTGGTCACAGCATGGAGAATGGCCCCTTCTGGAACTACCTGTGTTAGTGGTAGGGTTCATAAGGGCAACTCATGCCTCCTAAACGACCTTCTTCCTGCTGGAGGCTGCTCACTTTGTACCTCAGCACACTGCTCATGTGGATGCTCTTTAATTTCTGCTGTTTAATGTCAACCCAAACCTTTGCTATTTGACTGAAGAGGGACAGAGTGCAAGGTACTCAAGCAGCAGGTCCATCAGCCCCTGGGAGGTGAGAAAGGAGCAGCTGGGAGAGCAGCCTCAGCTGGTAGCTGTCAGATGAGGATGTTTGGCTACAATCTAATTGTAATGGATGTGGGTGAGTCCACACATAGATTGATTAAAATTGATTAAGAAAGTCTACCTGGCTCTTTCAAAGCTAACCGAAGTCTGTGGAAAACAATCCTTTTCACTGAATTCTCTGACATTGGGTTAAACCCCTAGAATACCCCGTCATGAAATAATTTGGTTAGCAGAAAAAATTGAGAGGGTTAGCAGAAAAAATTGAGTGATTTAGCAAATCAAGGATTGGAGAACTAAATGGGGTTTGAAGTGATGCATTTGGTTCCTGGCTCTTCACAGACTTACTGCTTGACCTTGCTCGAGTTCACTGGTCTTTTTGGTCATCCCTTCCTAGTATGGACAGATATGACAGTGGGAATAATTTTTCTCTCTCCCATTTTTATCGAGGTCAACTCTCTCTTCTTTCAGTGTGTCTACAACACGGTGCACCTGGGAGGTCTTAGCTGGGGTCCCTGACCTGCTTTACCAGACATGAAAAAACAATAACAAAAAAGAGCTCGGAAACAAAGGCCAAAGCAGGTCTCTTTACTTCTTTAGTGGTACATCAGAAGCAAACCTAAGGCTTGGTGCATGGCAGGCTGTTCCTACAGTTCCTCTGAAGGCTGATCTCCTGCTCTGTATTCAACTCCATGAATACCACATTCCTCTTTGCCTTCCTACTGAGCCTACCTAAAGAGTGACAGCTGTATAGCATACTATTCTTGTCTGTAAAATGGATTATTTTCCACAATAGGCTGAGAAAATATCAGAATAAGGGAAACAAAGTTACTTTTAAAAATAAAAAATCAGTCAGTGGTATATTCCCCTATTTTTAAATGAATAATATATACATTCATATAGTGACCATAATAATTAATGTTTTTTGACTTGGTATAGAATGCTGAAGAATGTCTAGTGATACCACCTTATCTATGCATTTAAAGTTCAAGTATAAGTCCAAGGTATTGTTAAATACAGCTTCACCTAACTGTATATTTCAGAGTCCATGGGATGTTTTATTTCTAGGATTTAAATATTTTAATTCAGCTAAAAAGTGACTTTAGTAAGTGACTTGATAAATAATTTTTAAAATAGCACTTTTACACTGTAATCATGTCAGGAGAAGTGAAAGAGTAGCTGAAGAGTCAGAGGTTATGAATTGCAGCAAAGGTATCAGCACCTTGGTGAAATCTGTCACCTGGAGAAGCGAGGTCTCCTGACAACATTTTCTCTCTTTCAAATTAGTTAAAAGAATTATATAGGCAGTAAAATGTTTGATCTTTGTCACAATCCTGCTCTACAATAGTTTTGCTCATTTATTGTATGTAAGAATACTTTGAGTGTGCCCCAGTCCTCCCCGCGTCTGGGACTGGGAAATGTCACCGTGTTTGGTTGTTCTTGGCCTTCCAGGACAACGTGGCTGAACATTGTCTCCTTGAGTCTACAGAGGCTTTAAAGGATGGTTATACTCAGAGAAATGCCTAAAAATGCTGCTACTTTTGTCATCCTTGTATGGTATCTAGTTCAAATTTGCTTTGTCTGTAGGCAATAAGACAGTGTTTCTGTCAGCTCTGCACATGATAGACCTAAAAGCATAGCCGAGTGTTTTCTTGACTTTGACATCAATAACTGCAAAGATGCTGATGCATAGCTGAGGTGAACAGTGTGCGACTGAGCAGGATCTGGCTTTTTTCAGCTGCTCTGGCTTGAGGGCAGGATGTTGAGGGGACGCTAATTCCTCTAGTGAGGGTCTCTTGAGGAAGATGCTTTCCTGTGGCTGGCTGGTGTTTATGTTTTAAGCTTTCCACTGCTGTGTTGCTCAGTGTTTGCAGCCTCTCAACGCTCACGTGCAGGAGTGACAATTGCACGCCCTGTGACACAGCACCACTCATGCCAAGCAGCGGCACTGTAAACTCCTAAAGTGCACTTACAGAGATTTGTCCCGTGTTTTTTCTGCCGGTATCTCAGCTGCCTGACAAAACTGTGTCCTCCTGTGAATCTGAGCAAAATGCAGTAGATTATATTCTGCATGGAGCTATTCTAAGATATTTAAAAGTGAATAAAAAGCAGCACAGGGAAACTAAAAATAACACTACCATTCTGTGGAAAGCATGGATGTGCCGTGTCAGAAGCGGAGTTAGAGAAGAGAAACTTAGCATGGCCCAGTTGAAGGCAGTCTGGTTAAATTGATGCTAATGATGGTGTGAAAATGTGCATCGGGTTTGAAAGCGGCTTCTCCGTTCAGCGCAGATGCTGTAACCCCTGGGGCGAGCTGTCCCTCTGCCCACCGCAGTGAAACCGCTGCGAGTGTGCGGGCAGCCCGAGGCCAGGGCAGCACTGCCCGGGACTGGGGCGGAAGGGCCCCTGGTGATGCTTCCGAAGTGTTAGCGTTCGCCTGCGACCCTCGGGGAGCCCCGGCCCCGGTGTGCGCTGCCACCGTGCGCTGCCCCCCGCGCGGGGCTGTTCAGTGCCGCCCGTTCCGATCCGCGCCTTGCCAAATCCCCCGCTAAGGCACCGATCTCTCCGCAGCCCGTTGCTGACGCTCCCTCCATCCCTCCCTTGGCCATTTCTTCTGCCGAGATCGGAGCCACGTGCGCGGCCGCACGGGTCCCTCGACAGCCCCTTCCCCGTTGGGGCCTGACGGGGCGCCGGGGGCTCTCTGCCCGCCTCGGGCACGGTGCGGGCGGGGCCGCGGCGGGGCCGGGCCGGGGGTGCAGGGCCGAGGCGCGGCCGCCA
>VZRV01010648.1:510608-761275 GCA_013398115.1 Falcunculus frontatus | reverse complement strand
CGCCAGCGGCCGCTCCCGGAGCCGCGCCCCGCGCACACGGGCCGTGCCCGCCCCGGCGCCGCACGGTCGGCCGCCGCTCTCCCACTGCTAGCGCGGCGGGGGGGCGTCCGCAGCCCGCCGGTATGGAGCCCTAGAGGGGAGCTGCTGGGGAGGTGAGCCCTGCGCGCGGCGCTTCTCGGGGCAGTTCCCTTCTTTTATTGAAAAAAAAAAAAAAAAATCCCCCGGAGAAAGAAAAGTTCGTCCCTCCTCGGTGCCGCCGCGCGCGGGACGGGGCTGAACTGCAGCAACAGCCGCGTCCCTGCCGCAGCTCTGGGGCGGGCGGAGGGAGCCCGGGGTCCCGCTGGTGCCGAGGCGCTCTCGAGGGGCTCCGGGCCGGGACCACCGCAGCTCCGGCTCTCCGTCCCGGCGCCGCCGGTCTCGGAGCGGATGCTCGGGGCCGGAGCCGTCCGTGCCGGCGCGGCCGCTCCGCCGCTCCCCGTATCGAGCCCTGCTGCTGTTGGAGGGGCCGGGAAGGGGGTGTCTCGGTTGGTACCGAGGGTGTCAGCCTCGCAAACGCGTGTGGGGCTTCCCGGGAAAAGTGTTACTGCCGGGGATTTGAAGTAAAAACACGGGAGCAGTTGCCTTTTGGGATGTTGCAGCTCGGTGGAGTCTGAAGAGGTGCTGGTGGTTTGCTTTGGAGGCTTGGCTGCTCTGAGGTACCGTGGTGGGTGCTGAACAGTGGGACTTGAAACCTCTGTTTGCCTCTGAAAGTTCCGTGACAATAAAGCTGCTCTGGTTTCCTTTGGAGTCTGATGGAAATCTGAAGGGCACCAAACATTTCTCAAGCGGCTTGGATTCAGCGGCTGTTTTCAGAGAGCTTGTCCCTGGACTGCTGTCTCTGCTAGGATTCAAAGAATCAAAAGTTTCTGATGGAGAATGCTGTAAGCTGCGGTTTCTCAAAGTTGTAGTAAGGTCTGTGTACTTTTGGCAATTTCTGCGGCTGTTGGGTTAACACCCAAACTTGGGTTTGTAGCCTGAGGGAGAACCAACTGGGGCAGGAGCCAGCATTTTGTAGTGCTCCTCGGCGGTGTTTATACTGTCTTGTTTTTAGCCTGATTATTTACAAAACAATAACGTATTTTTAACGTGTGTGTATGGTTTATGGATGTTACAATGTTACTACCAGAGTGCAGGTAGATTTGAGGTTTTTCAGGGAATTGTTAGTGGTGGGGGCAGGCGAGGTGAGCTGCCGTGGGCTCGGGAGCGGGAAGGGCTGCGGGAAAGAGCAGTTTCACGGTGCCCAGGCGCTCTGTGAGTGTGGCTGTTGCATTCACGCCCGAGACAGGCGTTCATTCGCCCCAGATGCTTCCTGTCCGTGCCAAAAAGGGGACGTTGATTCTCGTCAGGGCTAAACCTGTGCAGCTGCGTGGCTTTCTGTGGTTTCCATAAGAGCAGGTGACTGCCTGCCCTGCTTCTGTGTAGTGCATGGGAAGGGGGTTCCCTCCGGAGGCGGGAGCGGGCCAGCCTTGATGGGGACATGGTGTCCGAACAGCTTTGTTCATGCCAGACCCGAGGCAGGAGGTAAGTCTGGGGTGGAAGCTGATAGCGAGTCAAGCGCTTGCTTTGCAATAGAGTGACTGCAGGGGAGATAGTGGGACACGCAGGGGTTTGGGATTTTGGGTTCCCTAAGCCAGCGGGGTGTAATGTATGTGCAATGAGCATGAGAAGTGGAGAGTTCTGGCAGTTCACCAAGGCATAGGCAGTGGTCTTCAGGAGCGGGTCCGTGATTCATCAGGGGTTGTAACTGGTGATGTGCAGGATGGCTTTCTGAGAAATTACTAGGGATTGCATCCTTCTGAGGATGTTTCTCTGGGCACAGGAGACCTCTTGCAGTGGGAGGACGGGGGCTTGGGCCGACCTCCCTGCAGAGTGCTTGTGTTGCTAGGCAGCAGCTTGCACCTCCAGCCTGCTCCAGATCCGAGTCTGCAAAGGGAGACCTTCCTCTCCTGAACTAAAGCTTCCTAGCTGGTGACCGAGGGTAGAAAGCACATATACTGCATGTATGGGTGTGCATGCACTTCTTGCTTGCTCCTGGGTATTTGGGAGGGGTGGTCAGCTGGGAACATTCAGGGTTGTTAGCTGATAGCAAGACTTCCTTATACTCTCCCACTTACTTGGGCTGCAGGTGAGCACGGGAGAGAGAGATGAATCTTTGATTGTTCCATTTGTAGGGCTCAAGAGTTGTCTGCAGAGCACCCTTTTCCTTTCATGGTACCTGGAGGCTCATAGGAGGTTTGTCTTCAACTTGTTTGGTGATTGATGCTTTAGCAGTTTAATGGGGCGGGCGGGAGGGAAAAGGGAGGAAGATTTGCTTGCACAAGAGGTAGGAAGGAAGGCCAGGTGTGCCACATTAATGCACTTAGCCAGCTTGAGTCAATTTTAGTGGATGCCAAACAATTGCTGGAGCCTCAGTGCACAAATGGCATCAGCCAGCGTTCTCTGAAGTGCTCTGTATCTCGCAGAGCAATGGAAAGCCTTTTAATTTTCAGAGCTGCCAGTCTGGTGGCTGCACTTTGTAGTGCAATAGCTGAAGCTGTTGGAAACCAGCGTGGGGGGACTGACCACTGTCCAAAAAGAAGTCAGATCAGAAAAGAGCCTGAAAGGGTCAGGAGGGATTCATAGGCTGGTGTGGTGAAGGTGAGCTCAGCAGAAGGGCTGTTCTTGTGTCACAGATCACTTCTGATCAGGCAGGGATTGGTGGTGTTGGAGAAGGAGGAGGCAGATTTCCGGACTGATGGAGGCTGGAGGCCTGGATCTCAGAAGAAGCTGGACTTGGCAGCCTTAAGCCTGGATGGGGCTGCAGAGGAGTGTGGAAGTGGAGGCAGGTAGGAGCACACTTGCTGGTCTCAGAATCTCATGGGTGTTGTGCTGTGCCACTGTGGGATAAGCTTGAGCCTTGGAGGGTTTAGGAGTGTGTCTGGAGGTGTTGGGCAGCTGCTGGAGGCAGCGTGTGTGAGGAGCCCAGCAGAGATGCAGATAGGCTGCTGGAGAGCAAGGAGGAGGGAATGGGGACAGCATGTGAGGCCTGTACCCCTTGGGATGCTCTGCCTGCTTGGAGAGGACAGGAGCATCCAGGCTGTCTGGATAGGATGTTCCTGTAAGGGGATTTGGTTGGTTTGCATAGGCAGAGTAATTTTTTCCATGGCTGTTCTCAGCTGTTTCCTGGGGAGAGAAGAATACGTGTTACAGTAATCACTTAAAGCTATGGAGAACAGTGTCTTCTATGTGGCATTTGGAAGGGAGAGGCTGTTAAAAATTTTCTATGCCCTGGGTTGTGATGCCCTTGTGGGACCAGAGGTGGAGGAAAAGTTCCAAGGAGCATGTGCAGCCAGTCGTCCCTGCTGGCTGGGGGCTGGCTGAGGTGGGGAGCTGCCAGGGATGGCTGGGGCTGGTGGCCTTGACCTGTGTGTCTGAGGGAAAAGGATGAGAACCTGTACTCACTGTGAGAAGTACAAATAAAGTATTTATAGTGTATGGACTTTTCCTGCTCTCTGAAACATTCCGGCTCTGAGTAATCTCTCCAAACTGAGGCTCAAGCTGAAAATATCAAGGGATGCTAAATTATGAGCAATTGTTAAACAGCCTTAAAGAGCTGTATGGGAAACTGTGTCTGCTCTTCATTTCTAAGCCTTTCTCAAACAATGAGAGTCTGAGCTATTGATCAGGAGCTCTTTTAGCGCTTGAAGGGAAAGTGAACATTTAAAGTGTATCACAAAATAAAGAGGCACTTTAAGAGGCAATTTGCTTTTCAGGATGTCCAACTTAAAATAAATCTTTCTTTAAACAGCCTTGAAAAGAAAACAAAGAGAAGAGATCTTGCCCTTGATGAGAATAAGGAGAATCTTTTTGCTAGCTTTGATGGTGAGGGTTTCCTCTGGCATCTGCTACTAGATCCAGGTAAACCCCCTTGGAATTGGTGGAGGACTGAGGAATGTGTTATATTCAGTAACAAAGCTGGTGAGAGAGAGAGAGAGACTGTATGTTAGAAACTTCTGTGGGGTTTTGGCTAATCCTTTCCGCCCCAAAAGCACTGCAGAAAATTCCTTCCACCCGTCTTCTCTTTGTTTTATGTAACAGTTAATTAACAAGGATGTCTATTTGACAGAGCAATCGGGGCACATAAAATATGTATTTTACTTTTATTTTGGCTACATCAGAACAAAACTCCACTGTTTCCAAGATTTCCATAAAATGTGTCAAAGTAGTATTCTATTTGCAGTTTCTCATGGTTCTCAAATTCTGAGGGAATGTTGTTTCTTTGCTCGCTTAATTAAATTCTTATTTTCACCCAGACAGATCTGGCAAAACATATATATGAAGTCCAGTCTCTGGTTATGTAAGGGAAAAAAAAAATCCTCCTCAAGAATATGTTTATCACTTTAAGGAACTGAGATAGTGCCGAGTTCAGTGAAAGCAACTTGCCTCTGCTGACGGCAAAGTGCTGTGTCTGGCTTCTCTGGAACTGTGTTTTCTAAGTGGAAAACTGTAGATGAGTGTGTTATAAGGAGCCTGACAAGCTGGTATGTCATCTCTTCCTGTTAATTCTGTCTTCTTTGAGCGTTATGTATTAGTTAGGGAAGTGTGTGGCCACGGAGGAGATGAAGGAATGAATTTCTAAGCATATTGCGTGCAGAATTGTATTCTCACAGAGCCTGTTTCATTAATTTGCAGGAGTGAATGTGGACCAGATTTGCCATGAATAGTACAAATATTGTTATTTTGTTAATATTGCAGAGCTATGGGTGTATATAAGAGCAGGGATAATGTCAATACGGCTGACAGTTCCAACTGTAGTCTCTCTGCTGTGTGGTCTTGGAAAGAGGCTTGTTTTAAAGGCTCTGTAAAAGCAGGGAACATTTCAGCATGCAGATGGCAGCCCAGTCTAAAATCTAGTTCTGTTTGTGCTGAGCACCTCTGTAACGAGCCTTGAGGAACACAAGGGGAACAAGAGAAGTAGTGTGGGGGGAAAGAGGAGGGATATGCTATCTTTCAGGACTGAGACCTCCCTTTGAACCATCTCTCTTCCTTTTTAATATCTTTTCTGCGAAAGCTGCTTGGGGAGCAGGGTTAGAATGACTATGAAAGAAGCAAAGCATCTAATCTTTTGGCTTAATAATGCTCCTGCATAGGCAGCTGCGAATATGACAGACTTCCTTATTGATATGAGAGTGAAGAGCAGTGAGTGAAATTGGTGTGGGTGAGAATGGTCTTTTCTCATCTCTTTTAATCTGAAATGTCTTCTCCTTTTGTAGTTGTGGCTCTGTAGAGAGGACCTGTGATTGCTGGCAGGGCCATCTAAAGCACTCAGGAGAAAAGGGCCGTGACCTGAGCAGTGGTGTTTGTTCTGGGTGTCAGCAACTGAAGAACTGGAGTCATGGACAGCCATGGTTTTTCTGGAATTTACGGGGTTTATCAGTGACTCTAAGCCTGAGTTCTCATCAGCAACTTTTTTTTTTTTTTTTCACTCAAGAGATCTGAAAAGCAGGAGTCAGAGTAGTTTTTTCCTGAGTGGGGCTTCTCCACAGCCCAGGGCAGGCTGGCTGGGCTGGGTCTGAGAGTAGCCTCTGAGTTTGTCTCAGCCCAGAAGAAATTTGTCATCCTGGGACAGTGCCCAGCAACCTTGTCAGCTTTGAGATGCATCTGTGGTCACCCATGGCTGGGGCTCCTCTCTCCCCTCGGGTAGCTGTGATTACTGCTGCACCTTGCTCTGCATTGGGAACTTCCTGCTGGAACTGCATCAGTTCTAGGACTTAGGCTGATTCAAGATTATTCTTAAAATATCTCCCCTTTCCTCAGTGCTAGTGTACATGTTTAGCTTTCCAAGTGTAGATTGTCTTCACATTTTCTTCTCTCCCCCAATGGGCTTTTCTGTAAGCTTTTAAGTACTTTGGCAAGGTGGTGAGAGGCTAAGCCCCACTCTGTAAACCTAAACTCTGGCTCTGAGAGTCTTTACATTTCCTATGGTACTTCATGTTGCCTGAAGTACTGTATTGATTAAACCACAATCTGCAGGAGTAAATATATGTAGAATATTAATAGCTTCTACTCTAGGGGGAAAAAAAGGCTGTAAATTAATTGATCCATTCTGTTGACCTCATAAACCATGAGGGCTTGCAGTACAGCTGTAATCCTCCTCCCACAACATGTATTTCACTTTGAATGTCTGTAAAAGGCCTGGACTACTTGAACTTAAAAGCTGTGATACTGGACACGCATATCCATCTATCCTAGGATGTGTAGTTAGAATATTGCAATGTTAAGGCTGAACAATAGTTCTCTCTAGAATCCAGGGTAGTGCTGAATCGGTACATCACTGATGGTGCAGCTGGGCATGAGGCTTAAAAAACTAGCTAACTTTCCCACTCCTTTGGCATTCTTGTTCCTCCTTACAGTTGCTTTCTATGTTTCCAAGTGCAGGAGTTGATGCAATGAGGGGCGAGTACAATTCAGGGATTTAAAATCTAGTTTGAAGATATAATGAACTCGAATTCTGTGTGATTTCCTTAGGGAATCGAGGTCAGTGTGTGGTATGAGCTGATAGAACTCCCTGCAAATCAGTGCTGAGTAGTTCTTCTGGTTTACAAATCTGTTAAGATGGGCTGCTTAGGTTTTTGTCAAATTTTCTTAGTAGCAATTTAGATGTGTGGATGCGTGCATGTATCATATGCTCATCATTCTTTTTAGTGTTTTGATGCAATAGATATTGTAATCTTTATACTTGGAATATTTCAGGGGATTTTCCCATTTCCTGCTTTTTCTTTTTTTTCCCCCCATAAATGAGCACTATTTTAGGCAGCTGTTGGATCAGAAAATTCTTGTAAGAAAAGGTTCTTGTGTTAATGCTTGCAGGGTTTTCTCTACAGGGCAAGCCAGCAGTTTGCTTAGTGTTGAGTCTGATTGCCACTTTACCTGTAACTAAAATCACTTCTACGCTCTGCAGCCAGACATATCGATGGGGGAAGTTATGGGGTGCTGGCCATCCACAGTATTTTTCTTTTGTGCTTGGCACTAAAGCCCCTTTTTTTTGTTTCTGTGTTACACTGTAAGATGGATTTTGAAACTTTAAGATCCCACACTTGGTATCTTCTATAGTTCCATTTGGAAGATATTTAATCTTTCAGTGGAAGCATTACAATATTTTCAAACAAAACCTCGGTGTTAACACCAATGGGGTGGTACTGTTTTTCTTCTGAAATAACTGATGAGATTTTGAGATTATTCCCTTCACATCACAGAAGATCTGTGAGTTTTAGGTTTTTTTCTTTTGCACCCAGACATTCAGCCTTTAGGGGAATCATTACAGGTAGGTATTGTAACCTTGTCAGTATTTATCTGTGGGTTCCCTTTGCTTTGTCTGGACAAGACCTTGCTTTTTCCTTGTTGTATTACTGTCATGCAGGTGATACACTGCTGAGCCAGTAATAATCCCAGATTGTTTAGATGTTGTCTCATTGTTGCCATTTACGTCCAGTTTGTGTAACACAAGCACTGTGTTGTGCAGGCACACCATGCTCCCCTCATTTTAAAATTTCCCTTTAAATTTCAGCTGAACAAGGAAAACTAGGCAGATGTGAGTTTAGTTAAGGACCTGAGTCCAGTGGAGACTTAAATCCTACAAGACAAATGCTGAATGCACACTGCCTTGTAGAATTAATGTTCCTTGTGTATTTAGACAACTTAAGTGGCTGGTTATGATGGTGAAGATGCACAATGAATTAGGCAAAATGAAATATTCTTTGATGCTCATTGAGCAGCAGAGCGAAGAACGCTGCATGACCCGTATCAAGTAGAGCTGAAGATACATTATTTCAGCTAGCATGCATCTCTGATTTTAAGTAATTTTTGTTTATGTTTCAGCTATCAGCAAAAAGGAACTGGTGCCCATTGTGGATTGCTTTCAACAAACATATTATATAGGCTGAAAATCTTTTAGTAATAAATAGCTCAGTGTGGTATGTTGGCAAAAGAGAAGACCTGAGAGTGAGTTCATATTAAAATTTAAAGCCTTAAAAAGTGGGGTGGGGAAATGGTTTGAAAAGAAAGGAACGGGACTCACCGTCTAGCCTACTGTAAAGACAATGAAAGAATTACTGTTGCCATTTCATCCTTTGTGCGGGGGTGAAAATGGTAATTTATTTTTGTGAGAGATCTGAGCAACAAAACCTGACAATTGGAAATCACTAAAGAGGTGGGTCGCTGTTTTTAATGAGTGCCTTCTGCATCACAGCTTCTGTGGAGAAACCAGAACCTACAGAGCCTCATGGTGTGTCAGCAGATCTCAGGCTGTGCACAGATGTGTGCCTGAGTGCACATGCACTGCTTTTCTTTTCTTGTTTCCTTTTAAAAAAGGAGCACTGCATAAACAAAGCTTGTGGTACGCATTAGAGCAAAGCTAAATTATAGTTAAAGCGTGAATGAGGGAATCTCAGTGCTTGGTTTTGTGCAAAATATTAATGCTCTGATTTTCTTCTCGTTTCCTAGTGCCTCCTTCTAACCTTGCCGCTTGAAGTTCGTTTGAGTCCCATAAGCCGTATGAGCTGAAGGGGATGCTGGAAAGACAGCAGGCAGTACATGAAGGAAACGGGAAACAGCAATTTCCCAAGCTCTGTTTTCTGGGGATTCGGGTGGAAGAAATAAGTTTATTCAACAGAGGTGAAGGGCGCTAGGCAGGATATGGGAGCTGGGGTGGTTTTTGTTAGAAGAACAAAATTTGTGCTGCATTCCATCCTGGTCCCCTTGTAGTTTTGGGCGCTTACAGGACCCTGTGACAGTTGCCCGAAGTCTGGTCTGTAGCACAGATGGGGTGAAGAGGGAAGGAGCGACCTTGTCGGCAGTGCAGTGATGAAGAATTGTCACACCTTGCTTCTCCTACACTTCTCCCTCTGATAGCGGCAACCTCCCTTCACTTACCTGGACACAAATACAACGTGGCAGGTCACAACAAGGCTTGAACTAGCGATTTTTTCGCCTTTGTCAACAAGCACTTCATTCTGCGTCTCTCTTCCTTCCTCTCAATGCTTTTTGGCAAGTTGGCTGTAACTGGTATTTCTATGTCCTTATTGAGTAAGATTTCTTCAGTCTTCTGGGAATGGTGTGAACTTGGTTCCCCTCTTATGAGGCATATCCACTAGAGTATTACATTCTTGTTACAGCTGTGAGCCCTTACTCACATGTGCTTGGAGATTGCAGCATCAGAGTAAGCAGCTCCTCAGGGAAATGCTGCTCAGTGTCTGTGAGGAGAAAGTTTGTTGAATGGCAAAATCAGCCCCTGCTTGCAGGGAAGTGGCGTTGAACTTTGACTGGTTTATTCTATTTTGTGTCTCGTCAAGCTTGCACAGTTTTCTTCATGTTCTTCATCAGACCATAGACATCCACTGCACATTTATTCCCAGAAGCCTAGCACAGGGCTGGCTTGAGTCTGTAGTCCATCCCACTGCCTGATAGGTGAGTGAATGGCCCTGAGGAGGGAGTTGATACCGTTGGGATACATGGTGAGAGTCTTGGCACACTCAGCTCCAGAAATCTCCTGAGCAGATTTAGAAACTTAGTTTTGAGCTAATACAACCTTCCTTATTCTGGCTGCTGGACATTCTTCTGGGGGAAATACAGCTTATTTTGTATCTTGTGTTCTTTGTTAACCTGAATGTTTAAAAACATCTCTGACGGGGCAGTTTGAACAGCCTGATTGTCTGTAGCTGGCTGCTGTCTCAGGACAGATGACCAGCTGACCCACTGGTCACACTGGTGTGACTGATCCCACTTCCTGGTGGAATGTCTACCAGGGTGGAGGTGACACCTCTGACTCTGATGTGTATTTTCATGCCAGCCCCAGTAGAGTTGTGTCACATGTGACAAGCTGAGGCTTTGGGTTTGATTATGAATGACTGGGTGGTGCTGTGTTTTCTTGCCCTTTTCCTGCTCTATTTTCCTGATTTGTGGAGGTACAGAGACTGACTGCCTTGGTGAAGCCAAGGCTTCAAAATGTAAAACTCCTATCAATGCTGACAGAACCAAGAATTTTTCGCTCTGCCTAGCATTCATATTGTTTGGCAGAACTTGCTTTGAATTTTTAAATTTATTTAATGCAGCATAGCTTGTTTGGGATGGAGATGCACAGACTCACGTGAAAAAGGACCTAGGAATTCCATATTTCAGCTGTAATAACTGAAGGAAGAAAAGTGGAGTAAGTAATTTGCAAAGCTATACTTGAAAATCATTCTAGCATAACATCATCATTACAATTATCTGTCAAAAGATTTAGTTCAATTACTTTTTTTAAGCTCTTTTGTCAAGATGGCCTTACTTGTTTCAGGATTGTGTTACTCCAAGGAGAGGTCAAGGAAGAATGAATGCTAATTCTATCATTAACCACTGTCAGACAGCCTTCAGTTCATATTATTCCTTGAAAATGCCTTAGCATCGTTACTGTGAGGAATCAATAGGCATAAAGTGCCATAGAATTCAGGGAGGAAAAAAAATCCAATGCCTGTTTATAGATTGTAGTATGGTAATGTGAGAGGACGAGAACTTCATTTTTAGGTGGTAATTTTGAAATAATTGAATAGCAACACAATTCCTATAGTGTAAAAGATTATACAGGGTTCCTTACATTTTCTTCACACAATGGTAGGCCAGTAATAAAATTACAAGGGAAGAGTATTTGATGTAATAAACTCAAATTAAACGGAATAAGCTTCAGTGAACAGCGGGACACTGCACCCTCTTGCTGCTTTGCTGTGTTGGGCAAATGTTCAGAGCTGCAGGGGTCTGGGCTGCTCCTGAAGTTGAGGGTTTGGGACCTCTGAGTGGGCTGGGCAGGCAGATGTGTTACAGCATTTATGGGAGGATTCCATTTCGCTGGCCTCAGTTTTGACTACTAATGCAGGTAGTTTTGTGCATTTCTGTTTAATTGAAACTGCTGTAAAATATTTGCTGAATCTTTTGGTGCAAACAATAACTTCACAGTGATTTAGATGACTGCCCGCTTTATCTAATAATAAGGGTCCTGATCTAAAATCTGTATCTTATATGGAGATGAATTCCTGGAGTTTAAATATATCAAGCCACTTAAAGGCCCATGACTTCAAGCTAAGCATGTATTTGAGGACTCTAGCTTATAATTAAGCATCTTTCTTTCTTTGAGAGAGATGGGCTTTGATGAATTCAGATTTGTTCTACTTGTGTTTAAGTGCAGAGAAAGAGCCTCAGTTTGCTCTTGCTATCTTTTCTTCAATGGCCTGGTACTGGTAAATGAAAATAGAATTAGTTCCTGTAATTATATAAAATTAAACATAAAATTCTAAACTAGATTTTCCCTTTTTCTTTTTTAATGTGCATAATATAAAGTAAATAGTAAACTTCACATGAGAGACTCCTGAGACCTACACTTATTGATTTCCGAATTTTGTTCACCTTTCTTTACCTCATTGTATAGGAGAAATTTCTGGAACGGCATTAATTGTAGGCAATTGTAGACATCGTAGAAGCTTTTACAAGGCCACCAGTGGGAAAGTAAGGTTGCTAAGAGAGATTTCATGAATAACCTACTCTGGGTCTTTTCCTGAAAAATATGAATTTTTTTTTAGTGTGTGGCCTGTTTATATGAGACAAAGTTAATTGTGGCTATCAGGGTCTTCCCCTTAAATAACATACAAAAATCTGCCAGATTAGACCCATACTACTTCAAATAAACTGTGATTCTTTTCTTTGAGAGCAAAATGATATTTTTGAGGTGTCGCTTAAAAAACTCCAACCCTTTTGTGTGATAGTCAGCGGTAAATTTTTCATACATGTTCCTTTGAACTGTTATGTTTTCCTACTCCTGCATAAACATAAACCCAGAAGTTGTTACATTAAGCTATTGCCCTGTAATGATTCTTTGAGAAATATTTAACTGTAGTTTCTGCTTTTTTGTAGTGAAAAGCTGTGATTCAGACTTTGTACTATGTTTGCATTTCAGCTGTCACAGAAAGTGAAAGATGAAGCCTCTTGTTCTCTTGGTTCTTGTGACCTGCTCTGTAGTCAGCATGAATTTGAAGCTCGTGTCAAAGAGAAATTCTGGTAAGTCACAGAAAATTATTTTTACTTTTGGATCTGGACCTCATGCTCATGCAATCAAGCATTTTAGATGGCTGCTTTTTGTTTTGCATATACATCACTTGTTCTGTTCTGCCAAAAAATAAAAAAGAAAAAGAAGTCATAACTGGTATGGTTTGCTTAGTAAATGATTACAGGATGAATTTTCTCACTATAATTTTCTGTTGGTATGACTTTAAGCTGTTCGAAAGTGTCCTTATGTTTTCTTTTGTTTAAAAAATCCCAAAAAAACCGTTGGTCGGGTTGAAACCTCACGAAGGTAATAATGACTTTGGCATTGTGGCATTGTTCTAGCATCCAGTCTTTTACTCATGCTAAGGGATTTTCTTAACTGTGGATGTGGTCTGTAGTGAGTTTTAGGTCTGGATGATGTTTTGTATGTTGAAAGGTCATCTTTGAAAAAGTTATGCTGGCCAGACATGATCATATATAGGATTAACTGGGAAGAGCTCTCCTGAGTAGATAATCTCTGATTATTCTGGCAGTGGAAGGGAGCGGGAGTTGGTTCATGTTTACATCTGTTTTTGAAACCCTACTAATAGTAACAGAACACTTCAAAGAAGCATTAGAATCTCTCCTTCCAGGGTAGACAGTTCATCTGGATAATGGTTCATATGTACTTGAGCCTGAAGTGATGTCTACTGCATGCAGCTCTGCCCTCCCAAAGGAGTGACTTCATGAGACTGTTTGTATTTCTCAAGTAAGCTGTGAGTTTGGAAGACATTGGGCAGACAGGCAGGTCAGCTGCAGTGCTACACAGTGGTGTCAGTCTGCTACAGCCTGGTGTGTGTGTAAGGGTAAATATTGGACTTTTAAACTTTTAACTGCATGTTAACTTGTTTTTACACACTGTTTGTGTGTTATACTTACACATGTGAGGGTTTCCACTGATCCTGCTGTCCTCAAGGTCTTCAGTCTTTTCAACGCTGCTGGTACAAACAGAAATTACTGACTTCAGTTGGTGTGGCCAGTGTTAAGTTTAATTTCTGCATTTCTTGAGAACAGAGGAGAAAATTATTGGGCCATCTATTAAAAAGAATTACTTGTCACATTGCAGGCTGAGAAGTGTTAGCTCTGGGAACTGCCAGATGCTGGGCTGAATTCTTTCTGCTGGGCTGGAAAGTGTAAATGGAGGTTGCTAAACTGAACTAGTCTAGTTTTTTGTTGTGATTATTGTGTCCAGAGCCTTGTTTGCCCTGTGAGAGCAGTCATGGGTATTGGGGTTTGGCTAAACTCTGCTAAGAGTGATGGTGTTCCTGTTTTTCAAAACTGCTGTCACTGGCCTAGATGGAAACCCTCTGTGAGATCCACAATCAGTGTAACTGAACAGCCTCTATTCACTGATGCCAGGCAACAGCACCTGGCTGCAAGCAAGGGCCTGTGCAATTCCTTTACCAGAAGTACACGACTGTAGAAGTGACATGCTGATGGTTGTAGCATCATTCAGCTGGTAGTTTACCTTTAATTATATATATATTTTTAAAATCTGCTTTCTTTGACTCTGCAGAATGTCTTGTGTTAATAGCAGCTGTTGACAGTGTCAATTTAGGTTCAGTACTGATGGGAAAAATGCTTTAATATGTTAGACTGCCTCTTGCTAAATATAACCCACTAGTGAATAGGTAGTTTTCATTTGATCGTGCCAGTATGTGTTAAGAATAATTGGAAGTGGAAAAAATGCACGTAAAGTTAAAATTACAGTCTCTTTGCAAGTACGTAATCATGTCATTGGCTTTCACCTTCAATACTCACTCTGGTTGCTGCATGGAGTAAACTAGTGATTTCTTTTTTTTTTGCCTTTTCCACTACATTGTGTGTGAAATAATTTTCTGTCTCTGTGATATCAGCACTTGGAGCAAAATTGATAATTTGACTGCTTTTCTGAAAGGTCTTTAGATTTGAAGGACTGTTGTTTGATTGCTTGGGGCTTCACTGAACGTTATATGTTGTGAAGAGAGAGATGCTCCAGAGACTTCTGAACTTTAACTGTTTGTATAGTTTTAGTGGAAGATCAGGCGCAGTGGGTGGATGCAGACAGGCAAATGCACAGAGAAAAAATGTCAGCATATTTTCCATACGGTGACAGTAGCTGTAACACCCTGGTGCTGTAGTTCAGAGTTTTTTGGTTTTTTTACACTTGTGTCTTGATGAAGGAGAGTGGAAAGGAGAAATTAATGTAATGGTTATTTGTGGGCAGCTGCACTATAGTGTAAATTGCAGGATGTCTGGAAGCAGGAAAAGTGTTTTAGGTGTAGATTAGAGTTGAGGTGGGGGGAGTGGATGAAGGGCCCAAAGGATGCTCTGTGGACAGGATCTCTGCAGCACTGTCTGGAGGGGTGTTGTAGTCTTGGGTCTTGCTGGCTGTTGGTATGGGGATGTCTGTGCTGGTGAACATCCTTAAAAGGGGAAGGGAAATTGTGCAGACAGTTATGTAGAGCAGTGTGAAGCAGTGCATGGAAGGTGCTGACACTGATGATGAAGACAGATTTGGGCTACTAGGACGATAAACCAGCAAAATTAGTATCTTTGCTGACTTATGTAGACGGGCATTTTTTCTAAGCAATGCATAGAATTATTGCATGAATGGCCAGAATTGTGATTAGTGTCAAGTACAAGAGCAATTATGAAGTTGACTGGCATGCGTGTAATATCACATAATAGAACGTATCTTGTTTAAGGGGTAGGGAGGATCTAAAGAGAGCTGACTTGAAGAGGAGCAAGGTAAAGGTGATGTGTTGTCAGGTAATGCAAAGGCATCACTCAACTGAGGCAGTTAAAAGGGGAGCAGAACATCCAGAAGGGCTTTATAGATGAAACTGTAGTTGGCCGAAAAAGAGGAAAGGTTTGGCTAGGAAAGCATCTTCAGAGGCTGCTGTAGAAGTTCTCCTTCAAAGTCAAGGAATGGAAATCCAGGGGGAGAAGGCTGAGGATGAGAACTCCAGCAAGTGCATACAGAGGCTGGACAGCAGGCAAGAGTCATTCAAGAGCGGTCAGGAGTGGAGGATCTAAGATGTTAAACAGAAGGTGATGAAATGGTGCTCCAGTTTCAAGCATAGAGCTGTAGTTTGCTGAAAAAAGAACCCGCATGGAAGGGAATGGAAAAACAGAACTGAAGGAGTTTTCTCATGTCCTTTACTTGCCCTTTGTTACAGATTCAGGTGTCCATATTTCCCATTTGGAAAAGAGAAGCAAGGATGCATATGAAGACTGCAAATAGATTTTAGAGTACCCTGCAACGCTGCAAAAATGACACAGAAACTTGTAGCAAGACAAATTTGTTTGGCTGCTTCTCACTTGAGATGTGGTGCCAAAATAATTAAAATGGGTGAGCTAATTTAATTATGCTCATCAGATCCTTCTTTACAGGGAGCAACTTCCTGATGCTCCAGAAGAAATCTGTCATGTCTACAGAGTAACGATTGCTGTTTGTGGTGGGAACAGAATAGTTTGCCTCAAGCGTCTGTGTGAGTGTAATGTTGACTTAAGTTTCACAAGCATTTCTTAATTTTAAGAAGCATTTTTGAAAACTGCAGGTCAACCTTTTTGCCTGCTTTAAGAAGTAAAACTGAGCAAACAGCTAATGCAGGGACTGCAGCTTTAGCAATATCCTAGGAAGGGTATTTTACAGGTGGAGGTTATACAAATAAATTGAAGATGTGGGAGCTGCTAGGTTCCCAGGTGGTAGGTGATTTCCTTTTAATCGGATTAAGTGACTTCTTTTCCCAAAGCCTTTGTATATAGTGCTTTGAATAATCATAGCAGGGAATATAAAACCAATTTAAAAATCATTGCATTTTTAAAGCAAAAGATTTTTCAGATTATAGATTCTGTTTGACTTACTAGACATAATTCCATTAGTGAATAATTGATGCCATTTATTGTTGCTGTATTATTTGCTGAGCTGAAATACCCTGTCTCAGCATGCTGGAGCTCTGGAGGGCATGCCAGCCTTGTGTGGAGGAGCAGGGGCAGACATCCCCAAGGTTTCTGTGAGGCTGCTGGCTGCGGGGCATTTAGGAGCCTTTCTGCAGGTTAACACGGCTTAATTGGCTCAGGCTTGGCACGGGTATGTCCCCTGAGCTACACAGTCGTGTCTTCTCCTCTGCAGCCTGTCAGATGGATTTGCTGTGGGAATCCAGCTTTCCTTCTCCTCCTGTTTGTCTTGGGACCATCCAAAAGTCATTAATGCCAGAGGAGCAAGTGTGTCTCTGATCCTCCACCCACCTCCACCTGCGTCCTACTTTATCACCAATGGCTTGGGAGATAAAGGGCTTGACTTGGCACTGGGCTTTGTTGTGTGTGGACATGGCCAAATTGTCTTAAATTCTCATTGATGTTGCAGTGCCTTTTAACACATTAACTTAAAACCTATTGGCTTGATATTTTATGCCTTTGAAATGTCATGCAGACAACTTACTGTGGTCTGCTGTAGATGTTTCAGAGACCTTCACTTTCCTGCAGTTGTCACTACTTGTGCCTACGATTTCAGTCTGTTCTCTCCTGCGAAGCTCAGTCTTCCTGTGTTGTTGCCTGACCACTTGGGCCATGGAAACTGTGGCATACGTGGAAGTGGAGGTGTTTGTACTTCAGAGATGACTCATGGATTTGTGCCTGGAGTGGGATATTCTAGTTGAGCCTAACTCCAAAGTCCACTGCTCCTGCTGGAGTGGGCCCAGAGGAGCTGCTGGATGCACACTTGCACTTGCCATTTGCTTTAGTTTGCAGTTGCATCTGCCTGAAGAGCTGACTTCTGACCCTGATGTAAAATGCATGGCCATGAGCCCTCCCACATCTGAGATACAAGGGATGCAAAAGAGGCTTTTGACTTTTGCTGCCTACAAATACTGTACAGACAGAGGAGCTGGGAGCTTGGCAGCACTCATCAGCGCACGCCGATCTCTTACTTTTCCCAGGAGATGTTAAGTTATTCACAGCTCCAGCAAACAAAGTCAGAATCACTGCTGTTCTAAGCTGTCATCAGTGCAGGAAAGTACAGCCTCTCCTGCATAAGCTGTCTCTGCTCACGGGTTCAGGGCTGCTCTCCATCTGTTCTGTTTGGATCAGTGGGAAGCGAGGAGCCAGGCTCCTGTGCTCAGGCAGGTCTCGGGGGGCTACCAGCAAGTCAGCTGTGAAGCTCTGGTCATCGTGCATGTCATTACAGGGGTCTCAGCCTTAGTTTCTCCTCCTCCTCTAGACAGAAAGCAGCATTGCAGCTGGATGGACCTGTCTGGAAGACAGCTGGCAGCATTTATACATTCTGTTTGCAGGTGGGGAGGAAAGGACATGTGCACAAAAGAACAAGAAAGGAAATAAATAATATGCTAGAGGTTTGTGGTTTTTTTAGTGACCTCAACCTGACAAGGTTTAAATATTGAACTTACTTAAGCACTCAAATTTTTAGCTATTGCACACATTTAAAATGAGTTCATATATAATTTAAGCAATTAAAATATTGAGTTGATACTTAAATATTAATACTAGGTTCCTTCCCAAAAGGGAAACCTTTTTTATTTGAATAAAATAAATGAACACAGTTAAATTGTTTCAAGCGGAAATAAATCACAAAGGTAGCATCTTCAGGGGATAGGGAGAAATAACCAAAGCATGAAGGAAATGCCATTTCCTCAGCTACAAATCTATAATCTTCCACTTTTGCAATGGATATCATCTCAACTGTTCAGATATCTGTTCTACATCTCAATTCAGCATGTAGAGGTTCATTAATAATATCTGAACTGCTAAAATACATGTCATCATGACTGAGATTTTTTCCCTCTCCAAAGTGGGGCTTTTCAAATGAAAAAAACCCCGAATTTATCAAGGTGCCTTTACTTTATTTCCTTTAAGATTCTAATTAGAAATTTTAAGAGAGATCTTCATTTCAGTATTTGTAATGTGCTCACTTTGAGGGTGAGTGCCTAGGTTCATGTCCTTTCTCTGAAACTGACTGTCCCGAGGGACAGGAACAGTTCTTCTGGCATGTTTTGTTTTTCATCTTGTTCTTAAAAATATTTTTGGAAGGTTTGTCTTACATAATGTTCAAATGAAAGTATGAATAGTACAGCCTCAGACTTACCCAGAACAGTCTTCAAGCTCAGCATGTTGGCTAGTCCTGGAGATGAATATCTGCTCACTTGGGGACATCTGCTGGTGCTGCAGGGGCTCAGAGGTAACTTAGGGGGACATGGACCTATAGGAGCTTTAAGGAATCTGTGGTGTAATGGCTTCACTTTGGGTCAGCTCCTGACCAAGAACAATTCTGAAGTGTGCTTGGGTTTTTGTAGCTTAGATACATGTTGAGGCAGCTTTTACACCCTGCTGAATATATTTGAAGGAGCATAAATAAGGTTCTTTAGATTGAACTAGGTAGGAATATTAATAGACATTTTCATATCTCTGTCCACTGAATTTAAACTTTTTATTCTTCACTTTCAGAACTGTGCTTGTTGTTTGATGTGCATTTCAGTTTTGAGTTGCTAGTCCCTGTAACACAGTGTATCAGAAATTTCTATATTTTTTCACTTATTTGCTACTTGTTTTTTCCACGAGTGTAGCTGTTACAGTGACAAGCAGCGAAATTGTGAGGGAGGAGATGTTGGGGTCACTGTAGCAAATAGCGAGAAAAAGGAGACTTAAGATGCATCTGTGAATTTTTTTGTTTTGTTTTATTTGGCATTCAAGTTTTTGAAGAAGCTGGTTTTACAGGTAATAAAATAAGCAATAGATTTTTGCTTTCTCAGGAGGTGCAGAGTTAAGTATTTCAAGTTGTTGACCTGTGGAGGAAGGAAGGAATGTATTTTGGGCAGTGCCTGTACGTACAAATGTTAATACATAGACCTTTGTGAGATTGTTGTGTTCTGTTGTAATTTGCTAAAGTAGAAATGATTGCCCATCTATTAGTTGAAAGCAAAATTGATCTTAGCTGCAGTGTCACCTCTAGAGGGTACATTTATCACTTTATTAATCTCTAACCCTTTCAAATCCAATCGATTCTTTTGTACCAGAAGCACGTTTAGTACTTATAATACATATTGATATGAAAACATACAATGCTCTGCCACCGAAGACAGAGACTTAGAGTCAAGTTAATCTTCAGACTCGAGCACTTTGCTTTTCCAAGACATGGTCACCAGGCTGCCAGTGTCCCCCAGCCTCTGCCATCAGTTCCTTCTTGCTTGCCCTCCCTGTGTGGTTCCTTGTTCAGGCAGGAACAGAGGCAGCACGAGGGTATTTCTGTTAGACTGACTTGTTTCAAACCTCCTCCACTTTTGGGAGTCACAGAACTGTAGCTCTGTTGTGCTGTATATGACCTGTGGAAATTCACTCCCGATTAATTTTTTTTTTTTTTGAGGGAGGTGCATTTTTTGACACTTCAGTGTAAGACAAGTGGAGTTGGTTTGCATCTTTCAGGGATCAGGATTGCTTTTAAAAGGTATCTGCTGAGATTTCTGCATCTGTTATTCCAGATAGAAAATTAAGTAGTAGTTGAATAAATAGGAGGCTGTGTGATCCAGCCAGATCACATTGCTCAGTGGTTTTTCATAAAGAAACTGGGGGCAGTGACAGTACCTGACGTGAGCTTTTGTATCTGTCGGTCTCATTCCTGTGGCTGTAATGAAGTGGGAGGAAAAGGAACCTTTGTCAGTCCCTGACTGCTACCCTGGCCTACCAGCCTCTCTGGGACAGAAGGCAGCAGGGAAAGTAGTGCATGTCATCTTCCCTTTCAGTGAACAGGCCTGAATAGGGCAAAAGGGAAAGTCTGAAGTTCCCAAATTACTTTCTAATATTTTAAAGTACAGTATTTTGGGCATCACTCTTGCATGTGTCTGGGGGATGTGCTGGTGTTTAGAGCTCCAGTAACCATGTGTACAGTTCAAATGTTTGTTAGGGCTGTGCAGCAGAGGCCTTGAAACATGATGGTATTATTTTTTTGACTGTCCATGTTCTAGCTGTACTTTGTTTACCTGGGCAGGGTTTTTTTAAAGTTTCATGGGACTATTTGGTGTTTTCAGTGAACATCTGCTACCGTGGTATTTCATATGAGTGCTTTTTTTCTCTAATGTTTGCTTCATAGTTATTCCCATTTTACAGATGACAGAAAATCAGCAAGAGAGAAAATTGTATTAAGGTTGCCCAGCACATTGAAGGTGATGCAGGGAATAACACACAACTTAAATGTTTCCCTCTGTTTTGTTGTGTTGCTAATGCCTTAGGCAAGGACAAGGAAAGCAGTCCTGTCTCACAGAGAAATTTTGAGGCTAAATAAGCATGTGTATAAAATGTGCTTCTATGTCCTTGGATACATGGGATAGAGAAAAGCTTCTTTAATTTCTGTTATTTTTCAGTAGAAGATAGAAAAATGTGTCAGCTAGAAATGGAAGAGGAAAAGGAGGAGAGCTATTTGGTTATACCAGGTTTTGTACACTAGTTTAAGGGTTAGAGCTTTTGCCTTTGAATATTACAAGTCTTTGTGTGTACTGGCTATTGGCTGTCCTTCCCGTGGGTAGTGAGGACACAAGAAGAGCCACTTAAGACTGTAAAATGACACGTAGAATACCTGAGGAACCTCGAGCCCTGGAGGTGCCAGTCAAGTCTCTTGGGTAACCAACTTTCTAGAAACCTCTGTGTATATTTACTGCTCTAACTTAAAGAACATTTGTTGATCCTGAGCTGCTGGGACTCTGCAGGCAGTCAGCTGCACTCGAGCCACTCTGGGCTCCATCTGTGCTTACCAAGTAGCTGCCCTTAGATTTTTAGCAGTTCCAGGAACTGCAGTTCTGTCCTCAGATGCGTGAATAGCCTAAAACACCTTTGTCCAAGGACACCTCAGTATATAGTCTAACCAGATGTTCATGTTTATTTAAAGAAATAGTGGTCCTTTCATCACACTGTACAAATACACGTAAAATTTGAGGGCAAAGTTATTTTACAGATTTTTTTTTTTTACAGTTATTTTTAATATTTGAGGTTTACTTTCCTGGTACATTGAAGATAGAATTGACTTATTATTTGTGAAGAGTGATGTTAATATAGCAGATCGGATTTTTCACAAGACAGCTAGAATTGTTTGTTCTTGGATTTAAGCATTATGGTTTTGTTTCACTGGCACTCTTGATGCACTCTGTGATCCTTATTTGGACCAATGTGCAGAGCCATTTCAAGCATGCTTATGCTGTCTTACATGTTCAGGAAAATATATATATATGGGTGGGCTTGGAAGGGGAGGTCTAATCTGAGATACAATCATTGATGTCCTTGAGTTATTGGTAAAATGCAGAAATATAATCACATTCTACAGAATAGGTCTCATCAGAATTTCTTTTTCAGTGACACAATTTCATTTTGAACAATAAATTCCCTGAGACAGATACATTTAATAATCAATGGAAAAGTGTTGGAACATGAATCCAAGGCAAGGTTATTCTCTGGAGCTGAACAGCAGTACATCTGGCATCCTTCAGATGGGTGTCAGAAGAAGCTGGAAGACCATGAACACAGAGTGGTCTGGTCCCTACTGTTTCTGGGATTTCCTGAAGCATTTGGCTGTGTCAAATATCTCAGGTTTACTGCAGAGGAGATCTGAAAACTGAGAAAGTGGGGGCACTTTAGTGGAGCCAGGTCATCCTGCAAGCTTCCTTGGCTTCATGCTGGAGGTAGATCTGTGGCCATCAGCTCTCTGGCAGTCCTCCCTGGTAAAGAAGAACCTCCTTCAGGACCTGCTTCTTTCTCTGTTGTTGCAGGCTCCTATTGCAGAGTGTTTTGCTGGGAAAATAAACCAACTTTCAAGTGTTTTTCTAAAACACTTGTTTGTTCTGGTACTTGTGGTTTAGAAAAGAAAGTTCAAAACTTAAGCCATGAAAATAATTATTAAAAACTGGAGCTCTTGAATATATTATTTGTTTTTGTTGTGACCTTGAAAATCTTGCCCTATTATATAAAGCCAGAGAGGTGTGAATAATGGTGTGGGCTTAGACATAAGGAAGGAAATTAGGATGTGTATCACTGATGACACATTGGATATAGTATTTCCATTCAAAATGACATCTGTAAGTTTAGGGAAATCGGGGACTACAGTGGAAATGCACTTAGGAGTGGAATGTTTCAGTTTTATTGGAGCAGATTGAAAGCTGAAGTTTTTTGGCTGATTTCTGATATAGGTCAACATAATTCCTATTCACTGTGACTTTACATCATGTTGTTTACAGCATTATGATTTTTTTATCTGCATTGGATGATTAAATTTGCTCTTTACCACTCAGTGTTTATTGCAAAGGGCTTTGTTCCAACTGTACAACATACCTCTGACTTGGTGCATGAGAGATGAAACCTAAATCAGACCACCTGGGATGCCTGGCTGTAACTGTTGTGGACTTTACACAGGGAGACAGCTCTGCTGAGGAAGAAAGGTTCATTATTAAATCCCGTTTTAGAAGTGTCTACAAATGAACTGTTCCATTTGCTGTCCTTCCTAAAGAGCTGTAATTGATGGTTTTCTCTGAAGGACACAGATGCCATGTGAACAGTTGGTTATTCAGAATGCTGTTGTGTGAAGTCACTTGCAGAATGTGTCACTAACTTGCTTCATGTTGTAGTAAGGAAAACTCCTGATGTGCTGTAGTAATTAGTTGTCTTTTGGAAAAGTATCCTTTTTTTTTTTTTCCCCAGAAGTGAAATGCTGGGTAATGTGGTCGTGATTACTTAGATAATACAAATTCCACAATGTGATTGTAGAATGGCTTGGTAATGTCACACACAGTTGAAATGTTACATTAAGTCTCTCACTAGTGTGTAAATGTGATCATCCTCAAGAAGGGGAAGTGGTTTGTTTATGCTGGGGACTGCTGGGTAAAAGCTCTCCTCTAGAGTATTTTCACTGCTACAGTTGGCTTGTTTTTCAGGTTTATGCAAGAAAAGTGCATTTTTTCCTGCACATAGGGTTGTCCTTTCAGAATGATAATGTGTAATATACTTATAAAAATCAGGTCTCCTTTAATGGTTTTGTCATGCACATGAAAGTTTTGCATTATCAGTATAGTTACTTAGGTAATTTAATGCTCCTTCCATGCTTTACTATGGTGCTATCCAACAGAGAGCTGTAAAAGGTAATTTTGATCTCCTTAAACTTTGTATAGGTTATTAAGAGATATTTTTTTAGTGGCAGAAGAGGGAATTCTATTTTTGCATAATCTAAAAGCCCCTTAAGACCCACTTTTTAAAATCACATCAAGCAGATAAGGGAAGAGATGGGAGCAGTCAGTCATCTTGCTTAATGTTCAGGGATTCTTGAGCATCAGCACCCGTGGCTGGTGGTCCCCAGCTGTGGGGCTGTGCAGCGTTTGGTGACACTCAGTGTCCGCTGTTTCCAAATGGCTGGGAGGTGAGAGGGAATAAAACCATCAGTGGTCTTGTGTAAGCATGGTACTGGCTCTTCCAGTCTGTGGAGATGTTATTAAAGGTATCTTAGTGCCCCAAACAGTTTAGAGGAAGGGATGTGGCTGAGCTGTCTCCTTTTCAAGGTCCTGTTCCCTGGGATGCAGCCCCTGCTCTGGGGGGTCTCAGCAGGTACTTCTCAAGCTCATGTCCCGCACATGGGGTTTGGGCTCTGCTCTAGGGAATTGGACTGGGCTGTATCATGTTCCTCTCTTTTATTTTCTTCTATTTTGAGAAACTTTGTTTAGAGTAGAATATGCTGTAATATGCCAGGAGAATTAACCAGAGGAAGCTTCTATGTAAAGTGAGAGAGGAGCTCATTAATTGCTTAAAAATTAGGCAGTTTCCATCTGAGTAATCGGTGTTGGCTGGCTGGCCAGCCTTCCTCAGTCTAAGAAGTAGCTCATTAGTAGAATACACACAGATGGTACTGTGCTCTGAGGTACTTAAAATACACAGGCAGAGAGCTGTGTTAATAAGGCAAACCTGTCCTTAGCCTCTGTGACTGAGTTTGCTACAAGCAGCAGAGGGAACGGTGTAATTTGGTAAATACTATTAGGTAAATTCATTTCCATAAATTTATTTAGTTTTCACTTTTTTTTTTTTTCTGCAGATAACAGATTATGATAAATACTCAGAGTAATTTAGTGTTTCTGGAAAAATTCTATTGCAATAATAGACTTAGCATAACTACTTCATTTCTTCAGTAGCCGATTTACCCATATAATTGCCTAGAGGGGGAGATGTATTCAGAGCCTAATTTTTATTTGGAATATATATAGATTTTTTGCTCTGTGTTCTTTCTGTATGTAACAGAAAGAACACAGTTGTTAACAGTTTATTCAAAGTAAGACTTTTCTTAAGGAGTTGAGTCCCTTCTACAAATGTTAATGAGTAACAAAATAAGGTAACTGCCCAACCTGGGAAGATGGTAAATGCAGAGCCTGAAGAGGCCTGGACACTGCTGGGGGGTGAGCAGGGGCTGAGCAGGGGCACTGTGGCCTCCTCCCAAACAAACTGCCCCCTGTGCCACAGGGGCTGCACAGCCCTGGGGAGGGGACAGCCCTGGTTCCCCTCACTTCAAAGCTGTGGGGTATATTCGGAGGTGATAATAAGCATGGCTTCATTTCCAAATGGCAGACTCTCCCTCTGCTCCTCATCTCACATGTTGCTTGAATGGAGAACTGCTCCATCCCTACTCTGGGCAGTCTCTTTTTTGCCTGAGCGGGCTCTGAGCCCGTCTTAAAATTAGTGCACCTGACTGTGAGCAGTGAGACACTTTCCTCACCCCATCTGCAAATTCCTAAGCATATTGACTTTTGTGTTTAAGAGACTTTTACCGTTAAGCCTGGCCTGAGGAAGAAGTGGGCTCCCTTGGATAACCATTCTTTCTCAAACAGTCTGAGTTTGGTCTCCTATGTAGTTACATTTTGTTTAGAGGTGCTTTTTCTATCAGTGCTTGCATGTCTTTGACATGAACTGTGACAAGTTCTTTTTAATGAAAGAATTCAATGTTTCCCTTGTTGATCCTCTGCAAGCTCTTTGTTGCATTTTCAGCAGATGTAATTTATGTTGCTGCTTTGCTCTGTTTTTCATTTCTCATAGATTGGATGTCTGTTATTGGAGTGTGTGCTGGTGTTGAAAAGAATGGTTCCACCTCAGCTTGATTAGTCTCTGCATTGCTCTGTGTGTGTGTAAGGTACAGAGCCACTTTGGTACATCTTTTGGGGTTCATGTTTGTTTTTGTGGGGTATATTTTAAAAATACTGGCTGGACCAGGCAACTCAGGAACAGATGTAATTTGTAAAGAATAATTTAATAGTCGCATACAAGTGTTTTGAATGATGCTGATCCTCTCTGAGGTAGAGTACTATTCACTTTAAGTCCTGCTTTAAGCTCAGGTTAAATCCTTGGTAGCATGCATGGTTTCCAGCCTGCACTGGAGGGAGCAGACTGTAATGAAACAGATTATTTTGTGGATCTCAAATATTTGAACCTGAAAACTTTGAAGAAACAATGGAAAGTACTCATTGGGCCAATGGGATTCAATGTTTTCAAGGTAATTTAAGGATGAGTCGGCTATTTAAGGCTATGAGTAGGCATTTGAGGCTATGAGTAGGAATGCAGCTTAAAGGTGTATGGAGAGATGGGAGCATGGGATAGATGTCATACAGGGAGAACCAGGAAGGATTTTTGCAAGGATATGTGTAAAAGAGTAAGACTTTGGAAAAGAACTCTGTAAAATATTTACTGGCTTATAGATTTAGCTTGAATGGAGAAGTGGGGTTTACAAGGACAGGAAACCACAGAGTGACATGATTTCCAAGGAAATTTCAGGAGTTTGGTCGCAGTGGAATTCCATAATCTGTTCAAAGATGGCAGTGTGTGAAGTTCTGAAAGCAAGAAGGGCTTTGAATTGAATATGTTGAAAAAGGAAGAGCAGTATTCATATTAGCTTTCAAATGTCAAGGTAATTTGATAGGGTTTACTACTAACCCTAGGCTGTGGGGGTTTTTTTCCTGCTGTAAAGCTACTGGGTTTGGTGGAATTAAACTAGAAATTAAAAAACACAACCGTGTAGCAATGTGATTGTTTCTCCCTTTTTTGTGCCAAGCTTCTGCTTACTTGGTGTGATTCTGCAAAAACATCCATTGATTTTGGTTATTCAGCAGCTGATTACCTCATAACCCACAGGATCAAGCAGCAGAGCTGCTTTTTTAGCTTATAACGACAATTCTTATTATGGTGCCCAGTTGTGCTGGCACTTGCTGCAGGGAGCCTCCCACTCAGTGTCCTTGTGACATGGCAGTGGACAGGTCTCCTCTGGATGGTGGCTGCTCTGCATGCAAATGGACAGCAGCTGCCATTTAAGTAATGAGTACCTGATGGGTGTTTGTATTCTGTAAATGTGAAGCCTTTTAAAGCTGATTTTTTTCCTGTTGGTGTTATTTGATGTGTGCCACAAGTTGCTGAGGTGAGAGCATAAGCTGGAGGAAACCAAGGTATCAGCGGAAGGCTCTGACAGGTCCCTCTCCTGCTTCCACCTCAGGCATTGCAATGGATAAGTGGAGAGAAAAATATAAATGTGTCAGAATAAATCCCCAGGAAGAATCTTTGCCTTTTCTAGGTAGAACCATGAGGAAAATTATGCTGCATTGCATTCTGTAGCGACCTGGTTTTTCATTAAAATAAAAGTCAAGCATGTTGATATGGTAGCATGTCAAGAGGTGTAGCAGCAGGAATTCCCCCAAAATGACACCTTGGCTGTAGTTTGACTAAAACATCAGCAAATAGTTTAGTGCAGGCTGAATTCAGACATGCTGTGCAGATTCCTTCAGTGCATCCACTTGAAAAGCCCTCTAATGCTAATCCATTTGGATACCACAGTATTGTTTCCAAACACAAAATCTGAATTTTAATTGCAGTTTGTGGTCCACAAGAGAAAAGTAATACATAACTACTATTATTTCAAAGACAAATCCTTTGGGGGCATTGCAATTCCTCAGACATCTTTAAGATTCTCAGAAGCAAATCAATACATTTTTCAACAACAATTATCCTTGGAAGCCTTCCAATTAGATACGATATGAAGGAACAAAGCTGCGGTGGTCTTCAGCTGAGCATTGCCTGTGAAACTGTCTTTGCAATTTGAAACCTAAATGAAGTTGTAAAACAGAACTTGACTTTATCAGTAGGCAGCTGTCTTTTATCAAGTACATGTGGGGATAAAATAACCTCTGAGGCTGGAATTGTTGACTCATTTAAACTAAGTTCCCATGAATTGGCATCGTCTCTCTTCTGTATTTGACTGGAGCTCTTGAGTCCTTCAGCTGTATGAAGGACAAGCCATGCTTTAATAGTGCTAATTGGAGGGCTATAGCCTGTCCTGTAGAGGTCTTTGAACATAGTGATAATGATAAAATATTAATCTCTCAGAACATTAATTAAGATTACTTATAGACATTGGGATCGCTTTGTACAGAAGAGCAGAAATACTGCAATTCCTGCCAGGGCTGTTTTAAAAAAAATCAGAAGGAAAACTATTTTAGTGGTGTTATTTGTGACTAACTTTTAATGGATTTGTGATGATTTGAGTATCTAGGAGCTACACTATGGGTCAAGATTGCTTGGTAATTCTTCCACTGTGAGTTAGACAGTGCTTGCCCAAATGTGAATGCACAAATTAACTTCATTCTGCAGAAAAATAAATGCCTAACCACATCTTAGTGGCCATTTCAATTCTGGCCTGTTCAGTTTGCAGCAGCAAATATATATATATATATTATATATATATATATATATATAATAGATATACTTAGAGATACCTCTTGGAGAAAAACAGTTTGTTAAGATGGAAGAACCCAGTGTTGTGTAATGAGTGTTCGTACTTTAGTTTTTTGGAGCACTGTGGTTGGATGTTGCTAAAATGGCAGCAATGTGTCCATCTGGCCATATAAGGCAAAAGTGGGAATACTCATAAATAGCTAGGAAAAAATTGGTTAAGTTTCAAACAAACTCGCTGTGCCCAAACATGAGCGTGTGAAGGATGCCTCTGCCAAAAATACTGTTAAGTCTGCATTGTTAGGGGGAATAAGACTGGAAATATCCATTGTCTCCCATCATCACTGTGGCTGTGAAGAACCAGGGAAGGCCGCTAACAGCTTTTTGCCAGATATATTCCTCAGGATACTGTTGGAGACGGAGGCTGCAAAACAGTCTTCTAGAAGCCAGGTTCTAGTACCTTCTTCAAGCAGTTTTATGTGAACTAAATGGAATGAAATCGCCATGGGAACAGGGGATTTTTAATAGGATATGGGAAATTCAGGTTCATGCTTTCAGGAATTACAGAAAAATAATTTTCTCTTAATTTTCTTCCTGTGTTTAGTCATCTAGTCTGCCTTTGGTTTCAGCTTTCACAGTTTGACTTCAAGTCCATGTAGTTTGTGTTGCTAGCTGGCAAAATAAAATGTGGCAGCCTCCTACAGATATTAAAGGACTCTGAAGTCAGGAAGGATTAATGAAGTCTCTGGGTGAGACTGTAAATTTTGGCTGCTTTCTTCCATAGTCTTTGATGGCACAGTCAGATATTGCTGCTCTCAAGTGCTATTGCAAAAGCATCACTGATGGTCTGTTAACTTTTATGTCCCTCCATGTTGACAACAGTCCTTCAAGCCACATCTCTAAACCAGAAAAAAAAAGGGTCAAAAGCCTTCGCCTATGTTTAATTCAGCTGATTTAAAAATGTCAGAGTTGAATTCTCTGGTGGTGCACTGCATTGGAAAACTGTATGAGAAAATGTCTTCTGCAGGGGATCACAGAGTGATTATAAAGCACTTGAGGTCTCCTCGGACTTGGTGGGGTTTCTGACCTGTTACACCTCAGCACACATTTACTCTACTGTGCTAGCTCAGAAAGGGTTAAAGAATTTCTGGAAGCTTCTGAATACTAGAGTAGTTATTTTTCCTATGTAACAGTGAAAGAATGACTATGCATAATCTAATTTTAACTTAATATAGTGTACCTCATAGATTTTCATATATAGAATAATGCCAGAAGCATTTTACTGAACCTGTGTTAAAACTCTGAGATCATCAAAGAAAATATGTTGATTCAAAGAACTTTTAAAAAGCCCCCTCTCGACTTCTACATTTGATGATCTAAAAAAACGTTATCATGATTGTTATTATTGTTAAAATCTTAAGCTCTCCTTTAATAAGATTGTGCTGCTAGCAAAGCTTCATATGCTGCTGTGATTTCTCTGTATATTAGTTAAGAGCTACCTAATTAGAAATATAAAAGTAAGCCTCATTTTGTAAACAAATACACAAAAAAACTTCTTAATGGATAGTGCAGTTTTGCTATTTAATTTCTGCAGTACTAACAGAGGGAGGACTTTATTGTGAGATCCCTCTAGCAGTACTAATACAGAGATCATTGCTAACTAAACTGATTCTTGAAAGAGGGGATAAATTTGGGTTTCAAAATGGTGGTGTGAGTTCTCCTGAACTGTGGGAAACAGAAGCAAAGACCTTCCAGAGAGACTGTGTGTTTTTCCTGTGTTTTGTACATTTTTCAGATGCTTCCTGCACTACTTGTGTTTCTCTCCAAGGACATACTTGGTTGTACATTCTCTTTTTAATTTCTGACATGAAATGAGGGGCTCCAGTGTTCCTGTCATCTTTTCTGAACCAGAAAGCAAAACATTGGGGAGAAAAGGAGAAAAAAACTCACAGTCTGACTTCTGAGAAATGTGGAAGGCCTTCCTACCTTTCAAAGAACTGTAACTTGCAAGTTTTGTTGACTGCAATACATTTTAAAATACCGACCGTTTTAAAAAATGTGGCCTTGAGTACCTACAACTTGCTCTGCAATTGATGAGAGCTGCAGAACCTAAGCACCACTGAAAATCAAACTTATCAGTCATGCTCACTGGCTTCCTTTGATGGAAACAACAATATGCCTTGGGGAGTTTAGGGAGCTTTACTTAAAATTCCAGCACCTAAATGAATAGAAGTTTCTCTTCATTTCTTTGGTTCTGGTGCTGTTACCTTTTGGGAGCAGAGCTGAGGCTCTCCTGTGAGGCACCATAGGCTCACCTTTCAGAAAGGAAACCCATTCAGGAAACCCTGAACCCACACCTGCCCCCTGTCCCCTCTCCTGTGGTGGGATGGGTAGCCTAGACAGTGGGCCCTGCTTCTAATGCACTGAGATTTATTTACTGATTGCTGTGGCTTACTGTTAACAAGAGGAATTTCTTTTTCTCTTGTGAGACAACAACGGTCCTGTTTTTTTCTGTGCAAGGAGAATTACCCTTCCTTACCAGGAAGGTCTTAAATTAGCAGGTTGTACCTCCTCTTTTGCTAATCTGTCTTCATAAACCTTCAAACAATATAAATGCACTATAGGGTATAGGGCTTTGTTAAGCTTTGGTAGCTTGTCTGTGCTGGAGGATGCTAATACTTGAGGTATTGCATACTGGAGTAACTAAGTAAAAAACAAACAAAACCCAAACAGTAAAATAGCTTCTTTTAAAGAGTCAATGATATCTGTGTTCAGAATTAGAAGTTTAAACTTTGAATGAGGTGGTTTTCTTTTTTAACTGCAGTACTAACTGGAGGAAAAAACCCAACTAAGTATGGAGTGTTACATCCTGATCCATATGGCATGTGTTGAAAGGCTGATACTGTAAGAAGTGGAATATAAGAGCTTTGCAGGACCTGTGCACACTTAGAGCTGTACCTGGCTCATTCACAGCCTGGGTCTCTCTATGCTGTAAGCTCTTGCTCAGGAAATAGGGTTTCCTGGGCTTCTGCACACACTTGCTGTTTGAGGCTGCAGATTAACTTCATTGCAACCACTGAAAACGTTAACCAAGACATAGCAAAAGAAATAGGCAGGTTATAAACTATATGAAAGAATGGAGCTGAGGCTCTTTGCAAAAGTGTGTTTGCTTCATGGGTGAGGGAAGGAAGAGAAGAAAGTGAAAAGTTTTGCAAAGATAGTGGCTTTGCCAGGACTTGGAAAGTGGATAGAAGAGTGCTGCTGCACTTGTGGAGAGTGGGTTGTTCATTCAGTGTGCTGTTCCTCACAGCCTGGGTAAGAATCTTGGGTTGTGTCCTCACGATGCCTTGGGAGAAGAGGGGAACTTGCTTCTGGGAACACAGGAACTTTGGCTGAGCCCAGTGCCAACCAAGGTAAACAAATAGCTCCCAGCTAGCCTTGAGCCTGGGCTGAGTACTCCTTTTTTTTTTTTTTTTTTCCCCCCTCTCCTTGTGGAGAACTGCAGAACAAGGAAAATAAGTAGAAGTTGGAACTCCTGTGAATTGGACCCCAGTGGGACTTGTAAAATACTTGTTCATCCAAACTCTGCACAGGTGAGAGGTAGAGGAAAAAGCTGGGCTGTCTGTGGACCAAGGGAGGGGACTTACTCAATGAAGAGCTAAGAGATGCTGAGGAGATTAGAAGGGAAAATGTCAAGCAGTTGAGAAGAGGAAGCTCTTGTCTAAATATAAAATGGGGCTGGGAAAGCAACTGAATTTCACCTGAGTTTACAGCTTCCATTCAGACTATTTCTTGACTTTTTTTAAATTTTTTTTTTCCCCTCTGCAGAAGGAGGGACTTGGCTCAGTGTGTTCAGGGCAAAACCTTCGTGCCATGCTTGTTGGCTTCAGGGGGCATCAGGGCAGAACTCCTCCAGCTGAAAGACACTGTAGTGCCTGAGGAGCTTAAGATGCTCTGGAATCCCCACCTGTCTTCATGAGCATTGTTGTATGCCCCCCTCGGGCTGTCAGCAAACACAAATAAAGGGCAGATTCCAATTAAAAATGCACAGGGTCATTGTAATATAGCTAAAGAGGCTCTCTGGGTTGTACTGCTGTCAGCCTAGTGCCGATTGCATCTCAGTGAGATGTACTGAATCGAAAAGCAAAGCCCTTCTGGAGTGCAGCTTTGTCGGGCTTTGCTCTCTGTCGTTTTCCGCTTGCCTCAAAGCAAGGCTGAGCTCCTGAGGTTTGCGTTGGCAGCTCCGGCCCCATGTGTTTGTGCCCTGCCCTTCAGAGGGGTCCCTGTGCTGCGGGTGTGGGGCACTGCCGGCCGTGCCTGATCCTTGTCCCGTGCTGGGAGCCGGGCACAGCGCTGGGCAGGAGGGGCGATGGCACCTGAGAGCAAAAGTCTCCTCACGTCCCTCTCAGGGGCAGCTCTGCCGAAGCTGAGGGACTGCTCTCAAGGTAAAGGGGATTTGCATCAGCAAAGCAAGGATGAGCGGTGGTTCTTTGCCTCAAGCAAGCTTCCCTCGTGTTTGAAGGGTTTGAGCCTGATGCTGGAAGGTCATTTGACTGACTTGCACATTTCTGCAATACCTGAGTGCTTGCTGGATTTCACTGTATAGCTGCTATTCGAGGCAGAAACCAAAACCAGAGTATAATTAATATATAAAAGCCTCTTTTCTTTGCCTTGGGCTTGTTTCTAGTTTGTTTGTTTCAGTATATTTCAATGTGAGTTTCTTTTGGTTCACTGACTCCAAACCAATGGCTGGCATCAATACATAAAGCCTCACAATCACTTTTGCCCCTTTTATGTGTGACTGCCTCAGAAATGGTGGCTCAGAGCACTAGAAATGTCAGCTACAAGCAGTTCTGGAGGCTACAGCTCTCCTTGTTGGGGTGGAGTTGTAAAAAAGCTTTGGCAGTGGGATGAGTTTGTTCTCCTGGGTGCAGAGGACTGTAACAGTGACTGCTACTATACTGAAATAAGGTTATCTCGTGGACCTGATCCTTTTGCTGTATGTCACTCTAGTTTATTAAAAAGAGATGTTTATTCCTTGAGGGTTTTGTGTATTTGTTTAAAATAAATAGGGGTTTCTTCACGCAGGTTTGATTAAAAAGAAAGATGAGATTGGCATTGCTTGGAGAACTGCTAAGCAATAGCTTAATTAAAACTGCTTAAACTTAGGGGGGTCTCAGAATGTTGAGGAGTGAGGGGAATTGCTGATGAAGGGAGGGTGTCTGGGATTGCCTCCCTCCTGCAAGGCAGTCCCATAAATAATCCTCCTGAGTCATGTGGAATATTTAGGAGTGGCAACTGCACAGCCCATTTTGAAACATACCTTGATTTTTTTTTTTTTAATGCCAGTGTATTTAAATTAATCTTGGTCTTTTCCTATTTTCTTTTCATGTCTCTGAAGACCATAAAGCTAGAATACTGGGGTTTACCAATAAGGAGAGCAACCTTTCCCTACCTGGTAACATCGTGGTTGAGACCAAATGTTTTTAGAGGTTTGCAAAACCCTGCTACCTCTAGTCTGAAATAATGCCTTTGCCTAGTGGTTACTTAGATATGATTTTCTAAAAGCAGAAAATTATATTCTATTTCCTTCCACTTGTGCTCTATGTGACCCCTCTTACCAGGTCACCCAAGCAGCCTGTCCCCTGTCCTACATCTCCTTAAAGTCTGGAAATTCAGAATTTTGCAGAGACTGGTGAGTGCACCTTGTGTGTGTGTGAAGTGCACAATGGCACAATTGCAGTTCCCACATTTATCCTTAAAAGTGCTTCTTTGTCATGGAACGCTTATCTTAATGTGGGGTGACATATAAGTCAGAGAGTTTATGGTTTTATTTTGAGGTATTTCACATGAGTTCACATTTGGTTAACTTAAATACAGCGAGGTTCACTCTGATTTTCTTCTTGACTTGGTTAAATACATAACTGCAGCTTAAGGCCATCAATCTTAAATAGAAACTCAGTGAAATGAGATGCCAACAAGAGTGAATGGGGAGTGCTGGTGATTCCACATTATGGGAGCTCATGGGATGCCAGCAGGGCCAGTCCAAACTCAGGACTTTTGTTTAATAGGAAGCTTCACACACTTTATATTTAGTTTCAGTTCCAGTTCAAAACAAAACCTCACCTCTCCTCTAGTTAGAACAATGTAAAGCTTTCAAAGATTTTACAAATGGGAAATACGTTTTTACTTTAAAGACTCATGTTCCTAAAGTATTTCCAAGTGCAGAATTTTCCTTTATGGCTTTTCTTTGTGTGTGTTGTTTTTATGTTATTTTGAAAAGAGGCCCAACGCACTACAAAATAGTCTTTTAAACAAGGAGGAAGACCAAAAGGCAAAATTCTAAATTTTATGTGGAACTGAATAATTCTTTTTAGAATCCAAAGATTTCCATAAGTAAGAGTCACTTAAAAGCAGTTTTCTCAGTAGAATTAAGAAACTATAATGGGTTGACTCCATCAGCAACTTCAACCAAAATCCATGTAGAAAAAGCCATCTGCCTGGCTCTTGAATTTCAGTCTGTTCGATGATGCTGTGTTTCAGTGGGGATCAGTGTCAGTGTGAGGAAGGGCTCCCAAGAGAAAGTGAGATGTGATATTAAGAATGTCAATATTTCACTTTCTAAACTGAAATTCTTGGTAGTGTTGAGGTAATCCATATGTCTTAATCAGCTCCTGGTGTTTGAGTGGGAGGAAGCTCACATAGTAACTAGTTGAGGAGGAAGAGCAGTTAGTCAAAATATCTGCTTTTCTCCCTGAGGACTTTTGGGTTCTGGAAATATTTAACAGATGAAATAGCAAGAGCAGCTGTCCCGAGGGAATTATCAGAAAGGCATTTGACATTACGATCGTATAGATTGCTAAATGAGTGTTTTGTCTGCAGAGGGCCCGAGGTGTGATAGCAGCGAGTAGGTTTGGGGGATTTGTCTGGCTGTTGAGATTGCCAACAGCAGCACGGCAGTGGAGGCTCTGACAGCGTGGGCTGTGCCTCCTGCCCGGTGCTCTGGAGGGGGATTTGGGGACAGGAATCTGACGGAGCCCTGGCCTTTTAAAATGATGCTGAGGTACAAGTCTGCAGAGCCGAGGGTTGCTGTCTGCAACCCGAGGCAGTCGTGCCTCTGGGGATGTTTGCTGCTGCTGTTGGGACAGCAGGAAGGGTAAGCAGGGCACCCATGTCTGTTCTGCTGCCCCTCTGCTGCCTCTCAAGGGCTAGATCTGGATGGCAATTCCAATGTCTCCCCAGCAGGTGTGGGGGCAGGAGGTGCCCCCACTGCAGCTCTGCCTTCTCCTAGGGAGAGAGCAACCATGCATCCCTCACTCCTGCAGCACAGGGTCACTGACTGCTGCTCTCTTGGGGCAGCTCCGCTGCCACAGTGCTTCCCTGCATGCCTGGGAATGGGCTGCTGCCTCAGAATTAATAATTTAACTGATTATGAAAGCACGTTGGCAGATACCATAGTACCCGTCATATCTAACTGCCTGTAAATTTAATTAGTGTGCAGAAACCAGCTTTGGAGTATACCAAAACTTAATTAGTCAGCAACTTAAGGTTGTTAGCACACTCTCCAGGGTAATAATATCCAAAAAAGGGTACGTGAAGGCTGTGATAAAATAATTAAAAGTGTAAGATCCTCATGGCATGTTTTCTTTAGAGCTCATCTCTGCTGTGTGTAAATCAGTGTGGAGGGATAAAAACAGCAGCACCTTGGAGCTGGGCTTTGGTGTGGGTGTCTTCCCTCAGTGGTGGGGAGCAAATAATTAGCAGGTGTGGTGGCTCAGGTCTGGCCAATCCCATGCAGAGAGTTGAGCCTGTTCTTTCACCATAATGTGTCTACCTGCTGGTGGGGAAACCCATGGTCTTTACAAAAGTATGGACTAGTAATTAATGATTTGGGAACCATGGAGGGAATGGGGGGCTTTCTAATTGGGCTGATGCGGAAGCCTCTAATTAATATATTAAGTCTTTCAAATGAGGTAATTTGGGAGAGAGAATAGAAACTCTTCAGGAGTATTATCAGCAGCTTGAGTGGTGGTGACTTGTCCTAGGCATGTTCCCATCAGAACAAAGCACTTCAAGTGTCACCAGAGTGGCTTTGCAGCAAGGGACAGTGGCTTCCTACCTGGGAGGAAAGCTGGTTTACAGTGTCTGCATACTCCTGCTATGAAGTGCTTACATGGAGAGAAGGATGTGTGACTCGCAGCCAGTGTTACTACAGGGAGGTTTTTAACACTGATGGGAAGGCGTGGTGTAACAGTGACTCACAGCAGGTTGTTTGAAAGGAAAGGAATGGGATTTAGTAACACTGAGTGTGCCCCATCTGTCACACCCCAGAGATGTACACACTTGTCTTCCTAATGCTCTGCTTCAGCCCTAAGCTGCTGCAAAATGTTTATCCCAATTACCTGTATTTTTATGGGAATAGCCTCTGCTATGAATGGAGCATGGACTAAAATGAAAGCAACAAAATTTTGTTCAAGCATCTCTGGGCCTGACTGTGGTTTGTTGCTAGATGCTTGCCCTCTGAGTGCTCCTGGTCTCTCATTATCCCCATGCATCATGGGGAAAGAAGGAAACAATTAGCTTCATTATCCCTGAAAGAGTACGTAAAAGTCAACAGTGTCTAAGAAATGTCTGGAGGCTGAAACCACTTATCCACTTATGTTCAAAAAATGAAAGAATTAATAAAACATACTTTGGCTCTTCCATTCCCACTCTATATAGCAAGACAACAAATTCAGTTCCTGGGCCCTTCAGATCTGAGGGAGGAGGTATTTTGGTGGCATGTGAAGCTCCCCTGCTGCTGGAGTCAAACACAGGTATTGGAGCCTCTCTAAATACTTGTGGCATCGATCTCACCTGGCCAGGCAGGTCCTGCCTCCCTCCCAGGCAGTGTGGGATGGGGGTAGTGAGTGGGTGATCTGGTCTGGTACTGGGAGAGAAAAAATGCATTGCCCATCAGTACTGGGTTGCCTACCTGGACTGATGTCTCCAGCATTGTCTGGAGACCCTGTTCCAGAGTATGGGGTTAGTGGTATTATGTTCTGGGAAGGGGCCTGGAACCATAGCAAAGAGCCTCTCTGGGCTGGTGTTTCATGGAATGGGACCATCTTTCACACAGCTCGGTGGAACCTTGTAGAATGTTCCTCTAAATCCTATATTATCCTGGGGCAGTGCATCCACGTGAGCCAGGGTTTGGTTTTTGAGAAGATGGTGTAGGGGAAAAAACAAGGAGGAGAAGCAAGGCTGGGTGCTGTGTGTGTGCCTGCATGCAAACATCCTTTTGCCTGGATTTATTATGCATCTGTTAAGGTTCATTTCACTTTCTATAGAACCTGAAAGCTCAAAGCGTAATTTTTTCTGCAAAAGCTCTGTACCACATGCACAAGGCTCACTCACACCTCTGGACCTGCTGAATAAGATGATGTGTTGACAGTCTTCTGCCCAGTTGTGTTTAGCTCTTGATTTTTGCTGTGACTGTCTCGTGTAACATCCAGCCACCTTAAAGTCTATGCAAATTTGAGATTGACTTTGGTAAATCGGGATTTTAGATGTTTTTATTCATCACAAGCTTGTGACAAAGTGAAGAATGGCTGACAGGATTCAGTAAACCACCAGATTTCTGAGAGATGGATTGCACATTGCTGAGTGAGCTTAATTTAATGAACTGAGGGATGCCATGTAATCTAACTGCTTATTATGTTAGGAGGCAGCAGATAATCTAATGATCCACAGGTGGCTATTTTGATTTTACTGCGTGAAGTTAAATACGTGCTTAACTCCATCACGTTGAGCAGTGTTTGTCCCTGTGCTGAAGTGGTACAGAGGGGTGCTGGCAGGAGCCCTCCCAGCTCTTGGCTGGCTGGCAAGGTGCTGTGGGTGCCTGCCTCAGGCTTCCAGAGATCTTCATTTCTGTGACCGGGAGCTCTCAGTTTTAGCAAAAATGCTGGTGATGATGTGCCCAGAAAAAGTTACTGAAAACCAGCAAATATTATTTTTATTTTTTTTAGGAATACCTGGTAATTTCGTGCCTTCGTGTGCATGTATAGGTGCTCTGATCAACTGGAGAAATGCACGTCATTGGTTATTTATATTTGTATAATGCTTATGTATTTTGAAAAGTACCTATTCACAGCCTGTAATCAGGCTTTAATCATGGCCTGTAATCGCAATAAATAAATTAATAGATTAATTAATAAATTAATGTCAATGAAATATGATTTTTCTATTGATTGTATGTTTATTGAGTTTGGTGCCTGGAAATGCCAGCCGTGTCGTTGGGTTTATCTTCAAAGGAGCAAGCTGAATTTTAATGAGATATGTTTTTAGCGCGTAGAAACACCACTCTTCAGTGTACCCTGATCCCGTTTTTGGGATCACTAATGGTGATATAAAACTGCTTCCAATCTTTAACGTAAAACTCGACTTTACTTTTAATTGCTTTTGGTTCTGTTCAGTCTAACTGTAATAATTTAATTTTTTTGTTTAAAATTTCAGTCATACTCGCCACATGGCAAGCATCATTTATACATAAAAGCTACTTGCTGTTTTACCTTTGGAAATCAGCAGGGCCTTCACAGTAAGAGCTTCCTAACCATCTGCTCCCCTCTCTGACCTCGTGTTAACGTAGACATCTGCAGTTGTGACTCCGGGGTTATTAAACAGCGATGTCCAGTCAAATGCCCTTGTGCCTGGCTTTCCAAAAATCAGCACTGCAGAAAGCCTTAGCTGCAGCAAAAGCCCTTCAATTTGCAGCTGTGGTGGGCAGGCCCATGCCCCCTGCACTCTCCTGCAGGTCCTGCCGCACACAGAGGCAGAACAAGTGGATTTGGCTGAGGGGACACAGCCATCCCAACCAGCCACGGGCTCAGATTGGTGTCCTGTAATCCTCTAATGCCAGATACGCTCCAGCACTAGACCCCATGCTAATCCATTTTTAGAATGTGCTGTGTGCATAAAGAAGATTATGCCATTTTAAAATGAGCTAATTATTTGTAGTTAATCAGAGCATCCCTCAAATTACAGAAGAAAGTGCTGTAGGTTGAAATCCTGTCCTCGATTAAGTCAGGAGCAAGACTCTCCCTGGGTTCAGTAATGCAGGATGGCAGTGCTGGAGTATGCTTACCCTGCCCTTTCACCAGTGCTGGCTACCTCACAGCACACCCTGCATGGCAGGCTTTGGGGTGGTTTAGTTTAATTTTGCTTTTTACTATCGAAATATTGTATGCAAATGTTTGTCAATGAGGAGGAGGAGGTGGCTCCTAATAATCTACTGTCTTGCAGGAGCTGAAAACAATGGAGCTAATCACAAAATTTAAATGTCTAATGTTTCCAGTGTTCTGAGACTTGACATTCTTTATCTTGGTGCTATGTAAATTGCAGATGAAGACAAACTGTTAATTTGAACACGTATGTTTATTAAAAGGAAAAAGAAAAGCTAATTTCATTTTGTGGTTAATGTGCTTTTAATGATTATTTTTTTAAAAGGCAAACAATGCTTACTAGAGCTGTTAAATTTTTTATATATATTTTTGGAATTGTATTCAGCCATAATAATGACAATTAGACTTAATGCATTTGTGTTGATGCTGGTCTGTTTCTCCTAAAGCAGAATGCCTTTAAGCACATGCAATAATTTTGCTATTGAATAGTAAAAATCTTGGTAAATGATTCAGGTAATATCTTGGTCTAAAACTGGTTCTTGCACACATTAGTCCTTAAATGACACAGCAAGAAAACTGTTCTAAAATATATTAGCTTAGTGGATTAGATATGGCTGTTAAATGCTGAGATTTCTGATAAAAGCTCTCTGTTTTTAATGGCCAATAAGCATAAAATAATCTTGGTGAGGTGGTAAGGGTTTGGGGGAAGAAACCCTGGGCTGGCAGGCACAGCTGCTTAAGGTTAGTGTTTCTCCAGTCTGTCCCTGTCCGACCTGTGTTGGACCCACAAAAAAAGAAATACATTTGTATTATTTGGTGGTGGTAATGGAGACTATTTTTTCCCCCTGAGTTTCTTTATTTTTCTTAAATAATCAGTCACATGGATTTGATTTCTGAAGTAGGTTAATTTCTTTATGCAAGTAGTAGGTAAGAAAGTCACTGTAGGAAGTTGAACAAATGACCAGTTTGGGTCATCAGTGTGTCTGTTCAAGTCTACAGAGATTGAAAAATGGGTTGAAAATGTGTATGCATTCTCTGAAAAGAGATCTGTGAAGAAAATTATCAAAAAAGATTTTTCATTTTTTGTTCTTGACCAAGTTTCACAAATACTTTATTATGAAGTATTTGGTTTCCAATTACCTCAACGTATGGATTTTTTAGGAAAGTTGGTGATGTTTGTGTTTTTTGAGAGGATGTGGGTAGGAGGGGGGTGGCAGATGGGAAAGTCAGGAGAAGGTTAGGATATGCTTTTTAAAGGAAATGCAAATAGAAATGTAATTTAAAAATAAAAATGAAAGGATACAAGGGTTTCTGAGGGATCTGTTGGATGAATTGGGATGGCTGTGCTCTCAGACAAGGGGTGAGGTGCAGCATTTTAGCTTCTGTCACAGGTCCAGAGCCCTTCTTGCCAGAGAGGATGGAATTGTGAATTCTGGCTGGCAGAAGCATGGAGTGAATAGAGGCTGGCAGAAGCGTGGATGCGAGCTGTCTGTGCTGTTCTGCAGCCCGTGTAGCTCCTGCAGCCTGGCTGTGGCTAAGGGTTCTTTAGGGAGCATAATTGACCTTGAAATGTGCTGCGAGTGTGGAGGACAAACTCTCTCACGCTTTAGGGAACTTGTTTATTGCCAGTTGCTTCTTGTTCCTAAGCCTTAATTTAATTCCTTTCAAATGCCTCTTTTCAAAAATCCCTCAAACAGATTCATGTTAATCAAGGGGAAGTGGCAGTTAAGGAGTAGAGGTGGGTGCTTGCATGTGGGGAGGGGTGTAAGGAAGGGAGCCCATGAGTGGGGATGTCCATGGGGCTTTGTCCCTCTGGGATGCCCTGTGGACCCAGTGCTGCTGCGTCTGTGGGAGATTGGATCTTCATGGACCTCCTTTCCCTTTCTGTCATGTTGAGACCAGTAGTGGAGCTGAATGGAAAGTAGGAGCTGCATGTTAATTTTGCTGTAGTTGTCTTACTAAAGCTTCTCTTGTGTTGATTTGGACTTGAAATAGGTGTAACTACTGTCTGTGTTTGTACTGCATAATAGGAGATGAACAGAACATGTTTCCAAGATGGCAGCATGCTCCTAAAAATGTTTGTGAGTTTGAAGATGAGATCAGTGCATGATGCTCTCTTAACACGGTGAGGCAAATGTTCACACGATCTACATGTGATTCAGTACCCATATCCATTCAAGCCTTTGTTGCTTCTGCTGCAGCTGTTCAGGTGAACCCACTACAATTCCTGTATTCCAGCCCCATGGTAAATTACACAGATTTTGCAGATCCCACTACCCATGTTCCTTTAGCTCCCGGGGTAAGAAAAGAAGAATTTGCCTAAAGCTATGAGGTGGCTGAATACAGCATGCTATCTGGGAGTGGGATGGGTGAGTGGAGTGCCTTGTTCCCTCCAGGAACTCCTTGGGACCTCTATATATGTCTCCTTCCTCAGCCTCTGGCCTTTCCTATGTAGAGGGGTGAGCTCCAGAGTTGCTCAAGCTTTCTGTTCAAGTCTGAAATTACTTTGCACAAATTTTTAACTGCTTGTCTCCATTATTACATACTCACTATAGCCCATAGGGCAACACTGTTGTCTGTTTCAGGATGACATTTTCAAGTGGTTGTGTCTTTTACATTTTGCTTTAAAAAGCCCTCTTTGTCTCCACCCACCAACTTGTTTCTGGACTAGACCCACCCACTTGTACTAAGGAGTAATGCCAGTTTGTGCAGAATTATTTCATCATGGAGTCTCTTTTAAAATGGTTTAATACAATTTCAGGAGTGGAAGGGTGTGTATTTTGTCTTGTTACTTCCAGAGTAAACTGCTTAATATTACCTACCACTGTGTGATGTGACTGCTGGCAGTTTAGTTAAATGGACTGTTTTTCTGCCTGAGGTTCAGCTCCTCTTGTTTCAGCTACTCTTCTTAGAACAAAAACCTACAAGAGAGCTGGAGAGGAACTTCTGGCAAGTGTGTAGTGACAGGACAAGGGGGCATGGCTTCAAATTTAAAGACAGTAGGTTTTGGTTAGATATTAGTAAGAAATTCTTTACTGTGAGGATTGTGAGTCACTGGAACGAGTTTCCCAGAGAAGCTGTGGATGCCCCATCTCTGGAAGTGTCCACTTTGGGCAACCTGGTCTAGTAGAAGGTATCCCCCCATGGCAGGGTGTTTAGAATTAGATGGTCTTTAAGGCCACTTTCAATCCAAACTGTTCTGCGCCTGTATGATTCTATATGGTGCTCACTGCACAGCCAGAAAATTTAGGCATAGGGAAGCAAAGAGACTTGACCATTTTCATTCTGAGGAGGGATTTTCATCATAGTCTACCAAGTCACAATTGACTCGTCTAAGGTTTAGGAAAGGAGGTCTGTAGAAGTCCCTTCTGGGTTCATCGTGTGGTGGAAGCTTGATTTAATCTTTGTGCAGAAGGCAGCCGTTGCATTTTGGGTGTGGCTGATCAGATTTTGACCATGAGGTGGGAGAAACTCACACCTGGGAGCCCTCCTGAGTGGTTCCTGTTCCCAGGGACCTGTGAGTCTGCCCAAGTGCACCTTTGTGCACAGTTGTTCATTTTTCATTAGGTAGTGATTTGATTAGATAAAAATAAAAGTTGCTTGAGTATTCACTTTTGCAGTGATGCATAACAAATTTATGCAGATTCAAATAGGACTAATCTGCATGCAAAATATAAAATGTGATTACTAACCCGTATGCACCTGTACTGAAGTTTAATTGGGTACAAATATGAGCAGGAAGAGAGAAACCTAACAAAATGTACAGCCTTGAATTTGGGTATGAATTAATGCAAAGAGATCCTTAAAGTGTTAATGATGATTCAGGTGTTTCCGGAGTAAATGAAATCTTTCAGTAATTTAAGAACACTTATTCTTTCATTAACATTGACTTTATTGGAAAAAAAAATTACAATCTTATTTTCTGCAGACTTTTTACCATTTGCTTCCTTTAGCTGTCTTGTTCTAATGGCATTCAGTTCATGTCCAGGATCACCCTGAAAATACAGATGATTGATTCTGATCATGTGTGAATCGGTTGACAATGGTCGTAGTTTCCTTGACATAAAGGAAACATTATCAGTACTAACAGTGCATTGGCAGGTCAGGACTTAAAGTCAGGAGAGCTTTAAAAAACATGTTATAACTCATTTTCATAATAATTTTGATGATGTTCAGTGATTCGTTCATCTAACACTGCAGCTTGTGTTCAAATACGGTATTAGAGCATATCAGTTGCCTGTGAAGGTCTCCATGGTCCAGGGAGGTTGGATGTCAGTGGAAGTGCATTTTAGCTGATGTTTCTTTCTTCCAGGATGCTCTGGGAAGGCTGTTAATGTTCCATGGTTAAGCAGAGGAGAGTGAATTCAGGTTGTAGACATGAATGAGCTATGAGAAGAAAAGCTGAAAGTCAATTATCACCACTGGCTTCTCATTCTTGGGGCACATATCCAAGGGGAGACTCCAGCGCCTGTAGTACCCATCTTCAAAAATGGAACCCATGTAATTTCTGTAATGAAGTGAATGGAAAGTACTGGCACTGGTACTGTTTTTGCACTGAAAAGCTGGCAGTGCTTGAGCCAGGTTTTGTCACTCACTGAAGCATGTACAGAGTTCAGTGCTGGGAAAGCGACCCTTTGCCTGGCTGAGGAGGCCTGGACAGCCCGCAGCAAGGCCTGTGCACAGTGTGGGCACCCTGCCCATTAGAAACACTTCTGTCTTAGGTTACAATATAAGATGTAACCAAAAAGGTTCGTAGTCTCTTACCATCTATGTAAGCTGTTAAGATAATTGAGGCAGTGTTCTTTATCCTCTCTGTGACTTATCCGTGATAACTCCCTCCAGGCGGCTATCTCCGCTAATGAGCTATCCAGGCCTCACTACATGACTCATAAAATCACATCATCCCATTGTGAGATGCTCCACCCAAGGGGAGGAACCAAGCATTCCTTCCTGGCTATAATCTGAGGTTTGACACAGCACAGTCAGCCCTGACCTACTGGATTCCCAGAGAACAAGAGCTACGTAACCACCACTGGACCTTCAGAGGAAGACCAGACCCTTCTACAGGATCACTTCTTCAACAGAACCACATCTATCACTTCAACAGGCCTGCAGCCTCCATTTAATTGGACTGCTGCCACCCCCCTGCCTGACAGGGTGTCAGGTTGTACTCTGACTCTGGCAGTGTTTCTGTGCTATTGCATTTATTTTAATTTTCCTATTAAATTGTAGTGCTGACTTGGGGTCTCTCACTGCTTTTCTTTCAAATGAGTACATCTTTCATGTAAAAGCTTTCCCAAGCGGGTTTCTTGAGGACCAGGTTCATTTCAGTGAGAGAGAGATGCTGTGATGAGGAGAGCCATTCTCAGAGAACCTACCAAGTAAACATTGCACATTGTGAACACCAGCAGTTGCAGCTGAGCCCTGCTGAGCCCTTTGGGTTAAGAATGGTTCTTGCTAAGAGATTTCTGACACATTTTGATGGAGAGCAAATGTAAGTAGTGGGAATGCTTTAAGTAAACTGAGCTGACATCAAATAATCAAAACCACTTAACACTGTGACACAAAGTGACAACATCACAGAATTTCAGAATTTAAGTTGACACTCTGTCCTGTGCATTAGTGGATACAAGAACAACCAGCACCATGGCATGGGTTAGTTATGGAGTGTCAGGATTTCCTCTGAGTGGCTGTGACACTGTGAGGCTAGCCCGTGACCCTGCTGTTGTTTTATAAAGAGGAGAGTTTTGTATACAGATGAACAAGGCCTTGAAAAGGTGTATTGAACAGAAGGCTCCCAGTGGAGCGTTGTATAGGAGAGTTGTCACGCTGTCTGCTCGGCCGCCCGGGGGCCTGGCAGGCGACACTTGCACAGTGTTCCGTCCAGGGGAATCACCTCAGCAAGCAGCAGTGGTTCTGCCTTTTGGCTCTCTAAGGAGCAGGCTGCAGTCTAAGGTGTCGCAATGCGAGAGGAGGAGACAAAGGACGAGAGAGGACCACCTGAGGCAACGGTGTCAGGTTTAATCAGCCCAAAATCACACCCAGAGTGGCAATGTGATGGATTTGCACAATACTTTTAAAGGGGGGTGTCTCAGGGGTGGGCTCAGGGAACAGATCAATAAGGGAATGATGAGGGGTGACAGGTGACCAATGAGGGAGAACAGAGGGAGGAACATATTTGAACAGACTAATGGGGATAACAGCTGGCAAGAACCTTCTAGAAAGTAATTGCTTATTAAACAGAACTTATACATAGACATAGCTAAACTAACCAATGGGGAATACATAAACTTGGAGGCTTCTGGAACTGGGGAGGAGATGTCCGGGAGAGTGACATCCAGGGGCTGAGCCCTCAGATAGCTGTGCTGCCTGCAGCACCGCCCTCAGGACCACTGTCCTGGATGGGGAAATCCACCCATTGGATGCCACGCTCCCTGCGAGTGGGCTCGATCACCGCAGCAGAGAGTGGCTCAGGTTATTAGCTGGAATGACCGCTCTGCTTGTTGAAAGCGTGTGTGATGAGAGAGGGTTTGTGACTGGAGCCTTGCTAGGCAAATCCACCCTTGTTTAATAAGAATGTCCCCAAATGGCTGCATGGGGAGCCATAGGTTCAGATTTCTCTTGAAGTTATTCATCTGAGACCTCTCCATTTTTACATATTTCCCAGAGGAAACAGTCTCTATTACTTCCTTTAAGCAGTTACTCAGGATATATGCTACCCACAACAGCTGCTGCTTGTAAGAACCTTCATTTTGTTAATGTTACCTTTGCCAGAAAATATTCAAAACAGAAAATGAAGTACCTGTAGTGGTGCGTTCAACTCAGCAGGAAGCTGCATTGATGCCAGAGTGGAGTGAGACAGAATAGAGCTCTGTACCAAATAAATTATTAATCCTTAACGTGCAAAAAGAGGAGCTGTAGGAAGAAAGAATGGTGTGGTCTGGCAATGCTTGCAAGCACCTGTGAGTCTTGGGGCTATACTGAGTTTCCAAGAAGTATCTTTATGTTCTAGGCCCTTAAGAAAATAACACAGTGAAGGAGCCACCTAATCCATTTATCCACTGCCAAGCATAGGGCTGGCTTTATCACATCTTGGTTATCAAATGTTGTGACTCTGCCACATCTTGGTTATCAACTGTTTGATCAGGCAGGTGGGAAAAGGTTTTATTCTGTGCTACCATCTGCAAGGTTTCAGAGTTAATAGTGAACTGAAGACAAGAATAAGTTGTTCCACTGGAAGATCTGATAATTGCTTATCAACAAATGACTAAGTGGCTTGAAAGCAGAAAAATGAGAATGTGCAAGTGTTGTAGGTGAATAGGCTCTGAGAGGTCAATGTTAAAGGAGTATTTGTTGGGCCTCAGGTTCCTCTGACAGCACTGGTCCTTTCAGAAGGCATTTACTAGTGTCAGAATGGTATTTTAGAGAGGTTAATGAGCCCTTGAGGTGGATGGAGGAGTTTCTTAATGGAAAAGGGGGAGAAAGTATACTGAAGAAAAAAAGGAAGCGAGAAGGCAGTGAGGAAGGCTTGTTGTTTCTTTAGTTACTCTGTATTTAGGTGGCCTCTGTGCTCTAGTATCTATGAGCAGTCTGAGTATAAATGCTCCAGAAAAAGGTTGTGTTTCAAGACTAAATACTCTGATATTCCTGGCTCAAGTGAGATCATGGTGTATGTATAGCAAGATATAGCTTTGACTGTGTCACTGGCACTGCTTGGGTGACATGGCATCATCCGGCAGTGCTCTAGAACGTGTTCAGGCCATGGAGGTGTGATGCGTGGGTATAACAGTGAATGTGTATTTAGAGCTTGACTTTACATTTGGGTAGAGAAAAACTGAGTTTTCCATTTTGGTTTACCTAGGGTTTGGGTTTACAGGGTGGTGTGGGAGTACCCTGAGCATTTACAAAAGGGAATCCAATGAAGTGCTAGAAAGTCACCATAGAAACATTAATGTGTGGAGAGTATGACAGAATTGTTTCTGTTGATATTTCCTGAGGCTTTAAAGGCTGATACTTTTCAGAAATGGTGGAGTGCAACCAATTAATTGAAATAGGAAGTTTCAGAATATTAGATTTGCATAGGTGTGTGGAGGGATGGATATGCTTTTTGGATCAAGTCTTCTGCCGTAGTGGGCAAATATGTCACATACTCCCTTCAGTTTTATCAAGATATCCTGTTTGTAAGCAGTTGAATCCAGGCTCCCAGTACTGCTGCTCCCTCAGAACCACTGGGCTCTGCTGACTGGACACCTTCCCATACTCCAAACATTTCCATGGTTACTTGGAGCAGTGTAAACAGCTTTTCTGCCTCCCTGGTTCTTTCCCCTGTTGTACTTGTGAGTCCGTTATTTTGCTACCTTCATCTTGTAAAATTGAATCTCAGTTTGCCTGGTCTTCTAGGTTATCCTTCTTAGCACTTCTTTCAATGTGAATTTCTCAGTCATGGGAACTGTGCAGTTTCCCCCATCAACTTGTCATGTCCCATAGATGCATGAAGTCTGGCAGTAGACATGTCCGGGAGCCAAGGGTATGTTTCTTTTTGGCAAAAGCTTCGAGATGGTTTTTATTTCAGTTCCTCGTAAAATGAAATGAATTATCCTTTACAAGAGGTCAGAATTGTTATTAGTTCACATGTCTAGTGCTGTGAGGGAATAGTAAGCAGTAATTAACCATTACATCTATTTAAAATTCACATGCCTGTTCTTCTTCCGCAACAAATAACCTCTTGCTCAATGGCAGTTTCTGTAGTTAAATGATACTTTGTCTGTCTTTATCTTGTTTTGGAAGAATAGAGAACTCAAGGAGCCCTATGATGTCATTTTTGCTTGACAATTGCTTTGTGAGTGCTGTTGGCACTGCTCTGTAGGGTTGTCTTACCAGGATATCTGGTAACTCTGGGACGTTCTTGGAGCACAGATGAGGAGCTCAAAGCTTCCAGAAGTTCTTTACGGCAACCAAAAATTGCTGAGGCAACTGGAAACATGCACAGGACAGTTGGTGAGAACCGGGCTAGGGAGAAGCCCATTGAGATTTTGTCTCTGACTTGGAATTTCATCCTGCATTGCTTTTGTTTTGGTTTTCTAAACTGATCACAATAGGTTCCTGTAGGGCCTTTGTTCGAGGTGTGTTAATTGCTCAAGTCAGTGGCCCTATCTTTGATGGAGCTGGTCATCTTCCAGGAATTTCTTTTATTATTTAACAATGAAATATTCGAGACTCCATGTTCATAAAAACTTTTTCCAAAAAGCTACTTCTTTTCTTGGACAATCACACTAAGTTATCCACCAGACTCCCAGTTCTTTTCAGACGTAATGGCTTGACCCAGTTACACAATTCATTCCTCATCATTTTTCTGAATTTCTTGGACAGTAATTTATTTCCCATCTCATTGTATATCAAAATGGCCTGTCCTATATTTTTCTATTTATTTAGCTCCTGTTGGGTAATGGGAGTTTGTAGAGGTTTTGCTGTCAGTACTAAACAGCCATGTTCCAGTGTTTTTTGTAAGTTCTCACAGTGCTTTTGTGTTGTGCTGGCCGGGTGCTACATGGTGCTGTGCAGTTAGAAATCTTCATCAGATGCCTTGGCTTTAAGCAACCACTGAACAACATTCTGAAATTTGCTTGCACTGTTTTTTTTCCCCTTCCACATTCTCAAATATTGCTAAATTATCTCGGTTATAACTAAATCTTGGGGTTTTTTTAATCTTAAAAAATGACTCATTGAGAATTTGCAGCTGTAATGTCATGTTCTCTTATTGCTAATACTCACTGTAGATTGTATTTTTCCTCACCAGTACTTGTCAAAACTGGTGGTGGGTAGGTTTCATTGTGCCTTGATAAATCAAATCAGTTCCAATGAATGGCAGTGGGCTCCCACTCTGCATGTCATCCTTGCTCTGAATTTTGAAATGGCATGCATGGTTCTAATACAAATTTTGTCTATGCTGCTATTTTTTAATATAACATTTACAAAAACATTGGCAATCAAAGAACGTGTTACCATTTGTGCTAATTTTAGGAGACGATCACAGGGCTATGTAATTAGCATTGATTAAACAAGGAGCTGAATGGAGAGATGCTACTTATGAGATGGAAGAGCAGGACATTTTCACTGCTAGACACGGAACACTTTACAGTATGTTAATGAATCAAGACAGTCGGAGAATTCATAAAGGCCAAATCAGAGAGGATTGCTTCTGTTACAAGGCAATAGGTAGGTCACTGGGCATTATAAGATACTTAGGATGGTATCCTGTTCTACTATGGGGAAAGTGAGAGATTTATGTAATGGAAATCCTGTTTCACAGCTCTAATAAGCTTGTTAATAACAATTCAGTGTGTCATGGCACTCAGTAAGGATTTCAGATTTTGTAATGTAGAATGAGGAGATGATTCAAGTGGAAAAGGAAAAAAGATGTTGCAGTGAACATTTTTGGTGCGGCAGTATATGCTAGCAGCACCCTTTAAGAGGCTTTCATGGACTGCAGTATGAAGTCCAGTTGCACAGTGTGAAGACAGGGCAGTTCCACTTGTGTTGTCTCTGAGCCAGCTGCCTGCCTTGAAAATGTGCCTACATTAGTAGAGAATGTGGTGGTGGGAATTAGGCAGGGCCAGTTTCCTTTTGTCGGTGTGACAAGACATTGCTGCATGAAATGGCCCGTGCTGAAGCTTTTCTGAGCTCTGCTGTGAAATCCCATGTGCAAACAACTCAAAAACTTGTGTGCGTCCTCCCCCAGTTTGTAAACAGGGTGCTGTGGGTGGGATTTGATGGGTGCAGGTTGGGTTTCTCTCCTTGGCATTCACCTGTCTGCAGATTGATGCTACCACCTGGGAAAGAGGCAGAAATTTAGGGTGTTGAAATCTAGGAATGAGTTTAGTGAGTTCCATATCCCCTTGCAGTGGAGTTCGTGCTATGCTCATTCATGCAGTAGAAATGCCTGAGTTACTGTTTGGGTGAATCTACTCTGATGTAGTAGCCATGAACCCTTTGATGAACTCTAGTTCATCACCCAAATGAGCAGAGTGCTTACATCATTCCATTTACCATCTAATCCTCTTCAGGCTTGACTGCCTCTGTAAGTTCTTGGAAGGGCCATTCAGCTCTGCCTTTCTGCTCAGACCCAAAATCCCAGTGTCAGGGCAATTCCCGAAGTCAGTTTTCTCTTCTGGCTATCAGAAGAACTTGCCCATGAGGATCAGTCTTTCTAATGGATGTTGCATCTGGAACTGACCATTTGTATATTCTACGCCAATGTGAAAGTCCTACAGTTTTGCTACTTGGTGTCGTCATGGGACGCAACAGCATTTGTGTGAATCTGCACAAAACCCGTCTGCAGAAGTTGCTTTTGTTTTACCTCTTCACTCAAGTTTTGAATCATATGTATAACCACAGTTCTGTCCATTCCAATGCTGGTTCAACACTTCAGTGGTGGTTACAGTTTTTTTACTTGTTGGTCTGTCTGGGACATGATGTGACGTCTGTGAAACACGAACCCTCTAATGACTGGAGAGCAGCCTGGAGCAAAACCTTGCATGTCTGAACAGCTCCATAGCTGGAGAAGAGGGGAGGGAATGCAAGTTTTTTGGTCTAGACTTTCTGTGACTGATTCTTTTCTCCTGATTAACCCAGCTCTTGAAATCTCACAGCAATTTCGTGTGTCGGAAATCCTTTTCTGGGCTTGTCTACAGAGGGCAAGGGCTGTGTTTTTTGTTTGAACCTGACTTCAGTGATGTAACACACCGTATCTTTGCTCTTGCTTCCAGATCACCTGCTTGTTTCTGAACTATGCAATGTATTGATAGAGGTGAGCACATAAGAGCTTACTCCAGGTTGCTTGTGCATTGTCGTGCTGTGTTTTTCTGCCTTGGATCCAGTTAAAGGAGGAAGTCTCAGAGCTGTGCAGATTGTGCAGGTTTTGGTCTGTTGCCTGTTCCAAGTAAGGTCCTTTCACTAGGAAAAGTCATGCTGGTAAATAGATATCAGCTGTCAGCTTCACCTTTTTCTTTCTTTAGTTCTTCTTTCCTTATTTTTTTATTCTCTCCTTCTTGAAGGAGTATGAGGACACTAGTACAGGTTGTTCCCTAATTGCAGTAGAAGCCTAGGTGGAGGAATACATTAAAGCGTGAACAAACAGGAATCTGCTAGATAAACATTTAATTTTTGCCTGCCTACTTCAATTTTAAGTCCCAGAGGACCAACTTCCTACTATCACTGAACCTCATTATAGTTTTATCTCTGGTCTTATAATAAAATCAAAAGCATTAAGCAACTGGAGCTGTCCCAGGCTATTTAGGATCGATTCAGGTAACCTCTAATTGCAGTTTGCCTCCCAAATGCTGTGGAAGTTGAAGGTCTTTTGCTATATGTGGTGGTCGAATATCTTCTTGAGATAGTGCACGAAGCAAAGTTAATAGTGACCAGGGTTATTTAATATCCTAAATAAGGATACAGAGGAGGAAGTGGAAAGCAATCTGGCAGCGTCTGCTGTAGCTGCTGGCATGGTTTTGTTATAAATTAACTGTATCAGAGTGAATTAGAAAGTGAAAAAAGGGTTGCAAATGTTCATAAGATTTTGACAGTGAATTTAGATTTGCTTGTATATGTAACTATTTTCATGTTATCTGTGGAACTAGTTCATGTGGTTCCAATTATTCATTTAAGTTCCATATTACCGTCTTCAGTTTCCTGAGTGCATGATTTATGTATCTGACTATTAAAGCCAAATGAGCAAATTGAAATTCACTGCACATTGATTAAATTGGCTGTATGCATTACTTAAGTTAAATAAATTACATATGTTAAAAAATGACTCTAATAGTTACAATTTGCAATTCGAATGACCTATAAACCAAGGATTATTTGCCAACAAAATGTTTGAATAATATTGAGTAACAAATACATTAAATAATTTCATGAGTTCATCACAAGTAATGAATAAGGAAAAAAAATACTTATCAGATACTGTGGAAGTATTTGTTCAATAGAAAATCAAATTCGCAACAGGTGAAATCCAGCTAAATGTCAAGGATGCAGGAATGAATGAGGTGTGATAAATGCACCTAATTGCACATAATACTGTTTTAAGAAGGTTGTCTTTCTGCAAATATGCATCTTCTTTTTGTGCAGAAAGAGAAAAATGCAAGACCATGGTCATGCTGCATCCGCAGAAGGTTGTAGTGATGTGGTTAAAGTGCTCATTCTTTTTTGGTTCCAGAATTAAAAAATGATCCAGACTGAATCTTGTCTTGATGGTGCTCCCCTCTTCTCTACAAACCTGATCCTGTTTGTCTGCTTGAGTGCTGAGGTGTGTGGGACTGCTTTGCTCACTGGTGGGAATGTGGATCTTCTGGGAGGGCAAAACTTCTGTGTTGAAGCTTTTTAAAAGAAGTTGGTAGCTAAGGGACTTAGTCTCATTTTTTTTCTGAAAGTTGTTTTCTATCAAGATTATTTCTATTTCAGATGCTGCTGTTAAAGTGAAGTATTGGAATGGTTAGGTCTGGCTTCATAATGTTCTTCTCTTACTGTTTGCTCTAGTCCTTTTGGAAACAAAATAGTACCCTAAAACCTGTGGGCTGTTGAGTTTTTAGTGTGATGGAAAAATTATACAACAAACAAACCCAAACAAGCACAGACTGTCCCTTCCTGATCAAACCAAACTATTTTTTTCCAATACCAGCTTCCAAATGCCAGCAATCCATCAATATCCAAACCTCCTTCTAGCCTTCTCCAAGAGGAACCATTGTGTTTTATAAAACTTTCCAACGGTTCATGTCTATAGCAATAATACTAATGAAAGGTATAGAGTTTTGTTTTAGTGTATAGACAAAGCAGCTCTTTTTATTTCTTTACTAAAAGTTTTAACTGTAGGACATGTGAAAACGGGTACTTTAAGAGATGAAGTGTTCGGAAAAATTAACAACAGATTGTAAGGGGATCTTGAAAGGTCACACCAGTAATGATTGTATTAAGAGAAAAAGGGCATGTTAGCAGGAAATAGGCGAAGATGGATGTCAAATCTTGGATGTTAAAGTATTTCATTTCAGCCTGGGAGAGAAATCTCTGCATTACTGAAGATGTGGTTTTCCTTATCACTTTCCATCAGTCCTCATTAATTCCTGGAAAAATGCAAAAGGCAAGGTTAGTTCCAGTTGACTGAGGGGTGGAGCCTTTGGCATTTCTTTCCTACTTAATGCATGTTCACCTTGAAATTTATTTGTTCACAGTGGGAGACAGACAAGTCTGTTAGTGTGTTACGTGTGTTGTTGGCCTTTTGTTTGTTGGGTTGGTTGGTTTGTTGTTTTTAAAACATCCCTGTATGTTTCTTTATCTTTTCCCACCTGGGGAAAAAAAAATGAAAAGGGATTCTGAGCTGTTGCAGTCCTGGATTTTAAGTAGTGCTGCAGGATTGCCTAAGCAGCCTGGGGTTGTGCATCTGGGCAGGAACAAAAGATGCCCCAGTTACGTTTCCCCCGACTCTTCTCCCTAATTGTAATATTCTTTGTTCCATGCCACCACAGCCTCTACAAAAAGCATTGTGGCAGGTCTAACTCCCAATTTATTTGTTGGACTAGTACTTGGCAATATTACTGAGTTCTGAGCTCAATGAAGATCAGAGATGTGCATATGGAAAGCAGTAGCTGAAATAAACAGTGCAATAAATTATGGGCAGCATTTTTATTTTCCATTTATTTCCATTATTTCTGTCAAGTAAAACTCTTGTGGGGGGGAGTGGGTTAAATACTTGTTTTTGATGTTTTCTTTAGAGTTACATTTTTGCTGACTCTGCAAATCAGGCATTTCTAAATGCTACTGCAGTCCTCTTATAGTGAAGGGCATTGTATTTCTGTCCTGTGAAGTACCACATGCCTGGCTCTATTTGTTATCTTTCACCGTCATGGAAGCGTATTTGAATAGCAGAATCTGCAAATACAGTCTAGGTAGAAGAGAACAAAATATGAGTATGAACAGTTCTGAAAAAGCCCTTGTAAAATAAATAGGCTTTTCTGTAAAGAAACTGGGTGCCTGATATTATGTGTTGTTGAGCACCCTGTGCATCAGTGGCAGTCAGCTCCTCTGAATTTTAAATCATGAAGTGACTTGACAGTCAGCAGCTGGGCTGTGACGGGACTGCCAAAGGGCCCTGTTCCCCCTATTATATTTAAACTGTGCTACCATGGCAGTAATGGTGTGTTGTGAAGATTAGGCAGGCTCAGCATTTAAATTTGACATTAATTTTATTTGTTACATTTAATTAACTATTATAATCCATAAAATGTGCTGTGTAAAACACACAAAATGAAAACAAATGACCATCTGCAGCAATTTAACATCTCTTCTGCGAATAAAAAAAAAAAAAGAAGAGGCAGCTTTATCTTGAAAAATTACCCTCAAGGTAAAAGGTAATCCCCCAAATCTGGCTGCCAGATAGGAAAGTGTAAACCTTCGTGCACGTGTCCTAGCCAGGGCTCTTTCTCTAATGTGGGGCTGCTTTTACTAAGTTCTTGGGAGAAGCCTATTGATTTTGATGAAACTTCTTGTACTAGGAAGTAAATGAAGATGCTTATACTGAGAAGTACTACCTCGTTACAAATGTGGTCTTTGTCAGAGCCCGCTGGACTCAATGGAGAAGACTCTCTGTTGTTTTTATGTTGCTTAGAACATATTCTGGAAAGTGTTCACAATATGGATGTGTCTGAGTTAACAGAGGGCAGCAGATGCCCGCTTGGGGTGACTCTCATTCCAGGTAGTTGTAGCACTGCTAGGAATCCAGAAGGTGCTCATTAGAGAGAAAGCTATTGCAGTGTTATTTCTGATTATAAAACATGGGATTCAGCCTGGCAGAAAAAGATCTGACTTACGCTTGTGCTTGTCACGTTAATTTTATAGCAAATGGTTTTTTTTAAGGTAATGGAGCTTCAGGTACTGCAGGTTTTAGAACAGTCTCCAGCCAGATACTGAATTGTTCACTTCCAGGAAAGTGTGAGAGAAAAGTCTGGGCTGTACAAGAGGTGAGTGACTTGGGGGTGAAATGTCAAGAGCAGATCTCAGTGCTGGCAAGGGAACTGTGCTGAGGATGAGCCAATATGTCCTGCCTAGGTAAAGTCTGTACTTGCTCTGTCGAGTGACCTCCTTGTGTGGTAAGGTCAGTAACTTCCAGCCAGGCTCAGGACTTCAGTGGCTATCTGATACGAAAGTTATTGAAATAAGCCTTTTCACTGCCGGCAGTGGGCTGCCTCTCATGTTTTTGTGCGTTCTGGGGATGTTACAATCTTTTGAGTCCTGTATCTGATTTAAGGATAGGGGATATTTGGGTCTGTTGGTTTCTATAAAATGCAATTTTACTTCAGTCACTCAGTTAATCTAAGCTGCTTGAGACTTGAGTCTCAAGTCTGGTTGGAAAGAGCGGGTAGCTTAAATTGCTGAAAGAACAAAACCCAGCTTGATGTGGAAGTTACAGAATTCACTGCGCTGTCCAAAAGTGGCACAGTAGTAGTGAAAAATGGCTTTGCGTGCTGATGCTTTCTAAGCACATCTGCTCTGCAAGTGTCCCTCTGTGATGACAGATTTAAAAAAAAAAAAAAAAAGCTTTGCCTCTGGAGAATTTTGTAAGCGGGTGAAATATGTTGAGACCTGCCCCCTGTGAACAAAGTATAGCAGTGCTGGCACCTTGACTGGGCTGTCACATCCATTCGGGAGCACGTGAGCAGAGCAGTATGGGAGTCTCTGCAAACTTTAGCTTGAGAAAAGCATTAACGTTAATGTCAGCAGGACCAAGTCTGCCCACCTATTAACTGGCCTGAACTCAGAGGTGCCTGTGCTGGAGCTGGATTTAGCTCCAAGGCCCTGTGCATGTCATTGTCAGCAGGAGCAGGGTGCCTCTTGCTTGGCTCTTCCCAGCCTCCCTTCCAGCACTGCTTGGGAAGGGAAGTGTGCCCGAGGGGTGCATTTCCTGTCAGGCTGGGGAAACTTTACATCCCTTGCCTTCCTCCTTTGGGTATATTTTCTGAAACTGTGGTTGCTGGCTTGCACAGAGATTAACTTCTGTTGTGCTTGGCTCTTCATACGAGTGTTTCTAGATCTTCTTCCTTTTGCTATTTTTGTATTTGCTTTCTTTTGTATTTTTTCATCACTGGCAAGATCTTGTGTTTCTTTAATATCAAAAAAATACATATGGGTTTTCAAGTCATTGGAATAAATTAAAAGCAAGTGAACTGCAGTACTTCTCATAAAACATGATTTGTCCAAAACCAAGCTGGATACTTCATTTTTCTCATCAAAATGAACTGTATTTCTTGACCTAAAGAGGCTGTAATATTTAAGCTCTTACTTGTAACAAATCCAGTTTCTGCCTGCTTTGCTCACACTATGTTCAGAGCAATTATTTCTCATTTTTAGAAAGGCTATTAAAATACTGCTTTGAGAATATTTTTAACCTTATGAGAGATATCCTCTTGTTTTCTCTTCTACTGTGGAGAGGTGTCTCCCATACCTCTCTTGAGTTGTGCTGTTTTTTCCAGTTTTGCTAGGCTGAGGTGTGAAAACAAGGCGGCACTAGGTGAGACAGAAGGGTGCTCGGGCAGGGGCAGCCCCAGCAGCTGCTGCTCTGCTGTGTCCTCGGCAGTGCCAGAGCCCTGGAGAGCCAGGCTGGGGTCTACAGGACAGGACAAGGCATATGTGTGAGCAGGAGATGGCTTGGTCCCAGCACCAGCTGCTGTCTACTGTCTCTCTGCTATCCCATCCCCAGCAGCAGGAACAGCAAGTCTGACTTCTCATGTGTCTCCCACCAGCTGGAGCAACCCAGGCTTGATCCTTGGGCAGCAAAATTCAATTTTGCCTGCACGACTGGAGACCTTTAGCAGGGCTGATGTGGCAGCTGCTGCCTGCCCTGGTGCTGGTGTGAGCTGGAGAAGGAGGTGCTCTAAAAGTGCTGCTTAATGGCTACATTTTGTACAGTGCAACCACATTCAGAAGGGACCTTGCTAGAATGTGTCCAAGACTGCAATCATTTGTCCTCACTCTCTCGCTAAAGTATGCTGTTCCTCCAGTTTAATTTTTCTAGACACTTCCAGAAGAGAAGTTGGGCTGAATACTGGGTGGCCAAATGGAAATCAAAGTGCTGTCAGCCATTGAAGCGTGTGGAAAGGCTCGTTCTCTCTTTCAGCTGCACTTTAATGGGGTTGCTCTGGATGCCTTTGCTCTGGGAAAGTGCACATTCAGGCTGTGACTCAGAGTCCTTGAATGAGTTTGTGGTCTGCAGGGATAGGGAGTAGCTCAGGAAGACACAACTTTCTTTTTCCTCTTGTGTATTTCTTAGAAAAGCATAACAAAACAACAACAACAACAATTTCCTGTCCTCAGCTGCAGAGTGTGATGAACTCTGGTTGAAATGCCAGCTGTATTCACTTATGTTTTCCCTCCTGTGCCATCTCTTCAAGCAAACTTTTACAGCTGCTGATTGCACAAAGACAACAGACATAAGCTGATGTGCTGCAGGAGCTGCTGCCTTATGCTGATGGGTATTTTGGTGCTGCAACCTGTTGAGTGTATGTGATAATTGGTTTCCCTTTTGGTCTTTGAGGACAGAAGATGCAATTAGCATGTCCGGCATATTTTCTTTCATACATTCTCAAAATTGCAATTCTTTTTAGGAACACTGAGGACTCTTTAAATTGGGAATTGGTTCTTACATTGTAAAGTACCTTTGCTTGCTGAGCATCAGAAGAAGTTGCTTGCCCTTGTGGCTGCTCTCTCGGTGTGTTTGAATTCAGATGTGGAGTCACAAGTGCAAGTACAAAATCCTATTGAAGTACACCAAAAACATTAAAGGTACTCTGCAAAGCTCTTGAGACTTGGAACTTACACCGAAGGACAGGTGCTAGCCCTCAATTTGTCTTTCAGGCAAGGCTTGAGAGGCTTGTAGGTGGATGATGGGGAATATTTACATGTTAAACATTAGGTAGGGTTACACAGTGTACTGAAAACAACTTGCGTTGCACTTCCAAGTTTGCCAACATCTGATTTCTAGCACCTTGCCTCTTCTGAACAACACCACAACCAGCCTACCCTGCAATCTGTCCATCTGAAGGCTGCATCGGAAAAGAAAAGAACAAATTGTGAGGGATGTATGGATTCGGGTTTGCACGTATCTGTATACAGGTCTTCGTGAGTATATGAGACAATTTTCCTTACTAGAGAGGACTGGAGGCTTTCCTGGGATGCTGGAGAAGATGAAAGGCTGTATGCCCATCTCCCACACATCCCGGATTTGGGAGGACACCCCCAAACGTTGCTCTTTCAGACCTTGGTCACTTCACTAACCTGCCTTTAAAATGACACTGTTTAGTAACAGCCACTTCAGATTTGCTACAGTTGCTGTTCTAATTACAGACAGAAATTGTTGTCTGAAAGATAACTGTACGGAAACTGTCAAATGCTGGCATTTCATGGCAGCCATGGGAGCTGGAGATCTATTTTGGAGAGGTTCCTAAAAATACTCCATAAAAAGTGAGTTTAAAATGTGTTACTGCTATATGTTTTAAAAATCCTCTCTGTCACTGAATTTAATATTTCATTAGAAACTGCATATCCTACAATAAAATAAAAAAAGAAAAAAGTAGAAATAAAATATGGCATTTGTGTTCATTTGGCTGTTTCTTTAGAGTTATTACTAGCAAAGCAAATTTGGAACAAACCCTGTTAGGAGTTCTAGTCCTTTCTGTGGAGCCCTAAGCCTAGCATATAGCCATTAATTTACCAACTTTGAAAGGATTTTTATCTAATAAAAAGAGAGAGATGAGTAAGAGCCTTCATGTCATTGCAGACACAAAGATGCAATTTTGAAGACATTATCTGAAGCCCCTTTGATACAGCCTTGGTGCTCTGTGGAGAGGAACAGGCATTCAGAACTTTGCTCACTGAGCATCACAGTGAGCCTGCCCTGCTGTGCCAGGGAGAGGGACGAGATAAAAGCTGGGGTCTGTCAGTGTTGGCTGGCAGGTTTCTGTGCACAACTCCTGCTTAGGCTAATGAGAGCTAGTGGTTGGAGTATCAGATGTTTTACTGAGAAGGATGGGAAGGAATGAGGGAGCAAAGGGGAACCATTGCCTGATGCTTAGCAGTGCACAACAGATAGGAGTCAATCACAGCTGGACGTGGTTCATCTCTAGGTGCACATGAGGGTTAAAATCTGCCAGCAGTTAGCTGAGCTGGGCCTGAGTGGGCTCAGGGAACTGTGGATTGCCTCCAAGGGATGACAGGGCTCTGTATTGCACAGGTCTCAGTGAGCTGATCCAGTGCAAATCCAGAGGAAGTGACATGGCTGGGCCCAGGAGGACGGTGATGGTCATGCTGTGTACAGGCTGCCTGTTTGGACACCATCTCTGTTTGCTGCATCTATTTTCAGTTAGTTTGGCTTGGAAACAAGGTTTTAAGCAAGGCAGGCACTGAGCATCAAACTGTGCTATGGAGGTGTCTGGTGGTAGGCATGTGAGGTTGAAGATGCAGCATACTCATTTTTCACCTGCAAGGAAAAACATGTACATCCATGCTGGGCCATTTGTAAGGAGAGATCACTTTTGCTTTGTGTATTTTGTCACCTTCTGGCAGCAGTGGCATTGTTAGATACCAGTGTGTGCAGTGTGCATGCAGGTACTTGGTGTTTGATGGCTGCATTCAAGTGTTGGTGCTTTTGAATGATCTTGTCTTGAAGGTTTGATGAACCGTGGGTCATGCCCAGGAGATGAATTACCTTCTGGTGTTTATAGCATCAGTGTTGTTGTTCTGAACCGTGCTTCCTCACCCATCAGAGGGGTTGTTGCAGTAGCTCCTTCCTGTATCTCAACTACAAAAAATGGTTCAACCTTCAGTTTAGTTGGCAGAGGGTTAGAAGAGGTAGGTGAAGAGCTGGAGAGGGAAAGGTAGTCTGGAGAAACCCATTTTGGGATGAAGAGTGGTGACTGCTGATGTTACTCTACCAAGTGCTCCAGTTGCATAAAATAAGGGTGAGAGGTAGATAAAGGCATCTTGTAATCTTGTTTCCAAATTTGCCAGAATGGTGGGATTTAGCATACCAGTTCTTTCCTAATAGAAAAGATTGGGATTATTTCTCTTTCATCATGATTGTGCTGTTGTTCAGACTTTTTTTTTTCCCCACACTTTTTTTGTGCCTTAAAAAAAATCTAGCTGTGTGGGCTGGAATAGCTCTGAAATGCAGCCAACTGGCAGGCTGTAAACTAACTTAAAGCAGTAATTTTATAAAGCTGAAATAGTAGAAATCCTGGGAAAAATTAGTGTTTTGCATGCGCATCTTGAGATCTCTGGAGAGTGTGTATGTGTTCATGTGTTTGTCAGGGCACAGCTGCCTGTCCTCTAAATCAGGTAAGTGAGGTTTGGTTTCCAGCAAGCTCCCTCTGTCCAGCTGTCCTGCCCCAGCTGTGGGGCTGCCATGTGCCTACTGGTGCTGTGGACACCACTGGCTTTTGTGGCTTTTCAGCTGGTACCGAGGCTTGTCCTGGCCACTGAGGTGACTTCTGCTTCTGCACCAGCCCTGTGCTTGTCCTGCCTGGCTGATCCCTTATTGGTGAGACCCTCAGCCTTTTCCCCTGGCACTTCAAATGTTGTTTGAAAACATCTCACCCTGTTTATTCTTGAGATGCATCTGAAGATCCTGTCACTTACATACATTCCATAAATTTCCTTGTTCTGACAAGAGCGCGACCTTTTAAGATGCAGTCCATTCTTGCCTTTATTGCAAAGCATCTTTTTTCTTTCTTTTCTTCAGTGTTTCTGAAGTTTTCTGTTTGTACTAATGACTTGACACCCAAGCAGGTCAATGCCTTGCTGATTTGTTCTGATATGTGTACTCGGCAGGAACCAGCTTTTTGTAGCGAAGAGGTGTGTGGGGGGAGGAAATCCTACGCCTCTTCAGAGGATTCTTGGCAGGTGTAATCACAGGATTTGTGATTCATGTCCAATATCCGTGAGAAGAGCTGACATCTTAGGGCAAGTTGCAGATATTAAGGAGGCTAAGTAAAACCTGCTTTTGATGTTTGTGGATTTCTCTCAGCTAGATCAAAAGTGAAGTTGTTAATTCAGTTGATCAAAACTCCGGTCCCTTTCCACACTAGAGTTACTGGGTTAAATGTCTTAATCAGCTCAAATCTCTACTTTTTCCTTCTGCAAGGTAGCACAGAAGTTAGATCAGTAACATTAGTTTGTTGCAGCTAACTCAGAACAGGATGGGACTGCTAGAGGAGCTATAAAGCTTGAGGCAGTAAATTACATGCAGCCCATCATATTTAATGATGAAACCTGGCCGTAGGTTTTTGCGTGTGGAAGATTTTTCAGGTCTGTGACTACTGGTGCTCTGAAATTTTAGCCTCTTCCTGTGTTGGCATTTTCTGGCTGGTTTCTTCTGTTGATATTCACAGTGTGTCTGTACTGCCTATCCTTTGCATGAACTTGGAAGGAGCTGTAGGACTGGGTCTCGTTCTGTGTTAGGATTCTTTGTGCTGGAATTACTCTGTTCATTTCTGTTTCACTGGTTTGTCTGAGCTTAGAAGTCTTCAGTACCATGAGCGGGGAACCAAGGGAAAGGTTTTGGAGTCCATCTGCATTGCTGAAATTAAAATCACCATGGGGCTCCTTAGCAGTGTAACAGTAACAGGAGTCTTGCCTTCAGCGAAGGTTACAGGATCTGTCCCTAATCATCTGGGGTATTCAGCTGCAGTGGTGGCACAAGGCCGTAGAGGAAGGAAAAACTTTTCATGTGGAAATCACAGCAGCTGCTCAAACGTAGGGGTGTGTTCCTTTTTGGGGGGTTCAGCTTTGGGTGAAGGGCAGCTTTTTTGGCAGAGGAAACAGGATGAAGGGGCATGATGAGGTACAGGAGCAGTGACTCCGGAGTGCAAGGGACTACATTTCAGTGGAAAGTATCAGGGTTAAGTGTGCTAAAGACGAGGGGATGTGTAGAACAGTCCTGGAGGCTTTTCGAGATAGAAAAGGTGTAAAGCCTCAAATCCTGATCCTGGGATGTTTTTGTTGACTTACTAAAGCAAAAAAAAACCCTGAAAAAATATAGGATTCAGGGAGTTCTTGTGTCTCGTCCAGCAGGAGCTGCAGCATGAGGCAGCTCAGGGATGCAGGGCAGTGCCTGCAAGCCCCTCTGTATGGGGATTGTGTGGTCTTCACTGGTGTGCCAGCAGCTGGAGCCTCTCCCTGAACATGCAAGTGCCACGGCCAGGGCAATGTGTGCCAGAGCAGGGCCGTGCACTGGCTCAGGGTGTTCCTTGCACATTAGAATTATCAAACAAATTGATTATAACATATTTTAAAGAAGAAACAGATGATACGTGCCAGCGCCTATTTGTTGTAAAGCTTAAAGTAGGCTGTGATATGATCAGTTTTTTTATTTTACATTTGTTTTATTTATTTATTTTTTTAACTATAATGCTGTCAGATGATGCATTATCCATACCCAGAGGCCTGCTGTTCACTGTGCAGGTTATCTCCACTATGACAGCTCTGTATCTTCAATGTCATGTACACTGTTCTTGAGTCAGTAGGTTTACAGATTCAATTATACTTCTATTGAACAGCTCTCAATCTGAGTAGAGGAAAACATGCTGCAACCAGCACGTTTTATCCCTTGCCTTTAGTGTTAGAGCCCTCTTTGGCAGGGTTGGACATTGTATTACAAATAGTCCTCTACCAACTCAGTCTTGAACACTAAAAAAACCCCATAATCCTGTAAATGCTGGAGGTAGTGGTTTCTGTCACTCCCAAGCATACCTGAGTCTGAATAAAAACTAGCACTGGCATTAATTGAAGGTCTTCGTCTGTGTAACCTGGGTGTAGTACACAGGCCACTTAATGTTGCTTTCTGCTCTTGTGCTGCATTCCTGTGTTACAATCTCCATGTAAAACAAGAGAGTTGTGAGTCTGAAAATAGAAGCTGTCTTCAACCCCTTACTGTTTTGGCAGCTTTATTTTTGACATCACAGTTTCTTTAGTAATTGAAGATTACATGCATGAAGAAATGTAACTGCTCTGTGCATGAAAAATGACATTTGTTTTGCTTGTATGATTTTGCAGACAGTTATTGCATTATTTAGCCACTTTCAGCAGCATAGCACAGGATGCTGCCTTTGACCTGTAAGGAATAGCAATGGCATTGCTCTGTGTATGTAGCACCTTGTTGTAATTAGCAGGGTTTCTGTTCTCTTTTCGTTGTAAGCAGCATAGTATGAATTAGCAGTAAGTAAGCATGAGCATATCAAATACTCAGGGAATGTTATGAATGTGAATAGTCCCTGGTGGGTTTTTTCTTTTTTTTCTCCCCTTCTATCTTTTAGGTTTCTTCCAAAAGCTGCTTTGACCTTGTATCTACCTTGAGATTCATGCTCCTTACTACCTTTTTTTTCCCCAATTTATCCCTTCTGTTAGTTCTTTGAATGCCATTGGCTCAACACTGTGGTTATTTCTATAGCTCAGCAGTTCCATTTTGTTTCAGCTGCTGAAGTCTATCTCTCATCTTTCTCTGCTTTTTGTTCATTAAAGAGAAAGAAAAGAAGAAGGTGAGTTTGAATCCATCACTGGCAGGTATAAAATTTGATTTCATCCTGTCTGAGGAGGGAGAGGACTGTGTCTCTTCCTTATGTGCCAATGTAGGTCATGAAAATAAATAATCAGCTTGCGCATGTATCCACATGCTGCCAGGAAGTAATCCTGCTTAGCCTCACTTTATGGGGTTTGGAGTCTTTCTGAACCTTCTAATGCTTAGTGATATTTAAATAACATGTTGTGATCACTGTTTGCCTTAATTCGTGTAGAATAGATGTATTATACAGATGTACCAGCATGGAAATACACACGTGCCTAGACACATACACAGATGGAATGTATATATTCAACATGCAGAATAATTGCCATTTGCAGACTCCGGGATGTGCTGGGGCAGCTCTCTAGACAGGTGCTCTGGGATGGCTGTGTGTCTAAGGAAGCAGAGGTCCTACAGTGGTGATTTGCCATGCTATTTTTAGATGGAAGTTTTGTTCTAAAACTGGAGGAACGGCCATGACTGTCCCATTTCTGCAAATAAAGCTCAGAAAGCATTTGCTACTTCAGCACTCAGGATGAGAGGGGTGCATTGTTTTTTCTCCCCAGTTAGCTGGGTTGTTAGCCAAAGGGGGTCTGCCTTGCAGATTCATGATTTGAAAATAGCTGTGCAGAGCTACTCAGTGAGTCACGTGCAGAAGACAACAGAATATGTCTCAAACTACAGTGTCCAACACCTACACAACCTACTGCTGCCTCCCACCTGCAGAAACCTTTTCGGCAAAGCACTGAACCCCAGGAAGGTCTAGAAGTCCTGAGGGCACCACTGGGCTCCTCTTTCTAGGAGGAACTATTTGTGGTGCCTCACCAGAGTCAGAGGGAGTGTTGTTGGCCAGAGTCCCTCCCTTGTTTGCCATCTCCAGTGATGAACTGTGAATACAAACGTTCCTCCTCCAGCTCCCCTGTGTTTGGAACGACCATCTGTGTTTCCTCCATCAGCTGTGGAGTGGATAGAGGATATACCACTCTCTACCTTTGGTTAAATACTTCCTGAGGGATTTACCCAGCACGCATTCCAAGCATGGGTCCAAAGTGTGCAATTACTGCTCTGAATTAAGTCGTAGTCCTGTCCTGGCATGCTCCATTGGTCAGTCACATACCAGTAGCTGGAAACAGTGTGCACTGGGGGCACTGATACTGACCTTGTCAGAGCAGTTTGGCAGCCTGTTACATTTACTGCCTGTAGCCCTACATTCTTCTTTAATGTAACACCCAGAAAAGGTGTGATTGAGAGATGGACTTTGATGTAGCAGAGCACATAAATGAGTAAATACATCCGCCTCTTAATGGAACAAATGAAAGTGGTTAAGCTTCAACCCCTGCACCTTTGTACTGCTGGCTCTGAAGCCAGTGTGCCACCCAGGCAGCACTGCTGGGTCCCTTTGGAAGACACGTCAGAAACAGGAACAGTATCCACAGTGGGAAAACAGGTTGTGATTCATGAACACAAATTTCAGATGCATGGCATGCTTTCCTGATTAGAATCAGGTCCATACAATGGTGTCCATTATGAATTTATATTAAAAGTCCTTTCCACTGGCATGAGAAATTGCTATTGCAGTAACACCCATTCTGTTGTTAATAATAATTGAAATGCTTGAAGTAAGAAAATACTAGCTGATATTTAAACTAATTATTATCAAATCGAAGTTCCTTAGATAAAAGCATTTAATTAATCTGCATTCTATTTGCTAAGCATCTAGATCAGCATTCAATAGAGGTAAATAATGCTTCTATGATTTCCAAAACAAACTAGCATATTCATTTCTTGAAGCATTACTGCAATAACCAGCATTTTAGGAAGCCGTGTCCTGCAGCCAGAAGCTGTTCTGTTGTGCAGTTGAAGAAAGATTATTAATTTAAAGCAAATGTTCAGTTACACACAAAGTCTTTGAAAGCCTCCTAATACTATTTTGTGAATCAAGGTTTCCCTTTTCTTCTGAAGTTGTTATTTTTTATTGCTATGGATATTGATACATGGAAGTTCAGATGATTTCTTTGACAAAGCAAGTCTTTACTATGCACTTCATGTAAATTGACATTTCTCCTTTTTTCCTCTTTTTTTTCCCCTGTAAGACTCTTGTGACTCTTGTCTGGCTTTGGACTGAGAAGTATTCCGAGAGGTAACTCATGTCACCGTGATAAGCACACTGCAGTCTCCTTCATTTTTCATTGTTCCCTGAAGGACATCTGGGGAGGGAGATGCTGTTAACGTGCAGAATTTTTATCCCGAGGAAGTGTGATGATTCAGTGGGTTGCCTTATTGAACTGTAATTTAGTCATAAATAAAAAGAACTGGTGTTTAAAAGATGTTAAAACTCTGACACACATTGATGAAAGAGAAGTTGGTACTCTTGAGTAGGAGCTGATCTTAAAAATCCTCGATCCTCTAGGTGCACTAACAGATTGTGATTGGCAAGTAAATAATTCTCTTTCTCAGCCCTGCAGTTCAAAGTGCAAGTTTTGATTTCTGCACCTGCCCACAAATTCACTGTACTATTTGGAATTGCTGAAATCTGGAATGTTTCAGGTTATTAACTTGTTTTTTCTGCATATGGAGAGAGGAAAAAAATCTTTGGCACAAATGCAAGAGGGTTTTGTTGGGATGACTGCAGTGTTCTCGTGGTGTCCCAATAATGAAAAATCACAATGATTACATGAATTTCATTTTGAAAAGAGAGTTAGGTTTCAAGCACTTAAGTCCCATCAATTTCCCATGGATCACGGTCTCATAATTAACCAAAGGAATTTTTGATTTTTTGTCACCTTTTCTGTGCAGAACTTGCTAATGGATTCCAGTGCATATGTTGTCACCAGCTTTTAAAACCTATAATTAGGTCCGGTTCAAAACCAAACACATTTTTATTAGATGATTATGATCTTCTAGCAAATAATTATTTACGAAAGCATAACGAATGCAACCATTTATTAAAAGAGTGCTGTTGACAATGTAGGCACTTACAGTACAGAACTGCTTATTTTACTATGTGTTGAGCATCTCTCAGGAGGTACCTACTCCTGGTAGTGCTTTGTTGGCTTATAATTTTAATTACTGGAATTACTATTGAGATTGGTGAATATTGGGGGGGGAGTAATTCACATCAGATATTCCTTGTTCTACAGTATTTTGAGGCTTTTTAACTTAGCAGTTGTGCGCAAATGTTTTTTGATAAAACAGATATAATAGGTATATTTTGTACTGAGGATGCTCTTAATTTTTGGCTTCGAAAGAAGGTGCTTAAATGATCAGACTGATAAATTTCATGCTAATGAGATTTTCAGCTAGCTAATTAGCAAAAAAAAAAAAATCATTGTTAGAATAATCGTTCAACGTCCTTCAAATCATGTCTTGCAATTTGCAGAACAGTAAAGAAGTTTAAAGGAGTAATTACAGTTTCAGTGCAAGAATTGGCAGGGTATAACATTTCCTGGAGGAGAAGTGTGCTTTCTGATGAAAACGATCTCTGATTTTTCTGGCCTCTTGTAATTTTTCTGTCATTACTGCTAGACCTGGATCAGAACAGAATTCTGTGATCCAAATGCTGGAAATCTGAGAGAATTTGGACTGTGATAAATATTTTGCAGCTGACTCACTCTGCTTATGAATGAACTCTGCTAGAAAATCTGGCTCCCACCATTAAGTGATTTAGAGACCTAATTGCAAGGCAAAGGGGAATTGCAAGCTCCTATTTTTGTGGCAACCAAGGTAATTTTAGATCCTGAATCCAAATGGCAGAACATATGGAAAGTATGAATCCAGATTTGGGCTTACAATGAACTTTGCATAGCAGAAAAGCCCAAAAGCAGTAACGCAGAGAAGCTTATCCACAAGAACTGAGGATGGCTGAAATGCCAGTCACTGGTGTCAGTGCAGTGGAAGGATCTGTGCAATCATGGACAATAATAAGCTGTACAAATGAGGGGGAGCCAGGAGCAACAGTATCACTTAATTTTATGCTGTTCATCACTGCTCTCCTCACTGATTAGTAATTATTTATTGGAGTAGTAGCCACAGGCTAGAGTTGAGATCAACTCATTTCCTTGAGTTTGTACCAGACAGAGGTGATGGGAGACTGATGTACTCAGCCTCAGTGGTAATTCTGTACCCGGCCACTTGTTAATTCTGTTGATTTTCCTTCACTGTACAGTTGTGTAACACTTCAGAGAGCAGAAGGCACTGAAGGATGTGTAGGAGCAGAATGGCTTCTGCCAGGAGCACAGATGGTTGGAGAACAAGCCACCCTCAGCAGCCACGCTGGGGACTTTGTGTTGGTATTTTTTCCTTTTTCTTTTCTTTCAAACCACAGTTTTAAACTGGGAGTAATTTAAACAGAAATAAATGGATCCCTCTAACTCCTTCCTGTTGTCTGTGTGTGTGCTCTCTAGGCACACAGTGTGATGGCAGCCAGGCCAAGAGGTGTTGTCTTACAGGAGGGAAGGTCTGGTTTTTCCATTTATCCAGAGAACAGGGAGTAGGTCTGCCCTGAGCAATGGCACATCAGATCCTTTGGGGTTGTGTGTGGAATTGTGGACATTGTTCTTGCTGATTTTTGTTGTCGTAATTCATAGAATCTGTGCTAAGTGTAATGACCTGGAGATTACTGTTTTCAGAAACTGGACAGACCCCCTCCCTCCCCAAATATTGTTGTGTCATGCACAAGGCTTTGGACTGTCATAGGACAGCATTAAAAAGACAAAGCTTAATGTTTCTCCCAATGGGAATTAGGAGGCAAATTTGCTCTGGCAAGACCTGTGCTGGTGCATGGAAAGAAATGGGAAGGAAGAAGGAGAGGCAGTAAGAGTGTGTTGCTCTGCCAGTGAAGCAGGGAACAGGCCTGGGTGCATGTGTTTGGATGTGTCACTGTCTCAAGTGCCGACCTACAGAGAGTCTTTCCTAGTGGAAAGGAGTTGTATGTGTTCATGGAAAGCCGAGCACAATGTGATTATTGCTTCAAGGGATAAAATTTTTCCCTGTATGTTGACAGATGTATTTGTGCAGGTTATTTTTCCATTAGCACTGGGTAGATGGAGGCAGCAGTACCCCGCAGGTTTCCTTGTGGAGGTGTTGGTACACAGCTGCTGTGTACATAAAATAACTTGGAATATGTATGATGTATCCCTGAGTTAAGATGAAATGTGCTGATGTAAAATATACAGTTAAATATTTTAGCTTTGTAGAGTAAACTGTATGTGCACATATGTGTGTATGTATATAAGTTGTGAAGATTTTTTTTATTTTCTTGGTGACGAATGTTTCCATATTGCATTTGTGTTGCTAGACTGAGTAATTAGGAGGTCTGATAATGAGCTGAGATTCCTGGTTTTTCTGTTTTATAGCTGTATTCCTGATTCCCAGCACTTCTTCTGCCTCACACCTTTGAGGACGTAAGTGCTCTGCCCTGCCGCAGTGTGCTGAGCAGGCTCCTGGTCTGCACAGCAACCTTCTTGGAGAGCTTGGGAAAGGCTTTGCCTTTGGATGTTGTCCTGCAATAAGCTGCTTATGGCGTGGTTTTGTTTGTGAGTTTTGATGCCTTCAGATGGGAATATCCTGTCCTGATGGGTGAGCGGGCAGTGGTCACTATCGTGTGAGTGCTGGGGAAGGCAGAGGCTGCAGGAGCCATGGGCCACCCTCTGATTTATCCATCCTGCAGCCTCCTGCGGGATCGTGAGGTGCCATCAGAGCTGCTGTGTGTGTCCCACATTGGGCCTCTGGAAAGGTACCCAGTGGATGCTGGTCTGATCAGCAGCTGCAGGAATTGGGGCGAGGGCTGGAGGTGCCCCAGAGTTGTGGTGCCTCTGTTCCTCTCCTGGCATCTCTTTGCTATTACGCACTGACTCATGAGAATAATTAAGTGTTTCTGGAGGGAGAGTTGAAAATGCAATGTGCACTGTTGCATCAGAGGGGGCAGCGCAGGGGCAGACAGTCCATGTATTGACTTCAGCCGTGATGTGCCTGCTCAGGATGGGAGGACATGGACCAGGGAGGGGGGGAGGGAATTCTCCAACAAATATGCAGACAGAAAGACACTGTGGCTGGGTTGACAAATTAGTTCTGCATAGCGTTCATTCCAGTGCTCTGTGACTTAATTTAAAAAAAAGAAAGCCTCATTGACCTTGGTTGTGGGGTACAGAGTTCACAGCCAGCCCCAGGACTGGAGCAGGGCACAATGGTGGCATTGCTGAACTGGGCTTGGAAAATCTTACCATCCTCACAGTCTAGAGGAATTATTTGCAAGTAATTTAGGGTTTGCACTTGCACCCTGGAAATGTTCAAGGCCAGGTTGGATTGGGCTTTGAACAAGCTGGTTTAGTGGAAGGTGTCCCTGCCCACAGCCGGGGGATTGGAACCGGATGATCTTTAAAGGTCCTTTCTAACCCAAACCATTCTGTGATTCTCTCCTAAGGCTAGGGAATTCAACCAACACGTTTTGAAGAGGAGGGAAGTAGGAAATGCCGTTCTAGAGAGCTAGATGTGAACAAAGGATATATCCATGCTCATTCTCTAGTGAAGCATGGAGCCCCTTATTTCAGCTCCCAGAGACTTTGTCGCTGCCAGAAGTCCTTCCTGGGCTCCAGGAAGAGGCAAAGGGGCATACTGCAGTGGGAATAGCTGAACTTGCATTGGCAGGGGAAAAACAAGTATAAAATATTCCCCCTTTCCTACCTATGTTAGGAGGTTTCCATTTCAGGAAGGAAGTGTGGGTCTGTTCTGTCATACCTGGGGGTGGGAGAGCCCAGTGGTGTAATTAATGCTGCACGCCTCTGCTCCACAGTTGTAGACTGTAAACAGAGCTGATCAAGTGATGGTGTGGGAGAGGAATTGTTTAAAATAAATTTTAATAAATTATAAATAATGTATGACTTGCTTCAAGTCTACCTAGCCAGCCAGTATTTCCAAGCTTACGAAACACAGTCTCATATCAGTAATGCTCATGTGAGTAACTATCCTGCTGGTTGAATGCATCTCATCCATGTTGAATTTAACTCTCGTGTACAATAATAAGGCCTTAAGTCCCAGTCAGTGATCAGGGGTTTATTGCTTGTGGCACTCAGTAGAGGATGGCTCTGATCTAGAATTCAGCAAAAACAAAATTCAGTGGACTTTCTGATGTTTGGACGGGAGGGAAGGAGAAGATTTCAAGTCCTGCTTTTAACTGCTTTGTTTGTCAGAGGCATGTGGAGTAAAGAAAACTAGTTTAGAGATGGGCTTCATCGCTCTGTCTGAATTAGCAGTGCTATAGTATCTGCTCCATGCAGATTCACAAACAGACCATAAAAAAAGAAGATATTAGGAGGAGTGAGAGGAGTCAGAAGTCCTTTTGATGAAGACAGCTCTGCTGGGATTTGTGCTCGCTCCCTTGGCTGACCCAGAACAGTGCTGAGTTTGGAGCCTCAGCAGAAAGGATTGGAGTGAGCACAGCTGGGGATGCATTACGTACTGTGCTGAAGTTAGGATGCTGCTCTATTACTGAACTTAGGAATTCCATTCCTGGGTGCACAGGCATTGCTTTCCTTTTGTTGCCAGAGTGCAAATAGTCTTAAAAATGCACAGTTTGGCTAAAATGTTGGGATAGCTGTATTCAGAAAAAAACGGGAAGTTATTTAGCTATTATGGAAAGGAGCTAAATAGCATGAGTCAGAAATTTGACTTTAGTGGAAGTTAGACACCTAAAAATCTTTATGTCTCGGCTGTATGCCTCTACATTTCCTTCCAGCAGGAATAACAGCACTTCCCTATCCCCAGGGAAGTTGTAGCGTGATAAGTATGTAGTGTGGTGGAAGCTGTTTAGATAAGCAGACTTATCCAGTGGGGATTTCCTTTATCCTAACAAAATCAGTATCAGATGGAATACAGTACAACTCACTGATGATGCGAAAGCCAACAAATACCTTTTTCATTCCCGTAGGTGACAGAACCCCTGCTTATTTTTCTTTATTTAAGAGGTATTCAGGAGGCAGAACAAAGCTCTGCTATCGCCTCCCAGCAAGTGACCTAAACCATTTAAGCTGAAACATATGACTCTGAGGAAGTATTTTGCAAAAACAGATGCACAGAAAGTCAATTTCCTATTCATATTTTGTTGTGGCAATTGGTACTTTGGAGATGGCAGACTTAAATTAGCTGGAAAAGTGACATCTTTAATTAGGAAAGCCTCTCTGCCAGCACACTGAACAGTTGCCAGTTTCTCAGCATTTAGGGACCATTGATTGCCAACAATGGCAGCTAAACTGCTTCTGGGTAGAAACTAATTGAATTTTCTCAAGTTAAAATGAGGATCTGAAGTTAAATCAAGACAAACTCCTTTGCTTGCTCTCATTTTACTTACCACTGTGATATTCTCAGCAGTCCAAGGGCTGTGCTGCTGCTTGTTGGTGAATGGAGCTGCCTGGGGCACAGCTGTACAAATCCCTCCAGCCTCAGTAGTCCTGGGACTCTGCTGTTGCCATTCACAACACAGATCCATGTCTGCCCTGTTGGTCCTGCCATGCCATTTTGGTGGTCATGTTCTCTTCTGGAGGGACTCTTTCCCTGGGGCAGGTTGCTTTTATTTAGTCTTGTGCTGTTGTGGTGGGGGCTGGTGGAGCCAATCTGAGGAGCTGGGCTGTATCCTATTGCCTGAGCATCCCATCCAAGCCATGCTGCCTACTCGTTTGGGATGGGTAAATAGCCTGTGGGTGACATGGACAAGCTGTGAAACTGGGTTACAAATCTGCGTGGGGCTTGCCAGATAGACCTTCAGTGGTGCATGGTTGGTGTTGGTCCCAGGTCTGCTCCCTTTCCTGTGAAAGCTGAGGGCTGAGCACACCCTGAGGTGAAGCCTCGTGCCAGACTGGGAAAGACCTGAGCTCTGAAGGATTGCTGCCTTTGCTGGCTGCAGTGTGGATGCTTTAGCTGTATTTCTGTCCCTTCTTTGGTTATTTCCTCATCTCAGGTGCAGCTTCTCTGAAGCTATTTTAGTACTTCCTCCACCTGTAAGCCCAGGAAGATTTGTCGTCTCTCTGAGCAGGTTCTCTTACTGTTCCTGGTAACCATCCAGCAGAGTTCTGGTACAATGTCAGTTCTTATCCCATCCCATCCCATCCATTCTCTGTTGCTGTTGTGTGATCTGAGGGATCATTCCCTGAGCTCTCCTATAAATGCTGCTGAAACCTTTGGCTGCATGGAGAACCTGAGGGGAAATCTGCTGATAATAATGATAAATCTGAAAAGTTTACGATTATCTGTCCAACTTGTGTGGAAGCTACAAATGCATAGACCTGAACTGTCTGCCTCAGGCCTATGCTTAGAAGAGGAACTCAGAGATACAATTACGTATTTCCCAGAGGGCAACTCAGTTTTTTATTTCCTTTTTTACCTTCATCCTGATTTATCTCCATTTGCCCTCCTTTCCCTTAGCAGGGGTTTTGGAGGATAGTCTCTGCTTCCTTCATGGTTTGAAATATAACTCTAGCTGGTCTCAGGGGAAGGAACCTGCTGGAAGATGATCTTGTTCTAACCATATGTGTGTTTATTAAAGCCATTCAGCTCTGGTTAGACTCTGTTAGTGCTAGTGTAAGGAAATGATTGGGGTTTTGGTGTGTCTCCCGTTTAGAATCTAGGCAAAATTTAAACTTTAGGTTTTGGTCAAAATGGAAGTATTTTTTTCCAACCAACCTGTTTTACGCCCAGGTAGCTCAATAACTTTGTTTTTCTGTTAAAACAATCAGGAAAATTTTGGAGGAAGGGCAACTTCTGCCTTTCTGTATAGCCTTTCCTTCCTGGGAGAATACAAGCAGCAGGAGAAAGGAAAGGCTCCTTGGAAGCAGCTGCAGGGGAAGGGTTTATTTGGAGTACTCAAGAAAGGCAACTTTGTGAGGCATCAGCTGAGTCTCTGGTGGGTAATGGCTCCCAGCTGTTGTCTGGTTTAGAAATGTGTGTTTAAAATGTGGCCTAGAGTTGTGGGATTCTCCGTCCACCCAGCCCTGCCTTGTATGTCAGTATGAAAAAACAGTTTGTGCAGTGTGTCTACTCATGAATTATGTACATTTGCTGTCTGTATGAGTCTTCTTTTTAAAAGAAAAAAACCCCAAAACTTTAAGAGTGGGAGAGAACTTGAAGCAGATTTGAAGATTTCACAGGAGAAAGAACTCAGTTAAATCTTTTGTTGGAAAGAATCCTTTTTTCAGCAGCTAAGGGTAAATTATTCAACTTCTCCCGTTAACCCTCCAGCATCAATCCAGAACAGAAATATTTTGCTTATGAAATATATATTCTTTCAGGTATTTTACAAGTGGTTTATTCCCATTACAAATACAGTGAAAGAAAAGAAGATCCTTGCCCCTATTACAAACCCACTGTCAGGGAGCTACTCCTTTTGCTTCTCTTTCTAGTGGTAGATAAGAAAAGTACAGAGACTTCTGAAACTATATTATCTCTGGAAATATTAAAGGACATTTTCTCATCACTGTGTGAAATGGCAGCAAAAATTGCCTATATTTGGAAGTAAAGTTTAAAAGAAGAGACAGCAAAGATGTGATTGTTCACTTAAGAGAAATGTTCTGGGAGTCATCTGAGTGGAAAGCGAAAGGGACAAATTGCTGGGGAGTGTCTGAGCGTTTTAAATGAAGCCTGCGAAAAGTCTACTCAGCTGTTACTAGGGAATGGCAGGAACAGATGAGTGCCTTGAGGAAATTGAAATTTCCTGTGCTTCTGTCAGCCCAGGCACCAGGATGTGGAAGGCCATTAGAATCTGATACCATGTCCTGCATTTGCACTGAAGATGAAGATGAGGATGGACAAACAGGTGGCTGCTGACACAGGAGTCAGACTTGACATTGCTGATATTGAAAGGAGAGAAATGAATACTAAGAAAAACATCATGAGGAAAAAATCCTGGGGAATGTGTGAAGTGTTTCTTCGGGGGAATAGAGAGGTCCTGGAGCAGAAGATGGTGGTACTCAAAAAGCCCCTACAATAAGCAAACCTGTGCAAGTGTTGTAAAAGATGGAAGCCCTGGCCTCTGAGGTGGGTCTGAGGAGTTCCCCAGCAAGCAGCAAGACTCCAGACTTTTGATTTAATTTGAGATTTTTACTGTTAAAGAGCCACTATTTTAACTGCTATAAAGCAGATTTCCAATAGTCAATCAAGCAAAATGGCCAAATTTTAAAAATAAAAGTGAAAAGACTGGGGAGACTAGTTTAGCTGAGAAAGGGAAGAGTTTCCCCTCTCATAAAAGGACAGAGGTTTGTTCAAAGAAGCTGTAAAACCCAGCAAAAACGAGTATCAAAAAGCTTGTGGTGCCACAGATAAAGCCTGCCCTCCTTCTGGCGTGGGCTGTGCTTCCTAATTCTTTGGTCTTCTGCTTAATTCACTTGGGGTGTGTGGCATAATTCACAAAGGATCCAAGTGATTTGGTGAAGTCAAAGAGGTTTGGAAATAACACAGAGAATGTAAGAAGTGGTTAGTAAGGGCTGGTTTTGGTAGGTGTTTTTCTGTGCTCTGAAACTTTTGAAGTTCATTGTGTGGGGCTGGTGGGGAGGGAAAAAACCCAATCAAATGGATCATTGGATGAAACATGAACAGGGGTTTAAATGTCAAGAAGCTGAGAAGGCACCCGGGGCTCTCTCTCTGTGAATGCTAAAAGCCTGGCTGCAGAGAGATTTCTCAGTTTTCTGACAGTGTCTGTGTGAAAGCCTTGCTTTCTCATGGACGCTAAGGGAAAACAGTTGGAAGATTTTGTGAACTACACTATTGTTATGATACCAAAGATAAAATATCTGAAGTAAATGTTGTTGGGTTCAGCCAGTCCCTCTGGGGGGTGGTTGGTCAGTGAACCAATAGCCTTAATGTCAGTCCAGCGTGCTAAGGTATATAAGTGAGTTTGTAAATTAATAAAGTGTTGGTTTATTCTCATCCTAAACCGTCCATGTCGCTTTACTACTCGGTCTCTGCTCGCTAGTGACATCTGTCCACAGAGCTGTCAAAGTTGGCTGATGGTGAGATAAAAAGAGAGATCTTGTTAGTGTTTGCAGTCAAAGCTTTTTCCACAATGCTGATGAAGATTTACCTATTTCTTTTGCCCATTGAGTTTTGCCGTTTGAAAATGTAGGATTGGTGCAGGCTTTTAAGAAGCTTGCTCAGATTTGAGGTGGGCAGTGCGAACCTGTGTGGACGGCCCTGGGCCTATATAGACCATGTATCTCTGTGTGTGAGGAATGTCCTGTCCAGTGTGTCTCTACTCCATATATGGTGTGTCTGTGTCCACCTCTGCTCATTGTAGGAGGAGAAGTTAAGCTTTGGTGTTATGTTAAGGGTCTGTGTAGCTCATCTCCAGCCTGGAAGCAGCTCTGTTACTTTTTGGGACAAGGCTGTTTCATCCTGGGACAAGTCTGTTTGAACTAGTGAGGTTTTCCTCCTTTTCTGCACATCTGAGAGATGAGTAATATACTGTCTAGTTAACTGCAAGGGTGCAAGTTTCCATTATCCTGCTCAATTTGATGCTTCTGTCAGGAACACAGCCTTGTGAATGCACTTTTTGCCTCCTGAGGTTTGCTGCTAAGAGTGAAGCTTTGAGAGGAGATTTGCATCTAAGACATACCAGATCCTGTTTCAGTGTTCAGTGCAAAAGCTTTTAGTCTTTCTAATCTTTTTCCCTGGAAAACGACTGATTTGTATTGCAAATGTGTTTGTATACTTCTTTAAAGTCTAGTTATTTTTCTCCACCAAATGGTATTCTTAAAGTATAAATGCAGTTACTCATCAAGAGAAGTTCAGCCATAAGAAGGTCATAGAACTTACAGTCAAGAGCAGATTTTAATAAGGTCCCAAGGTCCCCAATTAATTCTCCTTTTTTTTTTATATACTCATCAATGCTGGGCCACCAATTGCATTGAGTGTCCTTTAAAAATAATTAATACTGCAATCCCTTGAGTACTTTCAAGGTAAATAAGTTTTGAAGTTAATCACAGTAATGGTAAAGAGATAGAACTGCTTTTTTCTGTACTTTTTGTATATAACTATAGGCCCATATAGATAATCAAACATTTCTAGGCAGATCTGGATGGATTTAGAGATTACAGCTGAAGCAGGGGTTGAATTGCAGCTGGATGTTGTTGAAATTGTACAAGCTCTCTTCTTGACATTTTTTTTATATTCCAGCTTCCTCTAGCTATTTTCCTCTTCCTTATAAAATCTTGTATTATCTGCAGGTTTTGAAGACTTCTTTTTCTAATCTGGGTTGCTTTTTTTGTTTTGTTCCTTAAATAGAGATTTGAGAAAATGTGAGAGTATTACTTGACAACTAAATTATGTTGGAGTGAAGCGAGTTGACTTTGTTGCGTGGAGCTGCATCAGCTGGTCTTCTGGCAAAGTACAGTTCAAGATGAAAGAATAAAAAATGCTTTATATTTAAACTTCTGGGGAAACACTGGACATGGCCTGATTGTTACAGTGAAGTCATCTTTAAACACTAGTGTTTAATGGAAACACATTCTTTCTGCCATCATTTTTAGTTTGATTCAGGAATGTATTTTTACATGAACCTTACGTGTCCCCACTTGCTAGGCTTGGTGTCCTCTGTAGGATGGACTCAGTGCAGGGCCTGAGTTCCTTTCCAGTGAAGACAGATGTGAAGAAGGGCTCCCAGTGTTTGCCTGGTTCACACTGGCTGCTCACAGATGTTCAGTGTGTGTGACAAGATTAGTGCTGGTCTGACTGATAATGGCCAGAAGGCATCAAATGTGGGGGTTTGGTCCTCAGCACCCTCTGCTTCACTCCCCAGACCTGCCCTGTCACACTGCACTGCTTGGTAATGAAGACCAAGCTGCAGAAATTTGTTCTGTTGAAGTCATGGGCTTTTCTTTACCACTGGGTTAAAGAGAGAACCAGTGTTTCAGTGTCTGCTGCACATCCCATCCTAGATGTAGACAGTGCTCTGCTGAGAGCAGCCTTCTCACCACTTGCAGCATCCTATATGGTTTGGCAAATAGGAGTCTGGCTATTAAAAGCAGCTGTCCGGAATGCTTAAAAAGCTACCTTTGTACCAAAAAAAAGTGTGCTGTAAATGTTTAAGATCTCAATTACTTGTGTAGGTAATTTATTCTTTTTCCTCTGAAGTCCAGCTTTTTCCTTTTCTGGAAATTTGATGTGTCTTGCTTTTAAGAGGGTCTTCGTACTTGTACATATGCTGCAACCTAGAAATGCACACATGAGAAATTCATCTATAGGTGAGCAAGACTGGAGTTCTGTATTCTGAAGATCTAATCAAAGCTCATTTTAATAATGTGATTTGTCTTAAATTTTCTACAGGGTCTAAACCCTTAGGCTTTTCAATCTTCTTTCCAGTCATTATAGGCAGATTTCTGTATGAATAATTCATAGTTTTGCTTTAAAAATCAGTCTACACAAATCCACTTTATTTTCACTTTTTATTGATTCCAACCCTGGTGGCTTGCATACATCAGAAATTTCACAACTTAAAAATGTGTATATCCCTACAAACGAGTCATTGATCAAAACCGGTTAATCTTACTGACTCCCTTGAATTTTTCATTGTCTCTCTTTTTTGTTTCTATCTAAGTAGTAAAAACAATTTCCATTTAGAAACTTCGGTTTTCAAAAGAGTAGGGTTTTGCTTTTTCTGCTGAATGTATGTGCATGCAGTGTATTAATTTAAATACAAATTCATAGAAACAATTCACAAATACAAATCACAGAAAATTTGAACCCATTGCAGTACTTTATTACTTTAAGAATGCTCAGGTTATGTTTCCATTCCAAAGAGATTCATCTGTTGCTGGCTGCTAATATTTAATTCATCATAATGCTAAGTATAACAGAACTTGATATTTTTTGAAATGGTAAAGAAAACATTTTTGACCTCTACTAATGAAATTGCCATCAATTGCCTTTTTTCTCTTTTCTCCTCCCCTTCCCTTGATCTAATTTTTTTTCCTCTTGAATTTCCTCTGCACTTTTCTTCCCTGCATCTAGGTGCTCTGTCGCCTCACTTTTTAATTAACTTTTTACTTTCTGAGGTGGATGTAGGAGGGACCCAAATGCTGACTTGGAGATAACAGTGGGAACCCCTCTGGGCTCTGGGCAGCTGTAGCTCATCCCAATGGGCTGGGATCTGACAGGCTGGGAATTCCCACCTGAAGACCTGGACCCTGTGCCCTGGTGAACTGTGATTGTGGAGACAGGGCTGCTGCTGGGTCTTTGCTGACCTAATGTGATTGTTTGTGATGGCTAAGGTGCAGTCTGGAACCAATGCCCTGTGATTGTATGAATTAATACATTTAAAATAGAAAACACTTCTCAGCTCACACAGATCTGTTTCGCATTGGCAGCAGCCACTTCAGATTTTCCCACTCTTCTCGAAGGTGACTGACAAAATCTGCAGAGGAGCTTTGCTGGAGAGATGGAAGATTTGGGTTCATGTTTCCCTTTAGAGTCCTCAGTAGGAGGTGAAGGAGAATTTCTGCTGTTATTTTAGGAAAGGTGATTTCTGTAAAATATCTGCCTTTCAGCAGGGAGTTGGAAGATCTTACATGAAATACAGAATTTTACAGAGGATGTGGCAAAACCTGCCAATGCAGTAGCAGCTCCTTCCACAGGGAAGAAGGACCTGATGGGCTCCATTTGAGCAGTGGGACCAGTTGGGCTCCCCCGGAGCAGTGCAGATGCTGCTGTGAGTAGAAGCCAATGTCCTCTTGATGCTGCTGCTACCTTTCACTTGCATTGGCATAGACGCTTTTTTGATCACATCTGAATTATTTGCTGCCTCAAAGGTTCTATTGTGCAACACCTGTTTTTCTCTAAACCCAGGCACTGTGTGATCTGACCAAAGCCTGGAGGGAACCACATACTGCCGAGCCACTTTTATGTGCTGCCAAACCTCTTAAAGTGAAGTGCCTTTAAAGCAAGACTGTCAGTATGGTTGGCTGAGTGACAGAAGAGCCGTGCTGACCACTTGTTAGATCCTTGGTTAGTTGTGAAATGCCAAGGGGTTGTTATCCTCACCTGTAAGTTCCTTAACTCAAATATGTGCATAGAGACCCTGGCTCTCCTAAGGTAGCTTTAATCAATACACAGATCTTTCATTAACATCAGGAGACCGAGCAACATCAAGGAAAGCTCAGGCAGTATGAGAGAAGCACAGTGGGGTGGGGAATTGATGTCATGGTACACAAGTGCTGAAGGAAAGGTAAGCTTTCCCATCTCAGTCTCAGTCCATCTGGGGCTAGGCCATTGTGATTGATTACCAACATGTTGGCAAGCGACAGTTGTGTGATAAAAACCTGTTTTCTGTGTGACAGATTTTGTTTTCCCTATAGAAGTGCTTGCTGGTTGGACACTGCTGTCATGTGGCTCTGGCTGAGATGTCCCCCTGGACCTGTTGATCCATGTTGCAAGGGCGAGGGGCCAGGAACCTTCTTGGTGGCCCCACAGCTCTCCCAGCACACAGAGCCGTGGCATTTCCCTTGCTGTTACTTCCTCTCTCATTGTGCTTGATGCTTGCAGGGGCTTGCACTCAAATATACTCCATCCAACTTGGGGCACTTTTGCCACTGATGAAGTGGGTGATTTAAGCAAAAATAGAAATTGTTCCTGTCCTTCTTGTGGTAGTTTCAGCCTTTCTCCTGTTGTTTCCTTAGCAGGTCAGTGGGTCTTTGGAAACCAGTGGCTGAGCTGGCCCAACAATTGGCTTCGTGCTGAAGCAGAGGAGCTTCTGGAAGTGACACATCCCAGTAGATTATGTCTACTTTGAAATGCTCTCACCCTCCCAGCCACGGGGGCCCTGATCTCCTGCCCGTGTCTGCCTGGCACACAGCCTGCTAACGTGTCCTAGCAGTGCAGGTTCTCCCTGCTTCACAATTTTATATCCTTCATATGAAACAGAAATAGCAATGTGGATGTATTTATTCAAAGCATCGAGGGAAGGGGCCTTTAGCAGCCTGACTGGCTGTATGACATTTACCTTCTCATGTCTGTCAGGATTTTCATTGCTGAAATGAGGCTTGTGAACATCTCCTCTCAAGACTGCTTCTTCAGCCAGGGCAGAAATATTGGGGATGCTGGATAATAATCTACTGACTTCATTTCATGTAGTGAGACAACGTCCTAGGTATTTGGAACACTTCTGTGGCTTGTCTGTCATCATTCTTCATCTCATGTTCTTTGGTCTTGTAAGATTGACAAAAGAATCACTTAACCATCCAATTCCATGTACTCTTTCTTAGGACAGCATTGGAATGAAAAGTTGATGTTATTGAGTCCAAAGTGAGGATTTTTTTTCCCCCCTGAATTGGGCTCTAAGAGCTGGATGTAACTGTGTGCAGACTTTAAAAGACGAAGATGTCCCATCTCAGTATCTGGATTATTTATGTATGTATTTATTTATTTATTTATTTATTTATTCTGGCAAGGTCAAAAAGATGACAATACAAGGCTGCACTAAAACCTTTGTGTTATAAGTGGGAAGACATTCATTTTCTTAAGTGGACTCAGTCCATTGGGAATGCTGGATTTGAGGCTTTCTAGTGGGCCCTCCTGCCTGTCCCCATGTAGGCTGACCAGGAGAGGCAGAGCTGGGCTCACTATGTGCCCGAGAAGAGATGGAGCTGGAACACTCAGGGGGTTTGTCCCAACTGAAGGTACTGCTACTGTGAAGCATGGGAAGTTTGGCGAGGCACGGGAAAGGCTGTGGTTTGAAAGTGCTGTGTTGAGAAATTTCGTGAAGGATGCTGCCTTACTTTCTGTTTAATTTGAGTGCATAGGTGACAAGCACGACAGTAAAAATAGGGGCCAGGATAGAATGACAAGGAGGATTTATTTATTTTTACTAACATAGGGGAGAGTTCTGTGCTGGTTTTGTTTCGCTTGTTTGTTCTGGTTTCAATATGAATCTGCATCATCTCAATACTTTAGACATCAGTGCCTTGTAGATGTGATCAACAGCTGCCTGATGTTTCATTCTCTTTCTGCTCTTCTAGAGACTATGTGCAAAACCATACTTATTTTCTGAGGTTATAGTAAAATTTCTTGTGGTTCCTTCCTGCATATTGCTCCAAGCATTGGACAGGATTCCTAAATTGGAAAAGATATTAAAAAAATGAATGTGGCAAAAGAAGTAAATAAAAATAAGGAATAAAGCTTAGCACATAGGTTTAATATAATTCTTGTACAAAATTAATTCTTTTCCTTAAGCACTGGCAATTTTTTTCCAGAGAAGGGAAACAGTGCTAACATTTTATTAGCACCTTTGTTACCCTGGCCTTTTCAATCTAACAGCAGAGTGTAGCTTGGGGGAGGGTGTTACAGCTTATCTTCTACTCTTTTGACACGTTGTGCAAATTAATGACAAAGCCCCACATAATGTGCAAGTGAAAATGAGGTTTTGCTGGTACTTGAAAACCCTATGCTAAAACTCAGAATTGAAAATTCTCTTTTCTTGAGCCCCATGACCTAACCCCCTCCTGTGAGCAATTGGGGGAAGGTGGGAGAAGAAAAAAGGGAAGGGGGGAAAGAAAAAATAATTTCAAGTTTTTTTGAGATTGTGACTCATTATTCTTTAGCTCTCTGGAATGCCACGAGACTTTTTTAAGCATCCGCTATTTATCACTTGGCAGAAAGGGGCTGATAGCTTGAGACTTGAATTGTCATTTTGTACACAACACACTGACAGATCCATGCAAAAACAAACCTACCAAAATTCCATTTAAAAATGTATAAAGACACCAAATAAACTTAACAGAGAGGTTGCCAACGCTATTCTTAATTCTGCGATAAAAGACAGGAAAGAGGGAGCTGCTGCAGTTGTGCCTCTTATATTTGCACTGATTTTATATGCCTAGTCCTATTGCTTTCTAGTTGTTGTCCCCTAAAAGGGAACGGGCTTTTCCTAACGTCAGGTAGAGGGTGGGAACTTGTGTTTCAGCTCTTTGGAGGCAGAACAGAGAATCCAACTAGCAGGGAGCTGCTTGAAAGCGGGAGTGATCTCCCTCATTGAGCAAGGTGTTGTGTCAGTAATTTGCTGTCAATATGTATCTGAATTTGAATATGCCCAATATGTATTTTGGGCATGCCAGGACTTTTTCTAGTCTGTGTCCACACACAGTTGGAGGATTGGCTTTTGATTGCATGAATGTCAGCTTGGATGTTTGGACTCTACAAAGCTGCTTCCAAAATGATCTTTTCCTAACAGGGGCCAGCCAAGGTATTTTAGCACAGAAGGAAGAAGAAAGGTTTCCTCAGCATTCCTTCGTCAAAGCAGATGCTGCAATGTGGGGCAAGATAAGGAAGGGTCTCACTCACCCATTTCTTTGCCCAGTATTTCTATGAAAGTGTCAAAATGGTAATTTGTGTAGCCTACCTGTGCATTTTATTTTTGACCACTATTATAAGGAGCTTTACTTTGTTCTGTAGCTCTCCATGAAGTATCGGAGGCCTTTTTTCATGTTCATACTTACTACTGCACCTTTTTGCTCTGTAATTCTCCGGTTTTCTTGCTTTCTCTGGATGACTTTTGCAATGGTCTGATTGATTGCTTGGGAGTTGAACATTCCCATGAAAGTACTCAATCCACTCAAACTGAAATCTCAAACTGAAGTTGTGCTTCAGTGACAGTTAATTGGAAGTTATTTATATTTTTCTACAGGCAGTAGGTGCTACCACTATTTTTCTTGGAGTAGCATTTAAAAGCTTCAGAGATTGGGTCCATTCTACACTAAACAACATTTAAACATATTGAAAAAAGGGTTCCTGTTCCAGAAACTTTAGAGGTAAGTTATGTTTTTACCATGAAAAAGAAATCCTGAAAAAAAATATTGAATGATTATTTCACAGGAGCCAGGGAGAAAATTACTGGCCATTCCAACATCTTCTAGATAATGCATTGCCTTGAATTTGAAGGGGAAGAGCTTTACCTGGCCCTGTTATCAAGGGTACACCAAACTGAATATTAAAAAAAGCGATGCTTTGAAGCTGCAGGTACATAGTAGCGGGCTGTATCCACTGACTTGACATGTTGACCCTGACTGTTGAGATCCCATGGTAACTCTTGGAATATGTATGCATGTATATGAGAGGAATAAACAGAACTCTTAAATTTCAAGAAGAGAAATCACTGTATCACCACTTTCTTTCTGACCTTGAAAGGTCTTGAATTATTAAAGAGTCTCTTAAAAGTGCAACCTAGTTTCTAAACCCTGTAACTTTAAAGTGGCATAACCATTGTGAAATTTAGTTCTGGAACCATTTAAGCAGTTTTTTCTGCATTACTTTAATTACAAAAATTGGATGTTTCTATTGCTTCAGAATGTTTTATCATTTTAATTAAAATGAATATAATTTTATGTACACTGCAGTGCTGTGAATTCAGGATAGCAAAAGTTTTAACAACTCCTAATACTCTTGCAAAAGTATTCTGAGTAGTGAAATACTGGGAGAGTTTCTGATAGCTGAGTACCACTTGAGATACTCACATGCCTAAGTTATAGAGGGATCTAGGTAGCTTTTAAATACCACTGGGGTACAAAGGTATTGTTTATGCTGTGAGCAGAAAGCAGACTCCACTGTGAGAACTGAAGCTGGACCAAACTTTGAGCTGCCTAACAAAAACACCTACATTTGGGCAGCTTTGACTTTGAGAAGATTTTGAAGTAATGATTTTAGGATGGCACCTCCATCCTTTTCCTTGGGTTAGAAGTTTTCCTACAAGAAAAATTTCTCATGTTTGTATATGATGCGGGTGATGATGGGTTGTAGTCTTTGCCCCAGATTTGCCCTTGATACAGTGAGGTGGAATCAGGACTACAGCTGTCTATAGCTTATTATTTTGTATCTCATTTATTAATATTAAAGAAGTGGCATGTCTCCTTGGTTCCTAGATTTGGGTTATTTTACGTTCTCTTGTGCGTAAGTGAGCTTTATATGCTATAGGAGAAACTTGCAATGGAAAATTCATCCAACCCCCTCCTCACAGGTGTGAACCTGTGTCTGTGTTTCAGCAGGTACCAGAAAATGGTTCTGCTGCAGGAACAACTTGCAGGCTGTGATCAAAGCTGAACCTGGGCTGTGGCACAGCTTTAGGTCTTGCAATTCCCTCTGAGCTCCATATAACAGGGAGGCCTTTGAATTCTGGGTTATTGTCAATGTTTACAGCAGTGTGATTAGAGCCAATTAGTGACTTGTGCTTTGTGTGCACTGTAATAACAGAGATGCTGTTTTCCCACTTTGCTAAAAGGGCACAAGGCAAAGAAACTTTCTCCTGACCCTGAGGAGGGAGCCTGCAGTGAAAGACAGTCCCCCTGCATCAAATACCAATCTCTCCCTGCTGAGCAGGAGTATCTAAGGAAAGCAGGCCTGGGAATGTCCAAGTGTATGCTGAGAGGAGGAGCGGGGCAGCTCTTTTCTATGCACTTGTGGGCCAGAGTCTGTCACTGCATGTGTATTGTGGTTTCACTGGAATAACAGTGCAGGGCAGTATTTGATGGCTGATGTGATTTTCTGTGTGTGAATACAGATGCACTTACTGCCCTGTAATTTGTGTCCATGCAGAACTGCTTCAGCAAAGGCTGGGGAAAATGGGAAGGGGTGGAAAGAAGCAATTAATTTCGGCCCTTCAGGAAAGCAGCATCCTGTAGATTCTGCTGTCATCACATCCAGTTTTTCTCCTTGTGCATTTGTCACAGATCAAGGCCTGCTACCCACTTTTAAATGTAATTACCGTAAATGAGGCACTCTCCAATTCCAGGCTCTTGCACCATGCCAGATCTATGCAAAGGTCCTACAGGAATCCATCCTCTGTGTCTCAGGGACAGAAATGCTGCCAAGAAGCATGAACTGTCTCTTTTGCTTCCTCCGTCTTAATAAAACAGAGACACCTTTCAAAGTTAATTTCAGAATGTTCTTTGTTGTCAGAAGTAATTCGGTGGCCTCGAAGGGCTGAAAACCCCATCCCCTGGATAGTCAAATGCACTTTTGGATATTTGTGATGTGATTTGCGGTACGTAAACAGACAGCTTCCAGACTCCACACTCTCTATCTGGATCTGTAGACTAAAAACAGTGTGGGTTTTAATTAGGAGATACAGTTAAAGCTGTTCAGAGATGAAAAATTGAAAAGATACCTGCTTGCAATATGCGTGTGCCTCCTTTTTCTTACACGTACTCATGAGCACACCTGCTCTTGGTGAGCAGGAGCTCCAGCTCTGGCTCTGTCTGTGGGACTGGGGCTTCGTGGAGCTGCGGAGCCCCGGCACTGAGGGCTTAGCTTAGAGGTGGCCAAAGGGGCAGGATTCTTCCACTGAAGGATCCCCCTGCATCTCTGCTGATGCTGGGGACTAGGACAAGGCTGTCCTTTGCTGGCAGAGATGAAGCTGGAGCAGACAGCTCCACCACTGGGGTCTGTAATGAAAATTGCAGAGCTGAGGGCTGTTGCCCCTTCTGGTGGGAAGCGCCATGCAGAGCTCTCCCTGTGCAGGGCGGGTGTGTGTGCAGCAGCCAGAGTGTCAGAGGGTATGCAAGTCTTGGGAGATGAGAGGCAATGCCATGTGGCTCTGGACCTGTCCCTTGTAAAACTTGCACAGTAAGGGGAAATAGTAACAGTTGGTTTCTGCTCTGTGAGAGGAATTAAGCATAATAATGTGTTAGCCTAGACTGCTACCTGCCAGAGTTAGACTCAAGGCTGAGATAAAAAAAGATTGTCATCTGATTTTTCCATCTGGATGAGACTGCTCAATTTGCCTCCAGACTGTGTCTCCGGGGACTGACGCGGAGGGATGCTGCTGCACTCCCTGCCTCGCAGGGGGAGGCATGACCAGCGGTGAGGCATCCTGCAGGAACACAGATGCCTTTCTGGAGCAAACTGAGATACAGATCCAAACATGGTGATGGAAAACAACCTGAAAATATACACATTGACCAATTGGTGTCTCTTCCCCAACCTGCTGCTCACAAAACTCAAGTGATTTCAGATGCTGGATAGATTCATAGAAAATGTTTTCATCCTGCTTGCCACCAGTTTAAAAATATATTAAAAAAGAAATGAAGTGACAGTTGTAAAGTATCCTGCATATTAATGCTAAAATGATATGACCAGAATCATATAAAAAGAGGATTTCTGTTTTATATCTAGAAATTAAACTGTATGTAATTATGATGAGACCATTTAACCTTTGTCCAGTCTACCTGTCCCTATCTGTTCAGTCAAGCTTCCCTGAAGAAATCGGTTTTATAGCAAAACCACAAAGAGTGATTAGCACAGAAACAATATTTATTCTGATTATCCTCTAGCGACTAGACTACTGCAAGAGTTAAACCTCATTTGCATCTTTCTGCAAACAGATGTGGCTGTAGAGAGCTGTGGTATCACAGACAGCAAGGCTAATGTGTAGGGTGTGTGGTATGTCAGCTTTCTGATCTGCCTGGTTAGGCTTATAATTTCCTGCCAGTTTATAACAGCTTCTCGTTGTTTGATTGTAAAGGGAAAGGCACTTTGGGGCTTAGGCAGCAGGGGAATTGACTTACCCGAATGTCCTTCATCTGAACGTGATTTGTTAATTTTAGATTTAAAGACTATGCTGGTCTTTCATTTATTTTCTTCAGCCTATGGTTTGCTTCCTCGTATGCTTTATTTTTAACTGCAAGGTTTTACATCCATATTAATAAGTCATTCAAGACGTATTGTAGCACTAAATAATCTGTACTTTCTAAGTGAAATAATTGTCACAGTTTGCACAAATAGAACTGTCTGGTTTGCTACAAGTGACACAAATACAACAGAACATAGTCCAATGGAAGAGACAGTCTTCAGAATGGCTTTTCAAGGATTCCTTATTGCTTTGCAATGCATTTTTTTTGTGAAATAGGCAGATGAATTTGACTTACAGCCTAACCTGCACGTTATTTAAAATCACTGAGTCATTTTTAGTCTCCAGCTTTTCCTCTTCATAAGTGGCTTTTTAGATGGATAGTATGTAAGCTGCTAACTAAATGTCAGTTTTTAGGAAGGCCTTTAGTAATGTAACTAAGGGTCATAAAAATGCTATTTAATGGGGAATACTCCTTTGCCATGGACTTGATCAATAAATTAAATGGATTCATTAAGTTGAGCTGTCAGGACCAAGGACTGTCATGAAGTCAGGCCAGCAGAGTTGGCCATTTATCAGAGGCAAAAGTTTGTCAAGAAAAGGCAGCCTTTAATGGGTAATTCTGGATTGCATGCAAATGAGCAAGTACATAAAAAGCAAGGAGTGTCTGTCATCTGATCACAGGCAATAGAAAAGGAGGTAGATATGTCTGTGCAAAGTTATTAAATTTGCTTATCAAACTTCTTACTGTGAATTTTTGGACTTCAAGTTCTGTGGAGATGAACTGGCTTGTAATGTGAGTAACAGTCTTAGGTATTTCCATTTTTCACTCTTCACTGAGAAATTCAATTTGGTTTATGTTTAGAGATATATGTATACAAACATATACCTATATATGTATGAAGTGGTTTAAAATGCAAGCTTATTAAAAAATAGGGAAGCTTTTATTGCTTTCCAAGCATCTGGAGGAATTATGATCTGCAGGTAGAATTCAGTGCGGAGATTGGAGCCGGACCAATGCATTCCTGTCATTTCAGTGCAGGAAACTTCCAGTATCATTTGTGCCTGGTTCTGTTTGCTGCCTACAGGAGAGTCCTGTTGATCCTGGCCTGTGAGGATCTCACAGCTGGATGCTGTGAGAAGCTGCATCTGCATGGAGGACCCTGATGAGTGACCCAAGCTGTCTTTGGACGTCATTGGAGAGGAACAGTCAGCAGAGTTTCAGTGCCTGCTTACTGAGGGTCAAGAAACAGAAAGCCATAGGTGCTCCATATCTTTAGTTTTTCCCTGTGACCCTTAGGTTGCAGAAAGGTGGTGACACTATTTCTCTGGCAGCCATAGGTGTGATGGCTGATAGAGTGCTGTGAAGCTGTTGTTGTCCGAGGAGCCCCCCAAGGCTGGCACGGTGCAAGCGGCAGAGCAGCAGCACATCCTGGCTCTCACTGCTTTGCCACAGACCCCTTTGGTGCCACTTGTTCCTCTGCGGATGTGGTAGGAGTGAGCTGGTGTGTGCTTCCCAATGTAGAAAGCGAAGCAGTGCATATAATTGCATCAAAGTTGCATCTCTGTTTTGGTACTTCCAGTTTAGCTCTAAAGCCCTGGCCATATGGATGCACTCCTACAGCCGCTCTGGAGGCAAGCTGAGAATAAAATGAGCTGTGTGCAAGTGCTGCAAGCCTGTGTAAATGAAACCTGCCTGACAAACCAGAAACATGCCTTTTTGATGTATAATAAAAATAAAATTCTTTCAAGGCATAGAACTTTATGTATGTTCAATTCCTGTTGATTAAATAGTTCTCAGCTCAAAACAGCAAGCGAGTGAGCCAGAGATGCTGGTACCAGGGCAGTGATTTATCAGGAGATATGTGAAGACAACAGTGCTAGAAAAATGTGCCCAGCCATGTGGGCAAGGCCAAGGTCGTCACTGTAGTTTGGAGATGTCGTGGCTTGACACCAGCCAAACACCAGGCACCCATGAAAGTCACTCACTCACCCTCACCTGCCACAGCTGGGCAGAGGAGAAAAAAAAATTAACTAAGGCTTCATGAGTTGAGATAAGGACTGAGAGAAAACACTCTAAGGGCAAAACAGGCTCAACTTAGCTGTGCACAGTAAATTTATTACTAACAAAATGAGAGGAGGAGAATGAGAAGTAAAATAAGCCCTTAAAAACACCTTTTCTTCTCCCAGCCCCCTCCTTCCTTCCCATCGACAGCACAGGGAGACAGGCTGTGGGGGTTTTTGTCAGTTAATCACCCGAGGTTTTCTTCCACTTGGCTCAGGGAGAGAAGTTGTTCCCCTGCTACACTGTGAACTTCCTCAGTGTGGGTCCACTCTCACAAGCAACAGTCCTCCCAAAACCGCTGCAGTGTGAGTCCCTCCCATGGGCACACAGCCCTCCCAAAACTGCTGTGCCGTGGGTCTCTCTTCCACGGGGTGCAGTCCTCCAAGGACAGGCTGCTCCAGCCTGGAAGCAGGGCCCTCTCTCTCCACCGGGACTCCCACTGGATCACAGCCTCCTCCAGGCATCCACCCACTCCGGCACGGGCACCTCCCCCATGGGCTGCGGGTGGATCTCTGCATCCCCCGTGGATCCCCAGGGGCTGCAGGGGCACAGCTGCTTCACCATGGTCTTCACCACGGCCTGCAGAGGAATCTTGGCTCTGGCACCTGGAGCACCTCCTCCCCCTCCTTCTCCACTGACCTTGGTGTGTCCATGTTGTTTCCCTCATGTGTTCTCACCTCCTCCTCTTCTCTGACTAGGAAAGAACTCTGTGTACTTTGTTTTGATTTTCTTCTTAAATATGTTATCACAGAGGCGTTACCATCATCTGTAATTGGCCCAGCCTTGGCCAGCAGCATGTCCATCTTCAGAGCCATCAGGGATTGGCTCTGCTGGACATGGTGAAAGCTTCCAGCAGCTTCTCACAGGAGTTACCTCTGTGGCCCCCCCTGCTACCAAAAACCAGGCCATGCAAAACCAACACAAGAGAGAAGACCCTCTTTGCAGGGGTGAGAAGGTGCAAGAAAGAGAAGCGACTTGCTCTTACCTTGACATTGTTTAGGAAGGGTAGAGAACAGGGTGTGCCTGACCTTGGCTAGCTGAAGTGCACCTGGGATGGAAGAGGATGAAGATGAGAGACTGTGATTGGTGATAACTTCTGGATTGCTTCCCCTCCCTGCTCAATGGGGCAATGAGAATCACTGTCCCATGCTGTAGGGTTTTGTCTGGGGGACTTGGGAGAAAAGTTACAGATGCTCCCAAGTGGCTGAAGCGCCTCAGCCATGGTGTGAGCTGGGCTCCTTAGAGGGTAATTTCTTTGTGACACTGGTCTGTGGGTTCTTGATGAACATTTTAAAAATGGCCCTGGTGCTTCAGCTGTAGGAAAGGCAGGCTTTTTGTACCGTTTTTCTTATACTATTATCAGCAGCTGTGAAGTGATGCAATCCATATGCCGTATGGAGCACCTATATATAAAAATCTGACATATGGATGTTGTGAAGTTCTCAGAAGATTCCACATGCTTGAGATCACCCACGTGCTAAAAACATTCTGTTTGGGAATTAGTGGTTGAGATTTATGTTGAATTCCCGAAGTGAAACCAGGCAAACTGTGCTGGGAGTATTTGTAGCATGAAGTCAGGTCTGGATTACTCTTTTTGGTCCCCAGTGGACTACCACAGGTTGTGGGAAGGATGTGTTTGGGCTGAATGTTTTTAAGGTGTCTCTGCAGATAACTTATACTGTATCTCTTAACCAATTGGATCTGAGCTGTTTCTAGCTCGTGGTTCTTCGCTGTCATCTCTTGCCCTCCCCTAGCTGGGAGCCTCTGTCTCCATGGGCAGGATGGGAGGGGGAGGATGAGGCACAACATCACTGAACACCTGGTTTCTCAAGTAAGTCTTCAGGACTTGCTACTCATATGTGTTGTTTTGCTGCATTGAAATTAAGGTAGCCTACTGGCTCCTGTTTCTGTGGGACTTGAAGAAGGTAAGGCATTCCAATGGATCCAGAAGTTAGTAAAGCACACAATTTGCAAGAAGCTTCTGCCTTTGCTAACACTGATTTTCCGTGCTGCTGTAGCTCATCATGTCAAAATGTTTGTCTGGGAGTTCTCCATGGCTAGCTAGCATGAGTTGGCCAGACTTACTATTTTTTCCTTTTTTTAAAATCTTTTTTTATCCACTGAGATGGGAATCCGCCCTTCTACTGTTGATTTGGCTGATGCAGCAGGGCTGGCTGCCCTAACCTCCCTGGGGAATTCACCATCAGAGCGTGTGAGTGAGTGGCAAGGTGGGCATAAGGCATGGTGGGCATGTTGGCTTCGCACAGATGGAGACTGAGGATTGAGTGAGCAAATGGTAAGGAGGAAGGTACATATAAACTGAAAAGACTTATCAGTTTTACTCACTGTTTAAGAAGCACATAGCAAGTGCTATAAAAATACAGACAAGTAATACGTAGTTGGTTGATCCGCCCCTGGCCTCAGCAAAGGCAGATGGAAATGGGCCCATTTATCTGCTGGGTTTGGGGCTTGTTCCGAGTGAGTGTGGATATAAACTCTGCCTCTGCACAAGGATCATGATCTAGGGAGGGCTTATACCATCCTTCTCCCAGCACTCTGGATGTGCTGTGCCCCCAGATGTTTGTACCAGTGCCTAAAATTTTCATGCAAGACATCTCAAATTGCTGCTGCCCTCTCTGTCAATTTTGTTCTTGTGGAATGGCAGAGGATTGACAGTGATTTGGTTCCTGCTTTCTGAAATGCTTAGTTCAGGGCTTCAGTGATGCAGTGATGTGGAGTAGCAGCAAACAGCACACTCTGCAGCTTGGTTATTTAGGGGCCCAGGTTACAGATGTATGTAAATCCCTTTCTCCCCGAAGAGCTGTCAGGGTGAAGTTAATTCCACTACCAATAAATGTTTGTTGTAATGTGTGAAGCAATAGCAGGAGAGTGACCCTACAGCATGTGTCTGTAAATCACTTTAATCTGTAATCAAGCTGGAATGATTTCTAGCTTGTAGCTGTGTCTTAGTTGCACTGTGCTACAGTGCATTCTACTTGCTAAAAATCCGTTGCGGGGAAGAAACATTTTTCTGTCTTTTGTTTGAAATGAAAGCTGTTCCCTAGAGTCATGTCAGCTGCAGAAATCCAGACCCCAGCACAAGTGTCTGCATTAAAAACTGGGCTTTGGGCTCCATTAAAATACTGTGACTGCACATGTCACAAACAGGGACAGGCAGTGCAGTAGCACAGACACTTGAAAGATCCTGCTTTGAAACTGAGGGGCTTTTGAAACTGAGAGGCTTTTGAAACTGTGGGGTTGCAACCTGGAGAAAAAAAAACCAGCTGTCTCCTCTCTTGCTTCTTCCAGCCTCTGTCAGCTTATGGCTTTAAATTTTCTCAGAAATTATGCACTTGTTTCCTGGTAATCTTCCCCCATGTTTTAACTGGGGATGGCAGGTAAGGCATAAGGTCAAAGAACTGGAAATGACCTTGTAAAACTGAGACAATGGAGCCAGAAAGATGGCCCTTCAGTTAAAACTGGTGATAATAACTGCTAGGTTTTTGGGAATGTTTGCAGACTCGTGATTAGATCAAGCAAAATTGCATAAAACTTTTGACCTTTGAATATAAACAGGGCTGGAGGACTCTGAGAAGAGAATGGCAGGGCTCCAGTAAGAGAGATGTGTATCATGACAGTTTAGTCCACACTGTGTAGGCAGCAAGGCATGCTGATGGGTTAATGCATCTTTTTAACATTTAAGAGAAAAGTACATGTCCTCTTCCTTTTTGTACAAGATATTGCATATGTTTGTATGTGTGTGTGTGCATGTCACTCCCATACATAGGTGGGGTGCATGCCCTTCAGTGCCTCTAAGACACGGCTTGGCCTGCTCGTTCTGGCCAGTTTTTATAGATGGCACATTGCCATGATGTAAGAGTGCCTTTTATTTCTGTAGCAAGCACTGTGGCCACCACTTGTTTAATATTAAGTCTGTTTTCCCTCAATTCCTTCTGGAGGAGGAGGATTGGAGCAGAGTGTTTTGGTAAGTTTTGCTGCTCTGTTGTGGTGTGTCAGCAGGTGTATCTGTTGTTAGGGGAGGCTGGATCCAAGGGAACTTTTGAAGTGGAAGGGTTTAGGGTTTATGGTAAACTCGCAGTTCCTGGGGAATTAATTCATCAGATCAGCTGATGAGAAGTGTTGTCCCCTGCCCTAGCAGGTAAATGTGTGCTCTGCTTTTAAGCCTGTGAGTAGTCTGTGTTGAACCTGGATTAGAAACTGAGATTCCTTTTTGACAGTGTCAAAATAAATTAGAGCAATAATAAACCCCAAAGAAAAGATTAGGATTTAAAAAACTGAAGACTCTTATCTTGCACATCCTCTGCTCTTGTCTTACTCTTTTTGACTATGGAGCTGAAGCAAAAAGAGAAAAGTGCTGAAGGCTGTTCAGATTTTCAATGCAAAGGACTAATGTTTTGGTGAGATGAGCGGGAAATAATGGCCAGAGACTTGCAGAAGAGCATTGAGGTTTGCACTGATTTTTGAATCCCCGCTTAGTACTGCAGGTCATCCAAGATCTAAAGTACAACAAATGGCATTTCAGAGACGGAGAAACAGAGATCCCATAGATGCAGAGTGCTCTAGTCTGGATGTAGCAAGCAGGTTATGGGTGTTGTGGATTCTTATTGCTTGGTGTGGAACTGTGCACACTGTTGCGTGTGTGCTCTTAGGCAGAAAGAACAATTTTCTCAACGATTTTCCAAGGTGTTTATCCCAGTAACTGGGTAATGCTGCATAAGTGCCAATTAACTTCTTGTGATTCTTTGGCAGCCTGAGAAAGCTCTGCTGCAATTTGCCCCCTTCCCATCCTCATGGGGAAAGCGGAGGCTGGGGAAGTTGAGCCCCAGGGTTGTTGTTATGTTCCTGCAGCCGGTGCTGACGGGATCATTGGAGATGGCAGATGGGACCCTGTGGTTGCAAATGGATCTTATGCATTAGGGACACCCAGGAGGTGAGTGGGAGTCTGTAAAAGTCTTGGTTTAAGGATCTTACACAGCATCATAAAAAAACCCAGGGGCAAAGAAAAGGATAGAAGGCAATTCTCCTAGGCCATGCTTAGCTGCCTGTGCTGGTGAAAGGGGTGAACTCCTTACTTGCTGGTTCCATTCCCTGCTTCAGCACCAGGTTTTGTTTGTGTTTTCTTCCAGGCCCTGAAGAAAGTGAAGTGGGGCTTGTGCAAACAACTCTTTTGTATCTAGACCAACTGTGGGAGCAGAGATGTGTCCTGTAAGGAAATGTCCTTTTGGGTGTAAATAGTACATGATGAGGACCAGCAGAAGCAATCCAGAAAGCAGCCTGGACTTGGACTTTCTGAAAGTCTGCATCCCTGCCTCAGTTCAGGACACCTCATTTCCAAAAGCATTAAGAATTTCTATACAGCTTTAGACTGTCTCCAGAGATTCCCACCCACTCAATCTCTAATTAAATGAAAGAATTTCCACTTTATGATTAATCCTTCTTTTCAGGGCAAGTTGCAAAATAGTTGAAAAAGTAAGGCTTATCTGTCTGCTACTTTCCTTCTGCCTTTTTAGTTTGCAAATGAATGTAGGGTCATCTTATATCATTCGTCTTCTTAGAACTTTTGCCAGTTTTAATTCTGTAAAACCCAATAGTCATTCCTCATACTTATCTCTAAATTGCATTGAATCTTGTTGCAGTCATATTAGGTGGTAATGATTTATATGCCTTCTAATAATTTATTTGATTATGCCAGCTATATTCCATTTCTAAAGAATTATCAAGTTAATGCTCTTGTGTACGGAACAAAGAAATATTTTCCATAGTTCTTACTTTGCCTTTCTGCACTTTGGTACAGTGCTGCATGTTTGGTTCATTAATACAGTGGTGTGTAAGGATCAGGCTGACAATTTATTACCGGTATTTAATGTTATTAGACCCCAGGTTGCACAGAAGCTGCATATCCAGAGGTGCTTTCGACGTGGTGAGTGCCGGTGCTTGGGTGTTTCTACTCTGTGCATGTCCCCAGATTCTGCAAGTCTCTGATAGGAGTATGTGTGCTGATCACAGATGGGGCTGACTGCTCTGAGCTCAGTGGGAATGTGAAGGACAAATAACACTGTCCACTGTCAGAAATCTCAGTGGCAAAATACGGTGGGTTTTCCTCTCGTTTTCCGTATGCCCCAACAGTTCTGTGCCAAGCATAAGGAGCTCTCTCACCCTCCTCATCGTCAAAGGGATGGGTGCAGGGAAATAGCTAAGCACAGGTTTAACTTCAGGATTGGAATTACTCCCACAGATTTCTGAGGCAATTGTTCTCTCAAAAATAAATAAATAGGAAATGGGGCTGCTGAGGGGGAATAGGGAGAGAAAAGTGCAGTAGGACTAAAGAAAAGTGATACTTCTATCTGGTGTGTCTCATATACTGGAAACTTTCAATATCTCCTTTCTTGATGGACTGTCTACCCTGTCTGTTTTCTCTCCCTTTTGGAAATGTGTGCCTAACTCCTGGATAATACGCCTGCCACGCCAGCTGACAAAACACAAAGAAGTAGGAAGAAGCTTCAACTCTAGGGGAAAACTCTTCTCTTCATGAAAAAATGATGCAGTTTTTCTTTCCTTTTCCTTGACTTGCATATTTAGAGAAGCACAGGTGGAACAAAGTATTGCACAAGTGCGAATAACATCCAACTTTTTTTTTCTGTCTAAAATTTCTCTTTGAAAAACACTTAAGTTCCTTTCCGAATATGTTGGCATAAAATACCAATTTTTGGCAGTGTTTGAATGCCACTTTTTTTGTCATTTAAAAGTAGTACTACGCTGCTGAGACATTGCACTTTTGAACAGGATGAAATATGGTTACTTCTTAGGAAAAATGCTTGTGATTACTCCAGAAGCCAAATTGTTGCCTTTTCCAGAGTTCAGAGTGCAGGCTGGAACTGTGTGTGCCTGACAGAAGTAGTACAACTCAAAGGGACAGAAATGATAGGTGGAAAAGCAGGAAGATATTTTACCTAGTGCACAAGCACCTGGAATCATGCAGAAAATCAAACAAGAAATGACTTCTTAGCAAGAAGTTAAAGCATCCAAGCAATGAAATGAATAAACAAAGAGACGTATGATATCCTCTCCCTTTAAACCAGGTTTTTCTTCTCCTAAAGCACTTGAATTTTTGGAGAATTTGGGTCCTGACCCTGTAAACTGCCTTGCTCCCAGCTCTGCTCTTGAGTGGCTCAGCCCCTCTGATCCATTGAAACTGGGGAGCCAGATCCACAGCCTGGGTCACTGCATTTGCCCTGCGGTTACAAAAATACACTCCATGTCTCCTTGTCAAATTTTTTGTTTCTCTTTTCTTTACCATTTCTTGTTATTGCTTGTATTGCTGTTATTGCATTAATTCTACCATGGAGTGTCACTGGGATTGGGAACGGGCCTCCTTAACATCTCTGTTCGTGTGCTTTTCAACATTATTTGCTTTTTGACATTAGTGAAGACAGCTGTGTGCACACAGAACATCTGGGGGCCTGCTGAACTGTAAAACCTCCTGACATCGATGTTTAATTTACATTGATGTATTTTCACTTTTACTTTATACCTGCTTGCAGCCTTGCATGTCTTTTGGCTCTTTGCTGTTTTACAGATGTCAAGTGACAGGGAGCTGAAACCAAGGAATATCCTTGGTTTTCTGAAAAGCTGTGGTGTGTGAATAAGGGATTGTTCCCAAAATTGTTCCTGTGGCTGCTGAGGACTGTTGGTGTTTTAACAGTCACTTCTTGTTTGCTGATACTCTTTTTAAGTGGTATTGTTACATAATGATCATTTGCACTTGTACAACCTCCTTGTCAAGAGAGTGGTTGATGGTTTGCTAAGAGGCTGATTTCAACCAGATCTGTTCGCAGACATGGTTATTAGGGAATGCAGCAATCTTCTGACAGATTTTCTACTCTATTAAGCAGCCACATCATCTCCGTGAATAAAAATGCCTGCTTGTATAAGAGTTGGCTTTGGTGTCTTGAGGCCATTTGGGTGTTTACAATCGGTGCTGTAAAGCAGCTGATCCTGCAGGTGCCAGTTCTCTGGCTATCCCCAAACGCTTCTTGGTGCAGATCTGCTAGTGCCATGTCTGGTGCCTTCTTTGCCTCCCTGTGCAGAGGGGCAGTTCTGTTAAAAAGGCACGGTAACCCCAACCATTCTATGATTCTGTGCATCCCATGGCCTCCTCTGGACCCGTCAGATTTGTGCAAGCAAGGAATTGGTCCCCTGGGAGCACAGCTGTTTCCCCAGAGCATGGCTGGTCCCCTGGTTCCATGGCTGCCCAACAGGGCTCTGCTTTGGGCCCTTCCAGTGGGCGATTCTTTTTTGCCCACAACTTCATCCCGAACTATTGCATTTGCCTGTTGACTAAATCCTTATTTCCTTGAGTCTGTAGTGACCCTTTAATGAGGTTAGGACTGTTTTTCCCAGAGATGTGAAATATTTGTTCCCCACACATGTTGGCCGTTTGCTTATTCTTGAAGGTGTAATGCAGCCGAATTGCTTCACTGTTTCTGTTCTGTTCTTATTAATCTGTTTTTCCACTAGGGCTCTGTTATGAGAGAAGATTAATATTACAGAGAAGATAGTTGTTTGTTTCAAATATTTTGTTTCCTTTCTCCATTGGGAATACTACTATAAACACCAGGCAATCTGAATTTAAATAGCTAAAGTATTAGTCTAGCTGTTCCAGTTGCTTTTCATTACACTTGAGAACAGGGTTACAGCTGATTATACAGAATACCTGAGCCATACATTTTACATTCTCAATCAGTGTATTATAGATGAACTATGAAAATCTGAGATAGCTTTTTATGATAATTGAGAGAGATTTTCCTTGGAGTATGCAAGGCTCTTGAGAGGAGCTGAATTGCTTGTCTGTAATTCTGTTATAAGCTTTACTGGTATTTATTTAACATGCAGTTTATTGCTACTGAATATTTTTCTTATGGCTTGCTGTCAAAAGCTGCACACTCAGAAGGTTGCTCTCAGTTTTGATACCCTCTCCACAGTGGCTTGTTTGTGAGACCAATCTGAAGTATCCTTCACGATCTGACTCATGTGCAAGGCAGCAGTGCACTTATATGAAGAAAATGTAAATTGTTGCTGTCTGAGTGGGCCCCTTCAGCTCCCCACTTGACATCAAGGATAATCAGCCAGCCTGGGGCCCAAAATACAAGCTGGCTTAGATTTCTCCAGCCCTTATCATGAGCCCCTTGGGGCCATCCCAGACCCAAACTGCCCAATACAACAGATCCCTGGTCCTTGGCTTTGGAGATTTGAGGTTGGGAGCTCAGGCTTGAATCACTTCTACAGGTCTGGGCTGTCCTGTCCTCCGTGTCAGCAGCATGGGTGGATTGGATTGACCTGCTCTTGCCCTGGGGGTGTCAGTATGTTACAGGTGTTCCCCCTATAAAGCTGTGTGGGGCAGCCCCAAGGTGCTCCCTGGTAGTAGAAAACCAGCACTTCTGGCAGTTAAATGCTTTTTAACAGGAGGAGGGAATTTCATGTGCTGGGACTGTGCAGACACAAAGGTCAAAAGAGACATTATATTTGACTGAGAGGCCCATCACTGCTTCAGGCCCTTCAGCTTGGAAACTGGCTGAATGCACAGCTTGTTCTAGCACCAGGAGGCTGAGTTCTGCCAGGGATGGGGGCTCATGCAAGCACATGGGACAGTCAGGTTTTGGAGACTCAGCTCCTAAGGAGGACCTGACTCCAGCCTCATCATCTGCAGAAACTGGACTTGACCAGAGATTCCGCTGGATTTTTACAGCCTATTACATGTCTTCCTCTTCAGCTCTTCCTTGCCCTTATTGCAAATAAAAGTGAAGCAATACTGATTACCTGGTTGAGATTCAGGTTAACTTCCATTTCGGAGGAAAAAATTAAATATTAAATTCTCTATTTTAGTGAAGCAAGTGAAGCACTAACGCAGTAAGCTATAATTTTTGCAATTTTGCTACAGAAGGTTCAGTTTGTCCCTGGGTAGATGAGACACAGAGTGGAATACCAGACGAGAAATAAACGTCATTCTGCCTAGATTTAGGGCAATAAGTGAAAAATTGCAACCCATTTTTCTTTGCTGGCACCTGTGAACAGGGTTGCTTTATGCTTGTCTGTGTTTGCTTGTCTAAACTCACAAGAGTTAGTTTCTCTACAGCTTTAGGGTACACTCTCATGTTCATTAGCACGGGAGATCACTGCTGCTCCTGTCCCTCCCCTCGGCGTTTTAGTAGAGGTTTTATGCAGCTGGAGATTGCCAGGCAAGATGGGAGAACTGCCTCTACCCAAGGGCGTGTTGTGGGGGACATTGGGGCAGCAGGACACAGCTTGTGCCTCAGTTTATGCACAGGGATTCAGAGGCTGGAGAGCCCAACTGAGAGCTGATGTAAAGCCCTTAGCCCTGGTTTGGTTGGGTTGTGTTCAGCACAGTGAGTCTCAATTCAGCCCCCTCAGCCGTGCTCTCTGTTTGTTTTAGCGTTTGCAGAGTCAGCCTCTGGGGCATTAACTCCGGGGGAGATTTCTGTCTGTTTACCAAAATGGAAATTGCCTAGTTTTGGGCTTCAATCCCTTCAGAAAACTCATCTTTAATATGTTTCCAGTAATCACAGCTTGAAAACAAACACACGTTTCCAAAATGTTCTTCAGTTTTTCACCTCGGTATTTCTCACACAGGCATTAATCATCCACTTCTCCATTTATGTACAGAGCACAACGTATTGCACTGAAGAACTGACTTCTCATGCCTGGTGAAAAAGATGAGTGGATTTTACGGTGAAATTCCCATTGCTCTGGGGAGCAGTCATCATGCCAAAAAAATGTTCATTGACCTGTCTGACACAGGTGCCGTCTGTGTCAGGATTTTGGTGGAGTTAACCCCTGATAGTTCACTTTGCAGAAAATCGGATCTTACATTGCAAAGCTACAATGCTGGCTTTAAGGTTGTTTAAACCTAGCTGTGCTTGGTAATTGTTAGATTATCAAGTAGGTGCTGGCCTGGCTTGTGGCAGGGCATGATGTGCTGGAATTTTGAAGTGCCTTTTTTTTTTGCCTGCTGTAGTTTGGGGCTTATCCCAGTGAGCCTTAGCTCTGGGTATGTTTAGTCCAACTTGTGGTTAAGAAATGCAGGTTCCTGCACCATTGGCTTAGCAGTGTATCAAAAAAAGATGTCTGAATATTATTCCCATCCCTCTGGAAGTGATGGGGTGGGTGGCTGGGTGAGTTGCTCATTGGGGTGAGTACTAATTCATTTCACATCACTGACATAAATTTTGTGTCAGTTTTCCGTCCTAAACTCCTAATTCTTTGATCTTTTTCTTTGAACTGCTTTCTTTTCTTACAATTCTTCTACTGGCTTTTTGGCTGGAAAGAAGGTACTGACTAAATTCTGATTCATTATTATAGCTATTCAGTCTTAGGGTGTGCCCAGGTAGTTCTCCAGTGCCTTGTTCCATCGTTTGTGCTGCTTGTTCTTTACCCACTTCATCCCTTCCACCACAATCTGCCTTTCCAACCCTTGGGGTGAGCCCCCAGCAGCAGCAGCAAGCTGGACCTGAACTTTGGCTTTCTGTGCAGTCTTGGGCTCAGGCATGAGGGCTTGGAAAGGAGAGGTTGTTTCTGGTGGGAATGAACTGTCTGGCTCACCAGGCTGTGGAGGCAGGGTCCAAAATCCTGAGGAGGCTGAAGCAGGATTTGTTTTCTATACCTCATGCGTTGCCACAAGCAACCTTGGTGTGTCATAAAGCAAGGTCTGTTCTTCTTTGGATTTTAACCTGCCGTGGTCAGCTCTAGCTACAGAGGGGTCAAGCACAGAATACAGTGTGTGGCTGCAGGAACACCTTTGTGCTCCTGGGCAGCCTCCCTGTTTCAGCTGGAAGCATCATATGCTCAACACAAAAATTGCTACATAGAAATTTCAAGGCAGCAGATTTGTAATGGCAGTGGGGGGAAGGTAGAAGTGGTCTTAAATTTGCAAAAATCTTTGACTGCAGTAAAGCTGTGGACCAAGATGTTAAAAAATTTAACATGAAAACAACAGGCAGGCAGTCTGCAGTACTGCAGACTTAAAAATTAAAATGCCACTATGTTTAATGGAGTTACCAAAAGTAATGATAAAAATGTAATTACTTCTGATGAGACACATATTCTGTTAAGTAAAGAATATGGTAACTCTTAATTGGCTTGGGTAACCTAGGTAATTTAAAAGTAGTTATATTTCTTAGATCTCAATATGCAAGTGAATTGACGATGATATATAGTTAATATTTGCAGGATAAACAGGCAGTAATTTAAGTTGATTATGAACAAACCCAAATCCTTAGAGTGATTATGGCCATGCTGCTGTTTGGGGTCAGTTTAACTGAGGTTTGACATTGAGACCTCAGTTCCAAAAAGCACTTAGCTGTTAGGTGACTGGGCATAAGTGTTTATGTAGTTTTTCATATCTCTTGTGTGGCCTGAATGCATTCACAATTTGACTCTGTAGGTACATAAGTACAGCGGGAACAGTTTATTTCCAGGTTCAACATAATTTAATGGACACAATAATAAAGCCCTTACTTTTCTACTGAATTTCAGAATGTTAATATTGAGAAGATACACATCTTTCAAAGCTACTATTGAATTTGATGCCTAACTTCAGTCAAGAACCAACTTGTTTGTACAACAGAAACAATATTGCCAAATGACCAGTCAGCTGCTATGATGGAAACAAAGAATAGCTTTCCATCACTGGCTTGAGTTAGGAGCCCACAATTTCCCCAGATTTGTCTCCTCTATACGCATGGTTTAAAAAATCCCAACACCCAAAGCCCTGAAAAACACAGAAAAGAAAATACACATGCAACATTATTTCTGGCAGATCTTTTTAAAACACAGAGAAGTCTGATGTGAGGTAAAGCAGGATCAGACATGCTAAGCAAATTTCAATTGACAAATGTAACTGGAATTGAATTCACTGAAGCTGTGTCTGTAACAGGAATGAACTTGGCCAGATGATTACACTCCATTTTAACAGAAATAATGAATATTGATTAAGTGTGTGGCAGGTGTCACTGCACCCTGCAGCAGTAGCCAGAGGAGGTAGAGGTGCAACAGGGTATGTAGGAGGTGGTCCTGTCTTCCTGCTGTATTGGCCTGATGGTGCTGCCCTGCCCCAGGGCTCACACCAGGCAAGCTGGGCTTGGTGTGAATCTGGGGCTTCTCTGCACTGGGGCTCCTCTGGGTTTGTGCTGGGAAATGGGCACACTGGGCCATCTCTGTGACTGGGGAGGGGGGGTCAGTGTTAAAGGCTGGGGTTTGCTCTGGGTGTTAGAAATGGGGGGATTAATGTCTGAGCTGTCTATAGAAATGGGAAGAAAGACCTTATAGAAAGACTAGAGTGTTTATAGTTTGGTAGCTATTGGACATCCTAACAGAGGTTAACTTTCTAGTGGACTTGGGCATTAGTAAGAGGAACCTATATGTGTCTGCTATGGAACTGCTGAGCATGGAATATTTATTGTTAGCTGAGCTATAATCTGAGCTATGGAGAGTTTAAAAATAGTATGCAATGCTGGGAGAAAAAGGTAAGAGTATGTATTAATATATTGTATTTAAACCAACAGCATGCTTTTCTTCTGGGAGGTAAATTTTAATTATAGTACATTACACACATGGCACAGATTTTGGAGGCACCTACATGGCTCTGAGGATGAGGGACAGAGTGCTGTGGCTGGGAGGATGCTTGGGAAGATGTGGGAAAGCCAGCAGTGGCTGTAGGCAAGAAAGGGGCAGTGGGTCCCTGCAAGATGTGTCTTGTGCTATAATGCAGTGGGATTTAAATTTAGAACTTGTATGTGACCCAATGTCAAGTCAGAAATGTGTGGTTGAAAGTGTATAATCAGCTCCAAGTGGCTGCCTTGTAAGTCTCAGGAGTGGAAACTGGCCTCAGGCTAGCAGCCGTCTCTGCCGCATCTCTGCTCGAGTGAACTTTAATTTGACTCTTTATCAAGAAAAGCAGTGAGAGAAAGAGGGGGAAAAAGATGAACACAGCGCGAGTTGCCCAAAATAGGCTTTGTATGGATAAAGGTGATTTTGCTGGAGACTTTGCAACGAGTTCTGTGTGCCCTCAAAGAAAAGCAAAGTCCTGTTAAAAAGAGTAGCGGGAGAGGAAGGGCCAAGAGAAGCTCAGAGAAATGCTCCATTTCTCACTTTGGGAGCTGCTTCTGACTTTATTGGGTTGAATGCGTGCACAGCACTTCCAAGAATGAGGTGATGTCTAATTGAACTTCTACAATCTGGGGCCAGTCTGCAAAGGACTCTATACTCTGTGCAGGGCTTTGTTTGCTTAAGCTGCTGCCAAAACCAAATCGAGCATCTCTGTGAGCATCTGCAGTGGCAGTAATGACCAGTGTGCTGTGAGCATGCAGAGCTGTCCAGGGAAGGAGTAGGGGCATTAAACACTGTCTGAAATTTTGAGCAGCTCCTGGCTAGGGAGTTTTTTTGTGGTATTGTGATGTGAAGTCTTCATTATGAAAAGAGATTATTGATGTTGTGAAACTTGGAAAACCTCATCAAGTTTGCCTTGATTATATGTGGGTATATTGTAATCTGAAATGCTCGAGACCAGGGAATATTTTGAGCCAGCAGTTTTTCACAAGTCTCAAGACAATGTAAAATAAAGAAAATATTAGTGACAAATGGAAGTTTTATCTTAGGCCAGTTTACATTCCTGGGAACTATGTATTTTGGAGTAATGTGCTATTGATTTTAGGAGGAGATGCTTCGGTTTGTAGGTGCTAAGCATAGACTTATTCAAAGGAAAAAGTTCAGTGTCAGTGAACCAACCAGGATCTGAAACTCAATTTGCTCTTAAATGAGTCAAGTTTCTTTTTGTAGCTGTGATCTGGAAATTTAGCTTTTTATCATTTTCATGGGTTTAATATTTGATATTTAGCAAACTACAAGTTTTGCACATGTCCATATGTTGACAGAAAACATAAACATTTATATGAAGTAACACTGAAAATCTGTATTCTTCACACATTGGAAGGTGTCTGACTCCATTCTATTTTCCCTGAAGGAATATAAAAATATATTTTTTAAAGGAAACTGGATATAAAAGTAGCAGTTAGTGAATATTCACTATGTATAGATCTACTAGAAAAACTTCTGTTTTCCTTTTTTCCAGGAAAATGAGGGTAACATAATCCCACTATTGCACGCACACAGTGTTCGTGGCCTAGAACCCAAGCATGAAAATAAATAGAAATTCAATAGCTCAGTCTGCTCAGCTTATTAAAGAGAGTGTAGCTTGTAATATTCACTCAAAGAATCACTATCTTGTCAGTGCTGTAATCTCTTCCCATGTGGTTTTTTTTTCCTTATATAGCATATAATTGTTTTTTCTTCAAATCATCGAAGTGCTTGAGAAGGCAGAATGTACTGAGACTTTCTAAACAGTAGAAATTGTCTGTCTACCTTGCCTGATGGTTTTGGTTGAGTCGTGGCATGAGCAGTGTTGGTTAGGAGAAACCTCTGTACTTGAACCTGCCAGAGTTATAAACCTATACACAAGCTGTGTCGTGTCTTTGCTGCACATTTTCACACCCTTGAACAGTAAAAGAAAAAAACCCCAAAAACCAGCTATGAACTGTGAAACCCCAAAATTTCAGGAAGGAATATGCATGAGTTATTTCTGAAGTATTTGGCACCACCTCTTCTGTTAGGGAAAGGGTAGTGGTGAGCTTGTGAGAGGTGCTCTGATGGATGCTGAAGCCTGTCACGAAGCTCTTTGTTCAAAAAGAAATCTTAGCTAATGTAAACTATTGAAAGAAGTGTTTACAAATAAACAGAGCTTTAGCTGTCTTCTGATGTCAGAGGCCTTCCTTTCTCTCCAACCCTGGCTATTTACAAAATTTTCTTGTGTTGAAACTAGGTGAGTGGCTACAAAAAAGCTTTTTTTTCCCCTTTGACATTCGTATTGGAGGAAAAAACCTGTTAAATTCCCTTTATCTTAAAGCTAATTAGATCTTGTAATGAAGTCTTTATTCCTGTATGCTGTGTCTCTTGTAACTGTGGAAATTACATAAGGGTAGTGGCATCTGTCTGGGAGTTTGGCAGGCTGAGAGATGTGGCCTTAAAGTTGAGGTCTGTTTGAGCCATGGATGTAGTTGGATCTGTGCAGCTCCAGTGCCCGAGCCAAACTGTCCCATGGCTCTTAGCTCACAAACAGGCAGGGTCTGGTGCCCATGGGAGGAACCCGCACTGTCACTGAATCCAAAATCATCAGCTGCCTCTGTGTCACGGGGTGAGCCATCTTCATTTCCAGGTCAAGTGTAAAGTCTGGAGAAAAGGTTGCTCATATAATGAAAAGAGGTTAAAAAAGTCTCCCAGCTTATAGTGCTGCCCATTGCTGCTGGGCTCTTCACTCCTTTAGCTGTGTGGGGCTGCCTGAAGGTACACAGATCCCTGAGCTCCTTGTGGGAGTGGGAGAAGAAAAAAAAATACATATGGTGTAGTGGGGTGAATGTGTGTGACTGTAACAGACTACCAGGTTTGATCTTTGGAGTTCTGTGTTTATGAAGGCAGGTAGTGAATCTGAGAACTCAGATAATTCTTTTACTCAGTCAATGGGAAATGAAACTGCCACTTTGACCAAGTTATTTTAAAGCTGAAAGCTTTGAAGGTCAGCCCCAGTAGAGTGACATTTTAGCCAAGGGCAGGAGAGAAGAGATCATTCTGTCAGTGAAGCAGGGAGAGTTGTGACCTTCATCGAGTTGCAAAAGTAGAACAAGACACAATGGAAGTGAGTTCCCATATACAAGGAGGGGGTTTATGGTAACCATAATTAAAATAAGCTCTTGCTCCAGGTACTCTGGATCCTACAATCTTGTCTGATCCTGGCTGCTTCAAGCGTGCTGAAATTTCCCTGGAGGAGGGCAGTGGGGCAGTTCACAATTAAAACAGTGTGACAACAGCAGCAATGCTCTGATGGCCAGAATCTCCAGATTGAGATGTCTTCTTTTAAAGATGTTTTAGGTTTATACCTTGGATATAGGACCTGTAGAGCACTGCTCATGTTAAATGCTCTGAAAATGCAAAGAGCACACACAAGGGTATCATCTCATAGTGAAAAGACAGTGCATGTACTTGAAACATCTTGGTTGCTTGAGCACTGATAGAATCCCCCTTAATCCCACCTGCTTTACTGTAGTCAAATTTATTTAAGGTGTCTTACTTGCAATTTCTTTTCCATTAAGGAGAATGAAAAATTTCCTAACTCTTACCCGATTTAATTTTTGCTTCCAGCTGAAACATAAGATTTCCAGACACATGGTTTCATGCTTCCAAAACACTGGTGGGCTTTTTTTTTTCAGGCTTTTAAAAAATTCTAAATTGTTGTTTGTATTTCAATTCTTTAATACAACCTCTCCATAGAGGGCCTCTCCATAGGGTTTCTCACATGGGAGGTTTGAGAAACATGGATTATGACAAAAGGTTTAACTCATCTCCCTAATGCAGATCAATGCACCATCTATTGATACTCCTACTGGTCTACAGGAAGAAGCAGAATGACTTTGATAGACTGACCAATCCTCTTAATTCAGCTTAAACTCTATTCCGTGTTCCCTATGCCACATTTCCCTCACAAGCACTACTTGCTTTCAGGGCTCTGCCTGTTACCTCTTTGTGTAGCAGTGCACTGAGATGTGTTTTTCTCTGTGGAAATGGCACCTTCTAACAAGATGAGCAAAGCCAGCATGATTTAATATCTGTGCTTGAGAATGTGACAAGCTGCCTTCAAAGTAGCACCCACTACTTGAATGGCTTTCCATGGTACCCATAGCCATTCTTCTTTAATTGTAATTGATGTTTGGAGAGGACTGTATTGTTTGTAGATCGAATTATCTTAAAGCAAAAAATACTATATTAACAGGAATTTGAAATCCCATGTTGCAGTGAAGAGAGTAATGCTTTGTCTCTATTCAGAAGTAGGAGACTGCAATTCCAGATATGCAGAGCATCTTAAGAGCCTCAGACAGTTAATGAAACATCTGGGAAGTGGGAAAAGCTCAGGATCCAGTTGCAGGGACCTGAAGGGGTCAGATGTGAGAGCTGGAATAGTTCTTTGTCCCAGTGTTATGGGACCTCTGTGGAGGTGACTGAAGAAACTTGCTGTTGGCAGACTGGATTCTGAGGACAGCAATGTCTTCCTGTCTGTGTCCAGCAAAGTCTGCTTGAACGCTCAAATAGGTGAAATGGTTGGCTGTATTTGCTGTTGTTATCTCTTGATGTAGCCGATTGTAAAACAGGTCATGTAAAGTCATGTAGATCTTGGAAAGTACTTGCATGTGCTTTCTGTATCACTTAAGGAAAAAGGTCTTGTGCCTTCTTATAATCAGGTTATTTGAGGGTGAAAAATGTACCTTCAGTAGCCTACTAATAGCTTGTACTGTTCTTAATAGTGCTTTAATCTTTGCTTCTTGTAGGATTAATTATTAAAACTCTCTTCATGCTCCTGACTCCAGTTGATATAAAGTATTGCCTTTGTGTTTCACCCAGCCGCTGGGCACGTCCTCCTGCTCGTACACTACTGCAAGTTGAAAGCAGCCTGTTTTCGGGAATTTTGGACAGAGGGAGATAGGCACATGCTGTCTTCATGTCGCTTCCTTGCTGCCTGCTGAGACTCATTGCTTTCAGGGCTGTACAAAAGGGTGGTTTCACATGTTCTGCTCTGGGTGCAGCTTTCCGTTGTCTAACAGCAAAGCAAGGACAGCACATGAGATTTTTTTATGCTGAGAAGAATTTTAATTGATTGTAATCACAGAAATAGAGGGCTTGGGGAGTGGAGGGTCACTGGTGAATAGTGATTTTTCTATGAAGGTCTTGGAAAAACAGAAAAGTGTGAGCTGTGGAAAAAAACTTATCGATGCTTTGGTGTGTTATGGGAAAGATCACTCACAAAACCAGCTGGACTATGGAGAGTTGAGTTTCAGAGGGGAGGGGAATTTGTTTCTCACAGCATTTACTCATTACCCATAAAATAAAGAGAGAATAGGGTTTTGAGATGAAAAAAGATCAGATCCTGCCATAGTGCAGCATTTCCAGGCTTGATATATGTGAATCCCCATTCTTGTGAGAAGGTATGTGTGAATCTCCCAGGGAATGGTGTAAATGTCCTGCTGGTTTTGAGAGAGGTCATATTAGCCTGTATGCTGGGGATTTGAAGATCTCTAGGAGGTGATTCCCCTCCCTTAGAACTGTGTGCCTGCCCACGTTAGTCTGTTGTTCAGGGCTTCCCCCTGCATTGCTCTTTGCTTTGACCATTTTCCTGTTTACAAGGAAGTGCTGAGGATGAGAGTGTTCTCATATGGTGTCTGCTTTAGGACACTTGCAGGAGTTCAGACATCCTGATATGTGCTTTGAAAGGAGCCAGAAACCCAATTGCTCGCTGCTTACACATGTAACCTTGCACAAGAAAGGCTGACGAGGGAAAGTCAAAGAACTTAAAGGGAAGTTATATACCAGTTCAGCTTTAGAAGCATTAGACAGCTTTCTTCTTCCTTATCAAAGAGTGATAATCAACTTTCTTCTTAGTGACAGAAGGAGCTGTAAAATAGTTCCTCTCCCACCCTGCCTTTTTTCTTGTGAATTTCTTTAAAGTTTGTTTTCCTTGTATGCACACAACTGCTTCACTGTGTGACTTGATGGAGAGACTCTTTCCTAAAATAACCATTAAAAAAGTCTGTAAAGGTTTTGTTGTCATACACAGAACTGCACTTGCTTACTATTTTAATATTTAGCTAAAATTCTGGGGGTTTTGTTTTTAAATAGTTCATACAATTAAGATATAGGATAAGGAAATGAAACATCAAAAATATAATCCTGAGAGGTTATTAATTCTTGCAAAGAAACAAACTCTTGAGTGTAAATTTTTTCAATGCAGTGGGAAATGATACCAAAGAGAGAAGTACAGGGTGCAGTAGCTCCTTGTCTAGATCAAGCTTAGGTCATTTGCTTGGGACTGAGAACCAGCCTATAGATTTCACCAAATAGAATGTTTTCCTCAAAGATATTGCCTGTGTCAGGTTAACAAAATCTAATATATTACTTGATTTCTAAGAGCAGCATATGTGAAGAAATCTCTCAGATCTGTTCTGAGAGCTATTTGTGTGTCTTAACTCCCATTGAATTTTCAGTTCAGTGGGAATTAGGCATCCGAAGAACTTCAGAAATCTGGCTTTTAATTTACTCTTTAAGCAGGGGAATGAGGAGTTGGTGCTGTGGGTCAGGTCCCTCCCTTTCAGTTTTGTTCCTGGCAGGTTCATATGAGAGTGTAGGAATGAACCCTGCAGCTGCCTTTGGAGTTCAGGGGTGTGTATGTGTTTGAAATAGCTTGGTTTTTTTAAATGCTGCTTTTGTGTTTTCAAAGAACCCCCCGTTTTGAAGAGGGGAGTAAAATCATGCAGTAGGATATGCTGGATGAGCCCCTGTGCTTGGCCTCCCATACAGGTGCGGGTGTCTATTCTCTTTTGTGCTTATCATGAGAACAGGACCCAAATTAAGACACATCTTGGTAGCTGATTTTAGTTAAAGTCCAAATTGCTGTAAGGAATTTCTTTTTTTCTGAAGGAACAGAGTTCTGCTGTTAGGAAGTGACTGCATCAAGCTAATTACACTATGAGGATGAAAATGTATCATCTCAAGCCTGGCTTTCAGCACTCAGTACCTCATCGATTTTTAGTATATCAAATGCTCACACCAGAAGTGGAGGGTCACAGGCACAAAATAATCTGTATGAATTTTGGTCTTTACCATTTCCTTTTTATTAGTAGTAGGAAAGCTGACTCAATTACTATTGCAACTAAGTAAAGAAAAAGTATGTTACTCGTTGATACATTATGGGAGTGAGCTGCTTCTTGATATGGGTCAAATGTCTTCTTATGATCCCAAATATGAACTCCTTTAACAGTCTGTAACACTTCTGTATCTGTTTTATTGCAACAGTGCTATCTCTGATGATCAGAATGTCAAAATGGATTCATTAAAACACAAGTCTTGTGTGTAAATCGATTTAAAATAAGTGAGGCAGATGTAGTAGGTATCCTTTTTTCCCTGCCCCATAAGGTCATGCGAAGGAGATAATCTAAGATAAGAACACAACATAGCCTTTAGCAAGGAAGAATACAGCAAAACTCAGCTCTTCATATTTTACAGTCCTATTGCTCTCAGTGACCAGTACTGGATGATCTCTTCTGTACTCCTCCCTCCTTAGGGACACCTGTTTATTTTGCCTATGTGACCTTTTTAGTTTACCTTTCTATTATATTGTTCCCTGCAAGGAGAGCATGTTTTGCAGAAGTTGTACCTGGAGAAAAAGCCTACATTTAATTTCTTAAAATGAGTAAAATTGATCATCACGGTTTCAAAGCAGTCAGTAAGGTTTCACCTGTTCACCAGAAGGAGAAACTTGTCACCCTGTGTGTTTGGTTTTGTTGGAATAATAACCATGGGAGTTTCTTGTCCCTGATAGACGGGAAAAAATGGGAACTTAAAATCATGCTAAAAGTGGTAGTTGTTTTAAAATATTCCTGTGTGCGTTTTTCAGAAATGTAGCTTGTATACAAATTCTCATTGTATCATGGTAATTGGCAGTCTTCCATTCATACTCATGCCTATTGTTCAGCAGTGCTTTCTCATGCTGCTCCATATCCCTTTGGTATCTCCCCTGAATTTTGACCATGCAGAAGGTCAATTTTGCTGTTATTACACCCATGTGTCATTCTTTGTCTTACTGTAATAGCAGACATGAGGGGTCATCTGATTGTTACGCTGCAAACAAGAAATAAAAATTACTTACTTCCATTGGTCTGAAATGTAGAAGAATAAAACAGTGGCCTTAAAATTGGTGTTAGCGCCTTATCTTCTGTTGATAGAAGATGATGAGGTAGGCAGGGTAGCACTGTTTTGCATCTGCCCTTGTTGCATGCAGGATGCAGCTGATAGCAGTCGGTGCCAGCATAGTGGAAGAAGGTTCCCCAAAGACTCATCAGCCAATCTGCCTTTTCATTACCACCTTCACCAGGAGAAAAGGTGTCTGTGGGACAGCTTCAGTCACATCATTCAGGTTAATTCCCTTTGGTTGTTTATCATCCCTTTCCAGTAGTCTAATGTTGAGTGACCAAAGCATCAATGCAGAATCCCTGCTATGACAATGGTTTTCTGCAGCCCTTCTGTGAGAGGGGACAAGTTGGGTGTCCCAAGAAGAGCCAGTGTGGCCTAAGTTTGTATCAGTCAGTCATGACTGCTGATGTTTTCTCAATCCAGTTATGTTTTTTGTTCACCAGCCAAACATTTTGTATTACTGCTTTTATTGTTGACAGTGTTTTATCTATGTCTTTATTTGATATGACTCCAGGTAGTTTTGTTTGCTCTGGCATATTAACTGGTGTGATTTTTTGTGCAGCAGTTCTTCATCTATTTTGACATGGGTATCTGTCATTTTTATCAATTTTTGTGAAGACCCGACTGGTAGAATTTTCATTACTGTATTTGTTCTGGAATTGTCTGTGTGAGCCCCTTTGCATGAATTCTCTTTCTTGGTGGCTGAACTGCCCTGTGTTTTCTGAAAAGGAAGATTTTGTTTATTTATATGCTAATGGAGCAATTTATTAAAATGCTGGCAATAGTCAGTCACTTGTTAATTGTTTTTATCACATTCCAGTGCAAATACCCTGCCTGATATTGTGAGCTTGACCAAGTGCTGGGCAAACTGAGAGAACCCTTGCTGCTGTCTTTGCAGGGCAAGTAGAAAAAGAGCAACCAAGACTCAGAGACCCAAACAAGCGCAGCTGTTTTGCTCGTGATGACCTAGGAAGACCGTCTGAGCTGGGAGTGACATGGAGGTCTCTGACTTTAAGCCCAGAGTATTGCTTTTGTTCATTGCTCAACCCTCCCAATCTCAGAGACCAACCCACACTTCCACAAGACACCATTCTGATTTAGGTTATGAAAGGGTCTGTTAAATTTTTTAAATTGTTTGGTGTTCTCCATATAAGCTTTTCTGCCTCAGTAAGCCCAAACTTTCCTATCTGAGTTTCTGTTAAAGCTGACTGAAAAATATGTGTGGATGAGGAGTTGGCACAGCCCAGACAGATTTGGTTTTAAGGGTACATTTCTTGACTTACTCTTTTTAGTCCATTCAGAGTTTCTTTTATATTCAGTCCCTCTGAGACAACCAGTATCTCTAATTTTTCACATCCTCGGTGGAAGGAATTAAGCAGTCTGAGGCTTTGTCTGCTGGATTTACTGCTGATCTACTGGAAAATTTAGTCTCTATTTCTTGCAGGTTTATAAAGATACCATTGGTACGATTTCCTTTAGGTCCTGGGCCATAATGATTGTGGTCCTGATGAAGCTGGACAGTGACTTTACCTTTTTAATTCTCTTCAAACATTTGTTGTGTCCTACAGTACTCAATCTTTAGCACTGGGAATAATCAGGCTAATGATTCTGCTCTTGCCTTTGGGCTTCTCCAGCATCACTGGAAGGTTTTGTGCCATTAGCAACACCAACATTGCTGCTCTGCCTGCAAGAAGGCATCTGTCTGCTTCCTTAGATGTGTTGCTCTTGTAAGGGAAGAGGAGTAACGATGTGAGGCTTTCTTACCCTTGTACAGCCCTACTGTGCTCCTTGTTCATGCTTCCCTCACCTGCTTCCTTCATCCTTTCGTCTGGAGCTGCTTAGGGTTTGTTTCATGTCTCTCCTCCTCTGTTGCTTTTCCTCTGAGAGGCCACTGAAAGAATAATGGGAGTGTTGGAGAAATAAAAAGCAATCTGGGAACAGAGATTGGGGGTAAAGAAAAGGTTGGAGATGAGAGAGGGGAGATGTAGCAAGACACAGCATGAACAGATTCTAAAAGTTTCTTCTGCTTAACACATTTAAACCTGCGAAGTTTGCCACAACTCTAATCTCATTCAAATACTTCAGTCATGTGGACAAACTGTGTGAGTTTGTGTATGAGGAGTCTTTCTCTTTTTTGTTCTAAATTATTATTTAGAGAGTCCTAATGAGCCATGATTTTGCTTTAGGCTAATAGCTATCCAAGGGATTAAAAATCGGGGGGAACAATTATTTGAGTGCATAATTGCACTCACGTTTATCTTCATTACTGCCAAAATCTGAAGGGTACCATTACTGTAAGCTGACTATAATAAGTTGCATCTGATTTTCTTTTAATTAGTGAATTGTTACCTCCTGAACTACTGGTTAATGCCAGTTAAGAAACTGTTGTGTGATAGGTCTGATGTAGTACTGGTGCAATTCCTCACTGTCTGAATAAAGGGAGGGGGCAAAAAAGAGTAAGTTAGCAAGTTGATTCTTGATGGTTTTGACTTCCTTACACACTTCTTTATTTAATAAGTGTACAAAGGGATTCAAGTGCCATGGCTGCTGTTGAAGGTTACTTTGGGATAGCTCTGTTCCCTAGCCCTCAATAATTCTTCCTGTTCAAAAGAGTGTGGGGTTTATGAGTCTGACTGCTGTGTTAAGCAAAGTTGTGGGTAATGGGAAACACTGGAGTTTCTCTGTCAGTCCTGATGACAGCTTTCAAAGCCCCAGAAAGTGATGAAGGGATAAATCCTCGGAGGGATTGGCTTCTTATGCTGAAAGAAAAATTCAAGTGTTGTTTCTGAGTGTACTTGACAGATCTGGTGAGATTTTTTTTGACACTGGATGTGGCATTTATGGTTGATGACCTCTTGGGTCAATAAACAGGAGGTGGAAAGCAGGGCCTCTGGAGCTAAATATAGTAACTTCAACAAGTTAAAATAAGATGTTTGACCCTAGCAGATTGATCTTTTTACTTTAGAAATAGCAGGCCTTCTAACACATTGCAGTGTCTTATGTAATAATCAGTGAAAATAGGTAAAACATACATAAATTTAAAAATTGACATGCCATTGTCATAATTTTTACATATAATTTGAAAGGCAAATTATGTTTCTATATTAATTTCCTCTATTCTCTGCAGCTTTCTTTCTTGGCTGTCAGCAACTGGTTCATGAAGAGCTAATATTAAATTCAGTAGTGTATAAAAGGAATGGGCCCCTGAGCCACTGATTAAAAAGCAAGGTAGAGAAGGCCAAAGCATTTAATTGGAAGCATGAGAGCTGTTAATCCTTTTGTTTTTTTCAACAAATTGCTGTTAAAATGAAAGAGGGAGAAGGGCTGTGCTTTTTCAGAACATGAAATTTTTGTGAAGAAATCCTTCAGGCCTTCCTGTCTTGGCCTTTGTGAATGCAGAATAATTCACTGGGAGGGGACAGTTGTGACACACCAGGAGTGCTTCAGGTATTGCTGAGTGTAAATATGAAGGTTTAAAATGAGGAAATGACAGATAATGCACACTTGTGACTGTGTGCATGACTCCTAGCAATTTCTGGTAGTGACATGGATGTCTTCAGAAGCATTTAGCAGCATCTCCTGAAATGCTTTTTTGGACAACTAGCAGCCAGAAAAAGTGGCGAGATGTTTTTCACCTCTCGTTTCAGCCCTCCCTTGAGGACTTTGTATTTTGTTGTGAAAGGATGAAAGCACCTTCCCAAGTTAATTACTGTGCAGGAGGAAGGTGCAGTCACTCTGGTTACTCCAGAAAAAGCTTTTCGAGCATTACCTTTGATAAATGTCCAGTGTGGCAAAAGGCTCCTGCAAGGCTAAGACTTGTCCCCATCCTGTTTCAGTTGTGGCTTGCACCGTTCTTGACTGTGTTCTGTGTTGTTTGCTGTGTCTTTTCTACCTGGTGACCACGGTTCGGACAGGGATGAGCTTTCTACTCCGAGCACTGCTGTCTAGTGTCTGGCAGAATGGTGTCAGCCATAGCTTGGCTTCTAAGCATTAACTCCATACAAGTGTTAAGTACTAATGTGTAGTAGCATAAGGGATTGAACAAAAACAGATGTGTGGAGAAACAAAGAGAACCTGTTCTCAAGGGTTTTAACTAGGGCCCCCCCAGGAAACAAAGGGATCATGGAAAGGGCATTCTTAAAACAACAACTGCAGCAAATAAACTGCTCATATATGAAGTGTTTGGCAAAAAATGAGCCTTGGGGTATGGCAGGGAGATCCATGGAATAGTTCAACTCTTGAGACTCTTTTGATTAAAAAAACAAACAAACAAAAAAAAACCAATGAGAGAGAGAGAGAACATATAAATATATAATGGCTATAAATCACTGGGTTATTCAATTATTCATATCCATGGAAAACCCCTGAATTTATTCTAAGAGAGAAAAAACCAGAATTATTTCTCTTAGTTGTTTTTTATTATAAGCAATAGAGAAACGGTGGTAAATGATCTTTGTTCTTTCACAGCATTTGTAGTGTTCATTTATTTTGAGTGCTTTAGTGAGTCAGTTCACTGGCAAAATTTTTTAAACAATAGCGTGGACCGTTAAGCAAAGGGCACAGAATAATGGTGGGAAACAATTTTGCTTTCCGAATCATGTATTCCTGGTGGACAGACACATGCTCTGTAACCTTGAGCACATATCAGAAGTTCTCCCATCCCTCTGTGGACACCTCGCAGTAGTGTCATGGGTAGGTATTATTCAATGAATAACTGCAAATAAAAATAAGAGGAAGCCTGTTAGCATTCATGCTGAAAACTTGAGATTAATTAGATAAATGTTACAGTATGAATTATTTGCTTGAATCCCTGTAATGGGACAAAATTTCCTGCTGATGTAGTTTGATTGACCTCAGGGAAGGTCAGTCACTGCAATAGAGAACTTGGTCTGTGATTTCTCTATAATACAGTATTGGCTCTAATTTACCATCCTTTTTTTATCCCGTTAATCCTAAATTAAATGCCTGGCAATAGCCATTATATGGCAGTGGATGACTTGCCAAGTTTGAGCGTGTGTACACTGCCAGCTGTCATGGTGCCGAGCTGACCCTGGTGCTCTCAGAGCATTCAGCCTTCAGCAGTGGTGCCATCTCTACAGAGAGGAGTCTGCTGGGAAACCTCAAGCATTAATCCCTCCCCACCTATAGCAAGTCCAGGATCCCCACAATGTTTAATTGTTACTGGTATCCCTCAGCTGTTGATTCCTTGTCCTCCGGGCTTTGAGGGAGCTCCTCATCTACTTGTCCTGGAGCAGTTGAATAATGTTTGCCATGTTGAAATGCCTCTCTGCACCTGTGAGGGGAAGCAGGGCTTGGTACATACCCTGAGCAGGAGAGCACCCATTCTGTGTGTCTTTGCTTTTGCATAAAGAAGATCTTTAGTGCTATTTAATGTGGCAATCTATTTATGAATTATATAGCTCTACATTTCACACACTCTGGTTATAGTATCTGAATTTTAGTCAGCCCTTTCTCTAACTGCTGCTAAAGGTTTTGGTGTTGCAGCAAATACCTCTAGCTCCTTCTTCTACAAGTAGGATCAAGTCTTCGTCTAAATCTGGGACACATTTTACCCTCTTTGTTTCACTCATCTCAATATTTGGTGACCTCCACTAAGAGAATATGGTGCTGAGCTAAAGTATTTTTTGTTTTGAAGTGGCGTTTTTTTAACAGTTCTTTCTCTGGTTTCCTGGAGAAACAGCCTTTCTCATTACTATCACTTCAGTATCTTTATATGCCTACTTACAGCTTCACATATTTACTTTTGAGTAATCAACAACATAAGCTGTATCTTTAGGGTATTGTTAGCAGGCACTAAGGGGGCTGATTGAGAGATTTTTGAGGGCGGGTGAACTCTTTTAGTTGATCTTTGTGAGCCTTGTGTAAGATTGATAGAAGTGCAAGCACACTAAGTAACTCCCTGTCCACACTGCTATCAGTCTGAATGTTGAAAGTCTTTGATTATGGTTGAATCATGTCAAGATTTCTAGGAGAAATTACTGTAATGGCCCTTGCAGCTTGGGAAAAACAATTCAGAATTTGTAACTGAGTCATTACTCTGGGAAACCTCCTGCTTTGAACCTTTCTGTGCAGCCCTTCCCTGATGCCATGAAACTGTCTCCAGTTGATACTTAGCCTGAGTTGCAAACTCTTATTCATTGCTCAGTAAAAACAGCCTAGAGACTAAATATTGGCGTTTTCTTCATTTTGTGTGTTAGTTTATCTGTTTTGTTATTATTGTAGTACATAAACTGTGTAGAAAACACTTTCAGAACAGGGACTGACAGCACTCTTGAACCTCACAGGGTTTAGCTCTGAGAATATTGAGGGAGAGCTTAATTTTTGAAGATGAGTGAACAGCAATGCAATCACTCACTGGGTATGCACACTTACTCCTGCATGATTGAAGTCTTCAGTCACAATTAAGCATTTAACTGAAATACACAAAGCGTTGGTAGCATTTTCATGGTGCTCAGCTTGTTCTTCAAGACCTGCTTATTTCTGCCAACAAGTGAGTAAACATGAGGAGTCTTATTTTCTTTCAGGTTGAATTGAGGAATTGTCACATGACAATTGTCACAGCCCAGTGTATCCTGTGTGTTTTGTTCCCCTCTTCTGTCTTGATACAACTGAAATAAAACATTCAGTATATACCTTTGTTGACTTCCATCACTGATCCCGTCTCAGAGAATGCAGGCAATGTTGTTTAATTAGGATCAGGAAGGACTTCTAGACTGCCCCTGTAATCATTTCTAAAATTTTCAAAGCCATTTCATCTAAAGTGCTTTGAAGCCTGTTTCTCAACACTCAAGTTAAATATGATGGACTTAATTTTGTAGATTGCCTCGTCATAGAATGCATGATAGCATCAGCTCTATGAAGAGTATTCCAGTTAGTGTGTTAATTTTAATTATATGGAAAAAAGGTCGGTTTTACCCTGATAAGTTAGGGCTTATAAGGTCATTGCTATAGATTTTTTTGGATGTTCTCCAGAGCAGGTAGAAGGTTAGCTAATTTTAGCATGCAAATAGAGAAGGAAATATTGTTCATACCCTCCCCTCAAACAAAACTATTTAACACTGCTTGGAAGGGAAAATTATAGGCTGCAAACAAATTATACTGTTCCCACCTAGACTTTACATGCGTCTTTGAATACACAATGATAACCATTTTCTCTAGTATTTCCCATAGCAACTGGAAAATAGTAACAAAGATGTAAAATGATATATTGGTGACATTCCTCTTGCCTTGTCCTTTGGGTAGACTTTCTCTTCCTTTCTGCTGCAGCTGAGTGTCTTCTCTCCTGTGCAAAGGCTCTCCAGCTCAGAGCTGCTGCAGGGTACTCACATTTCTTTGTGTGCCACTGCGTTCTGAAGCAGTTTCACTCATGTGGTGTCCAAATCCTCACTGGCTGAACAAGCCCTTTTGTCCAGGCAGGAGAGGGGCTCAGGCAGTGCAGCAGGCAGTGCAGCATGTGAGTAGTCTCTGGCTGAGGATGAGTCTTCCCCTGCCACCATGGACATGAGGAACCTTTTTTTTCCTGGTAACAACTGGGCTGAACTCCTCAGTAAACTGAGAATCATGGGAGACAGGAAAAGTTTACTTGCATACATTGTTTAAAATTGGCTTGCACCTTGAGGTGTATTTTGTTCACTTACAGAATGAATGAATGAATGCACGCACAGTATCCTGATCCTTATGGATGTCTTCCAAAATGAGATAGCGGATGATCTTGTGTCTCGTGGGTTGAACCTGAGTTGATGGACAGATCTTTCAACCAGTAGCGCTTATTGAAATTTACATATTTAAGCCCTGTGGAGACAGAGGAAATTCCCTTCAGTTTGAGCCTTCCCGCGGGGAGGGGGTGGAATATGGGCACCAGGCTCCGTTCTTTGGAGTGGCCCCGGGCCTCCCCTCCCTGGGTGCCTGGGCACTGGCCCCGGGTGCCTGTGGGAGAGCCCCTCAGAGCCGTGGGCAGCTGAGGAACAGCCATAAACTGCTGCATGGCTGAGACCTCCCAGAGCGGCTGCTGAGGAACCCCCCCCTCCCCACGTGGCCCACACAGACCCAGAGAGAGCTGATAGAACTTTCTGCAACCAACTCGGCCTATGCTGAACTGCAGAACAACATCGAGTAACCAGCAGCATAAAGGGGGAGAGGCTTTCTCCATCGTAAAGCCCAAACAAGGAAGACTATTCATCATCATGGTGTCTTCAAGGTCAGAGAGGAAGAGAAAGTGAGTGAAGCTGAAGATGGTGGCAGGGAAAAGAGGGCAGAGTCACTCTTTTCTGCATGTAGCTTGAAACTGCTTTTTGCAGACCGTGGTAAACACTGTAATATCACAAACTGGTTTTCTCTTTAATCCATTTAAAGACATGGGGGGATGAGAATTCTGTGTGCAGCCTGTGAGAGAAATAAAGGTGACTACGCCAGGTTACCCAGGAGCTGTGAGAGGTTGTGAGAGTCTTTTAAAATTTCTATGAAGAAGAGAGCTGTTGTTTTCAGGCTGGAATTTATCTATCCTTAAATGAGAATACCTCATGTGTGGCCCATAGTGACAGTGTGGAAGAGACTGTGATTTCTTTCCATGGGAGAGATGTTTTTTTACAGAGGCAGATTTTTGGGTGGACTGTTGCTGGTGCAGTTTGGGAACCATGAGAAGCAAAAGAGACCTCTATTTCCTCAAATAGTAGAGAGATTTTTAAGAACTGTAAATGCTGACCAAGAATCATCCTTTTTTATCCTTTGTGTGAGTTGGATAAGAGGGGGAGGTGCTGGAGAAAAGCGGGTTTTGTTTTAATTTCTTATTATTTCTTTTTACTCTTATTCATGTTAGTAATAAACTTTTTCATATTCTTTGTGTTTGAGCCTGCTTTGCATCTCTCCAAATCTCCTCTCTCACAGAAAGTAAGAAATGCGAACTAAACCACTACATTGTGGAAGCTTTGTTAACTTTGTAATAGGGATGTGTTGCCAAACAGGTGCTGCTTATGTGCACCTATTTGTTTTCTTGTGTTTGCAGTTAATTAATGTTTGATAGTATTTCAGTCTATGTTCTTGGCAATGTGGTGGTTTTTTCCTACTAAAGACACATTGAAAGTATTGATATTTACAATATAAAAGGTGCTAGCTGAAATGGGAAGCTTCCTTTCTGAAATTCCAGTATTTATAAATTTATTTTCCTCCATTGTAGACCACCAAGACATTTAGAAGTTAAATATGTCATACAGATATTCTGTTACGGAATTATGGACACTAGAAAAATCAGAATGTTTTGTTTCTGTTTCTGTGGTATTTTAATTTATGACTGTAGGAAAAGTGAAGCATTTTGGCCACCTGATAAACGGAAAATTCAGTATTCTTGACACTGTCACAATTAGAGACCAAGGAATTTCTCTTCTAAAAAAAGTACTTTATTTGGCCAGATCAGAATACTAATTAATAAAATTTTAAAATGCCACTGGAACCTGTGCTTGCATAGCGGGCCTGGGACTTCTATTTGACCTGAACCCTTGACATTGATAATACCGTGTATTCTTAAGTTCCACAAATGGATAATGCATTCTGTCAATTGTGCAGTCTCCTGATAGTCTTGAATGTACGCTTGATCTTACTTTATGAAAGAGACTGAATGGTAGACCTTGATTTATCTTTGCTGTACCTTTTATTCTATGGTCTTCTTTATTTTCATGTCATCTTTACCTTTGCTTTTGCTTCTCTGATCTAAGAAGTCCCAACATCTTCAGTCTCTGCTGATACAGAAGAATCAGTACAACTTTAATCACATTTGTTGCCTATCTTTGGAACTTTTATAATCCTGCTACGTCCTCTTAGAAGTGGTGTGACCCAAATTAAATAGAACACCTCATTCTTTTTTATGTGCTCTCCTCCCCTTTGAAGTACGTTTTGAACATTCGTATTTCTTCTTTCTTCTTCCTTTGGTTGCAAGAAAAAGATGCATTCAGCAGGGCAGAGACAGTATCTCTTTTGAATGGGAGATTTATTTTTCCTTGCAAAGACTTTGGGCTTGTCACTTGAAATCAAGTGGAAGACCGTGCCAGTAGCTTGCAAGTATTGTACCCAATGAGAAAGTACAAGTTCCTTTTGAATAATGTATTATTTATCATGCATTAAACTATTAATAGAGTGAAGAGTCTAAGATTACCGAAGACGAAAGTTGGGAATTTGGTTGGAAGGAAAAATGCTGTTGTTAAGTGAAACTTTTTAGTGCATTTTCTTTGACCCACATTTTTGAGGTTTCTGTTGTTGTTTTGGAAATGGATTTCAGTTAATTTGGGGAATGAAGGAGGACTGTTCATAATTTCTGTATTTATCTTCTGAGCCTGAATGTCCTTACTAGCCACAGCAAGTGCATACAAGAGGACTGGTAAAAATACTTTTCTAGCTTCTTAATGAACAAAAGAATAAGTCAGCTTAAAAATTCTCTTATTCCTTTGTGTGTTGTGTTTGGAACTGGCCATGGTTGACCACTGATACGGCTTTTACTTTTTCCAAAGCAAGACCCTCCCCTACCTGAGTTAAAAGACTGAGTCCCCTGCAGAAAGCAAAACCTTGTAGAACCAGAGAGTCAATGCCTTGCAAGATCAGTCTTGCAAATGTGCCAAATTTTGCTGTGTTTCAAGTTACTTGCTTGCACTTCATGTTGAAGCATGTTCTGTGGAGGGCCTCAATTGACCTTTTATGGATGTTGGATGGCTGTTTGTGGAGATTTACCTAATCAATGAAGTGAAAAGAGAAAAGTGAAGAAAAGTAGATACTTCAAACTGAAAATGTTGAAGTAAAGTTTTACTAACACCAGCAACAGTGACTCTGCCAGCCTGGAATGACTCTTTATTCAGCAGGGAGGCTTTGTTGAAATGAGACCAAGGAGGAGATGAGGATCCAGCCAAACTTACGGGACTGATCTCTGAGGAGTATCATAAAAGCCTGTGCTTACCCTGTGATTTATCTAGTCAGGTTTGAGAATGCTACAAAGATGCTTTAATTTTCCTGTGTCATGATAGTGAGAAGGACAAATGATACAGTGCAGAAAATACCTACCCTCCCCATCTCATCCATTTTAACCATGTGAACTTGTTTTTAAATGGAAAAAAGATAGAGTTGGGTTTTTTTTCCACAAAGATGTTTCAAGTGTAAGGAATTAATTGTGCATCCTTTGGTTTGCTTGTTTTAAATTTCCAGTAAGTGGATCCAGGAGCATGACTGATGCATTGTGTCCAACAGAACCACTGGACATGTTAACTGAGGAACTAGTCTGCACCATTGACTAGCCTAATTCTGGGAGCTTTAACTGGTCTGAAAGGACAGGAATGGAACTGTGAAAACTGTCTTGACACTTGATCATTTCTTTTTGATGCTAATGGGGTTAATATCCTCCTCTGCCATCATGAATTAAAAATTTTTATTGGTTGGTTTTTAGCCCACAGGGCTATTATTGGAATCATCAAATGCAAATGAAGCCCCTGGTAAAGCCTCTTGAAGTTTTCCTCTAACTAAAATAATGACACAAATGTATAAATTGAAATGTAGATCATTGGAAGGTAGCAAGACCACAAACAGGAGATAGTATGAGGGATAAAAATAGTAGTCATGGTAGGGAAACAATCTGTCTTCTCCAGCAGTATCAGCCTGGTATGGAACTGTCCCTCAAATACTTGAATATTTAGGTACCTACTGTTAGGTATTACATTGCATTTAGGTTGGAAAAGACCCTGAAGATAATCAAGTCCAACCATTAACCCAGCACTGCCAAGGCCACCACTAAACCATGTCCCCAACATGTCACCATGTCTTTAAACACCTCCAGGGATGGTGACTTAATCACTTCCCTGGGCAGCCTGTTCCAATGTTTGACAAGCTTTTCGGTGAAGAAATTTCTCCTAATATCCAATCTAAACCTTTCCTGTGCATATACACACATCTACAGAAAGATTTTTGAGGTGTACAATGTTAAATGAAGATCAACAATTCAATGTCCCAACCCTGGTTTGACAGACAGGCCAGTTCCTGGGTTGTCTTCTAGTTCCAGTCCTGTTTTGTGTTTCTCTGAAGGTATCTTACATGCATTGAAAAAACAAGGTGAAACAATATACCAGCTTGTATTTGATCAAGAAGATAAAATGTTTAAACTCTGCTCAAGTGTTGCTTAAATTGACTGAATTAAGTAATTCAGTCTGTCTTGCACAGGAATGACTAGTGGTTTTTTGTTTGTTTGGGGTTTTTTTTGAGGAAGGTGTGTGTGTGAGAGGCAATTTAATAACATGTCGTGTAACAACTAATCTATTACCACCCTTTCCCATAGAAAACAGGCTCAGGCATGTGGTGCTCTCATCCCTGCAGGATTTCTTCCAGCACAAAGGCAGCTTCCAGTGCCTGTGGCCTGTGGGTAATCTCTCTCCTGTACTTCTGCCTCCAGGGCACTTTTCAACATTTTGTACTTAGCATTGCAATTTCGTGAATGCTAATTACCACAGTAAAGATGGCCCTTGTATGCTGATTAGTACGTGTCTTTATCCCTAACCAAAGTAAGATTGCATATCACTGTCAGAGTGTTTAAGCTGGTGAACTTGACTGATCATTCCAACCTGTCACTTGGTACTGTGCAGCATTTTAGTACGCTAAAGTTGATGTAGATGACTGTAGAAACATGATGAGTAGGGCTGTATGAATCTTTCATAATGAAGCATGAAACAGGATGGAATTCTCCTGAACTCCAGTCTTGCAGACACTGATTTAATGGAGCAATATCCCCTAGTAAAAGAAAATTGAAGCCAGTAATAAGCACTGAAGTTGACTCTATATTTGTTGTCAAAACTGGTTTTGAATTACTAAGGAAAAAAAAATGGAAGAAAATTGTGTGGAATATATATATATATATATATACACACACACACACCCACATATACATACATATATATATATATATATGTGCGTGTATGTTTGTTTTCAAATATAGTTGCTTTTACAAAAGAGGAATTTCCTATGTTTTATGATTTAAAGGATTTTTTTGTGTTTTGCAGAAGTTATCACAGGTGGGGAAAAAAAAGCCAATTCAAAAAGATTATATGGAAGTTATTAGGGCAAAAACAACTAGTGAAAAGGAGACTAAAGTGTCCTTAATAGTATGAGTTTTCCTAAAATTTGTAGATTTAGTCAAACAATTTCAAACATAAAGGACACTCATAAAAGTATGAGTTTAACTGTTTGGAAGTAGCTTGTGGGGAATATAGTTCTGTGAAACATATCAATTTATATCAAGTTGGCATTTTTTTTAGGCAGAGAAGTCTGAGTGTCAAGTGAGTCAGCTTATGAACTGTGTGCCAGACTGTATTAATAAGTCAGAAAATGAAAATAATAATTGCAAATGATTCACAGTGTCTGTGGGCATCATATGTGCTTTCCCTTGCCAGAGCCATCCTTCTTGTTTAGGAAAACATGGAAATAAATGGTGCAATTAAGAGAAACATGACAACTGAAGATCCTCAGTTTTATGGCAGATCTGGAAGGCGACTTCTGCATGTCTTCTCCAATACAGATGGGGGAATCGGGGACATTGTGGTGTGTATCTGAACCCTTATCTGGGCACTCTCCTACCCACACAACTCTACTTGGCTCCCAGGTGTTTTTGCGGAGTGGCACCAACTTCCAGTGGAGGCTTCTCTGAGTCCCCGGTGGAGGGGCTGGGAGGTCACAGCAGGGAGATGGACCAGGATGTATTTTCATTTCACCTTCCTTTCCCAGTTCTCTCTATCCTCTGATATTTATACAATAGATAAGGAAATTTGAGGCAGGAAAACATTGTATTTTTCCTGCTTGTATATCAGTCCTGTTAATAAATAGTGCTTCTCTTGTCAGGGGTTTTACTAACATCTGTAAACTGCTCGGTCTGTATTTAAAAAAAGGACAAAAATCTTGTTATGTTGTTTTTGCTAACCTTCCTCCTAAAAGTGATGTGACTGATAACATAATAGGTAATAGGGAGAGATTGTATATTAATATTTAATAGGGATAGATAGGTTTATTACTGAAACATGTAAAATGCCCTCCCAGCTGCCAGCTGTAATTACTGCTTCTGTCTAGAAGGTACATATGCATTTGTGTGTTTATGGAATTAAGTTTAGAAAGTGAAGATGTTCAAAGTTAAGCACTTAAATAGCCTGTGTTTGTCAGAATTAGTTATTATGATTGGAGGATTTTGAAAAAAACAGAGTGTGTTTCAGAGCATTAGGAATTTAGGTTTTACCCTAATCCATCCCATTTCAGATAGATGGAACTTCCTGCTGCTTTAAGGATGGGTGCTGATTTTGAAGAAACAATAGAGCTGTCTCCAGGTTACTGAATATTGTCCATAGTCAGGAGAGCCCACATTCATCGTGATCTGTGTCTTTGAGGGTTGGTCTTCAGCTGGAGTTTTCATGCCCCTTAGCACTGAATCCTCCTCATGCCTTGTTTTCAGGTTGTGGACTTCAAATTCCAGCTGTGCAGGGGATTTGACACAACTTTGAGGTACTGCTGCTATATTCCTTGGCAGATGCAGAATATTTGCATCCCCAAAGCAGAAAGTAGCTTATGAAGTGGCTGAAACAGAAAAAGCCTAAAACAGATATTGTTACAATTCAGAGTGGAAATAGATGGGATTTTTCTATTGGCAGATAAAACTGATTTTATTTGTATTTATTTGATGTTCAAGTGACAGATTTTATCAGCCTAGAAGTTCTCTTCGAGTGCTTCCATTCCAACAGGCATATAGGAAAATCAAAGCTTTCCAAGCTTTCTGTCACTTTTGCTATCTGTCAACATATACACAATCCAAACTTGTATCCCGTTATTAAATGAGCAAGAACAGTGTGCTGGAAGCAGGGTTACTCTCACCCAGCGGGCACAAATCTTATGAAAAAGTATGTCTCTTCACATAACAATGTTGTTTGTTTTTCTTTCCCTTGAAATCCCACCACATTGTTATGAAGTTAATTTAGTTGCTGTTGCTTATGATGCACACTTCACAGGAATGTATGGTGCAGCTGAAGAAACAGCTTCTAACAGCTTCATAAATTTCAATTCATAAGTGACTGAACATTTTAAAGATCCGTTCAATCTTGAAATAGAAGTTGTGTTTTGGGGGAAGGAATAGGAATTGTATTTCAGGGGCTGAAAAGTTTCCTTATTTTTTTATCAGTGATCAAAAGGATTTCTCAAATCAAATTCAGAGAATTTTCAGTACCATCATAATGTCCACTGGCTGCTCCACACCAGGGTGAGGAGGACTGTTCCTACTTCCCTTCTGTTTTCTGCTTAAAGTCAGGAGAGTTTTAATATACATAGTCTGACAGCATTTATTATAACAAGCACATCACCTGGGCTGTGCAAGTAAGGCAAGCTGTGCTTGTCAGCCTTGAGCAGTGCTCAGACGTGCAGCTCTTGAGGTGCTCTCACTCAGACAAATACTGTTGTGCATTCCCAAGGGATTTTTTTTTTAAAGGCCTTTAAAAGTGGGAGTGAATTAGGCATCTGTTCCCTGGTTCCCACAGGTTTGTGGTCCCTGAGTTTCACATTTAAATGGGTCCCAAAAGCAAGCTTAGTGACGTTTTACCTTTATAAAATTCCCCAGTCCCCTATCTTAGCCCTTGTCATTTGGAATGTAGCCCAGATGTACTACAGTGCTCATACACATTGAATTTCTCCTAGTTTTAAGGAAGTTGTCCTAGTTTTCTTAGGAAATCTTCATGGTCTTTTCCCAGTGCTGGAATATATTTTAGTAATAAGAAAGAGTAGACCTGGTGAATGCTTCTAGATAAAGGACTGGTCTGGAAGGATATGAACTTTGAAGGTGGTCAGTTCAAGAGTCAATCTTTGCTGATATTTTGTGTATATACAAATATAGTATTTGTATACGTTGCCAGTATCTCTCTTGAGACACGGAAAATTCCCAAATGTAGAGGAAAGCCTGTATCTTCAAATGGGCCACAAGGCCTCTCAGCTGAATTCATATATTCCAAAACACCTGGAAGTGCAGTATCTCTGCAGGTCCTGAAGAAGCATTAGAGGAGGGGATTCCCACCCTTCCCGCACCCATTGCTTTTCCAGGCTCCGTGGCAGATCCAGAGCCAACGTGCTGGCAGCAGAGGTGGGCTGTGGCAGCTGTAGTGTGAGTGTAATTGCTGCCTGCGTGGATTAATGTAATAATCGTGCAATTATGCAGTCATGACACTTGCATGACTGTATTGTCTGTGTGGTGTATGGAAATGATATGACGATTATAAAGTCATTATCCAGTATAGCAGCGTGCCTGTGAAATCCAATGCCTTCTCTGCACTGTTGATAGGTATCTGCACTCTGTACAAGGGATGGCTCTCCCTGGAAGGTTGGTGACATTTGTTTACTTTTATCCGTTACCCTTTGCTGTGAAAAATTTAACCAATTTCCTCAATTCAGGCTTTAATGGGTTTCCTCTAACTACTGGCCATCTGTTGTAGTGCGAAGAGATTTCCTACAGGAATTTATATTTTAACATGGTTTTGCCGTTGCTGCTGTATCAGTAGTGTTTCCCTGTCATCTTTTTGTTGTGATAAACGATTTCCAAATTGACAGCTGTCACGTACGTGCTTAGGTAGCGATTGGGAAGATCCATTTATGGGCTGTATCTGAATTCTTTCACTTGGTCATGGCATCTGAAGAAAGGAGGGGCAGATAAAAGGTTTTCTGTGACATTTTAAAATAAACTGTAGAATTTAATCTAATTTCTGTAATTTATCAAAATTAGTATATAGCAAGATTGCTTGCTGTAAGAAGTCCAAGAGAATCACTGTAATGCACAATTGACCAGACATGGTCATGCCTAATTTTGGAGGCACAGAATTTCATTTATTTCAGTAGGACATCATTTGCACATAAAACTCTGTCTTTTTATATAAAAAGTTTTCAAGATGTATTTTATATGACAAATGGTAATTACTTAATATTTTCCCATTTCCTGAATTAAGATTTTCTGATGATTTTACTGTAAACAAGCTGCTGTTGTTTGGAGCCCAGTGACTGGAGACTTCCAGAAGCAAGTCCAGAATGAGAAAAATACAGTCTGGGCTGAAAAGTAGTAAGTCTTTAAAAATGACAGCAATCCTGTATTTAGAAGAGAGTCTCTGGTGTGGAGACTACCTTAGGTATTACACTTAAGTGGGGAAAGAAGCTGGATGGGTGTATGGAGGGTTGATTTTATTTCAGCCTTGGTGAAGTTTTAGAGCTTAGCGCCTTTGGGATTTGGTGCTGTCAGGTGGTGGCATTGCTAGAGGATATCTTTTGTCTGAAGCCCTTGCCTGGTGATTGTGTCCTGCTCAGGCTGTGTGCAACTGGTACCAAGGACAGCACGGTGGAGAATGTGTGGATGTAGCATCAGGGAGTCTGTGCTACCTGGCCTGATGTGTCTAAGCAAAGAGTTACTGTACAGGAGTGAGACCTGGTCTACAGCAGACAGCTCTGTGACAGCCTGGGTGCTAGACTCAGGGGCAGGCAGAAAAGCAAACAGAATGTTATGAGTTATTAGGAGAGAAATAGGGAACAAACTGGAGAAACCCTGTTGTGCCACCATATCTGTGTTGCTCCAGCACCTTGAATATCCCATGTGTTTTGGTGCCTTTTTAGCGGAAAGAGTAGGATAGAATATGAAAAACTTATGGGAGGGCTGCAGGTGAGTTTGGGGCAGGGATCCAACAGATTCAGAAACATGTCCCAGGCAGGCAGGGAGGGAATTAGGAAAGCCAAAGCTCAGCTGTAATTGAATTGGGGAGATAGATTTCTTCCTGCCATTTCATCTGTACAGCTGTTGGGTTCCTCTCTCTTATTCCTATCTGCTGCTCTGCAGGGACACTGCTGATGGAGTCCTGCCTCTTCATAGGAAACCAAACTGCCCTTTCTTCTCCTTCTGTTCTTTCCCTCCCTACACTGGTTTCTCCCCAGCTCAAGCCTCCCCTTTATTCACTGCTGTGCACTTCCCACACTGTCTCCCATGAAGTTGCCATCTCAGCTGGGGTACCTGACTGTGGAACAGCTCTGTGGGGTGCTGGGGTTCTGTGCAAACCCACCCAGGCAACACAGAAAAGCCATGCAGGGCCACACACCACGTCTGCCATCAGCCTGGCAGTGACAAGAGCAGGTCTTTGCTTCCTGACAGCACGGATGGGCTCAGAAACCTTCCCCAGCTGCCCTCAGTCAGAATCCTACCACGCTCTGGGAGACAAATCAGACCCAAGTGGGCAATTTGCCATTTTGCAATAGTGCATTTTTTGCGGGTGGTCAAATATACTTTGAAGAAGAAAATGCTTGTGGAGAGCCATGTTTTACCCAAGTTTTATAATGGAGTTATTACGGAAGTGTGTAAAAAATGGGGTTTAGAATAGAAGTGCTGACACTAGAACAGCATGAACACAGCTGTTATAATATAGTAAATTTGTAAGAAATTGTATAGCTAACAAAGTAGGTCAACAGCTTCAGAGGAAAAACTGTTTCAGATGGCAGGCTACTCTATCTTAGAAATCTTGATGTTTTTTCAACATGAGAACAGAGATGTTTTCCCTTCTGTGCTAATTCCTGTCGTTTTTGCTTTTAAAAATATTCATGCTGGAAGGTGGAACTGACCTCCAACTTCTCAAATACAAATCCAGCATGCACAGGTACAGCACAGTGGATCACAGACCAGGGAACGTAAGGATGACCCTTCCATGCCAGGTCACAGGTACACTTGCCTGGTATCCCACTGTGACAGTGGCCAGTAATGGCTGGATGTGAACAAGGGTGAGAGGGCAGCTGGCATCTGCAGCAGTTTTTCCAGAGCGGTCTCCTAGACAGAAGCAATTCTCATTCCTTAGAGACTTCCGAAATCAGAAGGGTTGCCTTTGTACCTAACAGTCCTTATGGTATCCATGAATTTGTTCAGTATCTTTTTGAACTTTTTCAGACTTCCAGTACACTCCTGTGGAAAGCAATGCTAGAGCTTGGGAAGGGACATGTGACTTGACTTACCTAATTTCTTGCCTGCCTGCCTGCCTTGCCTGCCTGAGCAATGCCTGTATGCTCGTTCTGGACAGCCAGTCCCTGCCCTGCCCTTGCTGTTTTTTGCTTTCCAGCTCAGTTTGGAGTTCTTTGTTCAGCCATGCTGGCTTCTGCACTTTGGGGTGGGCTGTTCTTGTCCTCCACTGAGGTGATCCCTGAAGATCATCCAGCTCATGTGCTCCTATTAGCCCTTCAGAGAAGTTTCTGGTAAGATCAGTTGTCCAAGAAGCAATTAATGTATTTAGCACTGCATGTCATTCAACCTTCTAAAGTGCTAGTGGTCTGGGCTTTATTGGAGTATTCTCTTTTACTGTTGCTCCCTAAATATGCCTTTGCCTGTCTTGTATCACATGTTCCAGCTCTTGAAAAGACTGCTCCGTTTCCCTTCTTCTGGGGAGTCCCCAGGTCCCCAATGCCCTCTGAGGGAGATGTCCCCCAGTGGCAGTGATCAGAAGAGCAGTTCATTTTCTGAGAAACCAGAAGATGAATAAGAAAACTCCCCACTGATTAACAGCTCAGAGCAAATTATTATTCCCCTGTTTCTCCCTCATTCTTGGAAGGGTCTACATTGCTGTAAGTGAACTAGCCAACATTAGATTTTCATTAGCTCACAATGAAGCTGATGACCTGACCATCTTGCTCAAATCCATTTATTGCATCCCTGGTCCCTCAGGGTCCACCTCAAGTCTCCGCTTTCCACTTTGCTCTCCCCCCCGCTTGCCCATCTGGCTTACAGCCCCACATAGCTTCTTAGTCAGACTCAATGGGTTTGGTGAATGATAGTGTCAAACTGTTCTAGGGGACAAGGTTAATCCAGGTACTGAGTACAGCCATTAGACTTTCTGTAAACACTTTTTTTTGTGTTTGCCTGAGCAAATATTGCTCCACAAGGGTGGAACTTCTCAGTCTCTCCATCCATCTGCACCTCTGTTTAAATTCTAGTGCCTTGATCTCATTTTCTTTGTCCCATTTTGCTTTCTTTACTCTGCTTCTGGCAAAAAAGGTTTTGAGGTACTTTTCTTGTCCTCTTTCAACTTTCTTGTATATTTCCACTGCCAGCAAATTTGTTGCTTTGGGATGCGCCGTTGCTGCTGGGAAAGTTCAGCAGTGATTCCTGCCTGGCTCAGAATAGTGTATTTATAGATACAGTTGTTCTTGGGAACTTCCAGTTCTGAACACACATAAATACCACTGGTACCTTGACTGACAAGTTTGTTGCTTAATGGCACGGTTTCCACGAGAAAGAAACCTTGAGTGCTGAAGTGGTAACAAGATTGGGACCGCTGGTAAGATTTTAAGAAATTCTGCCTTCCCTTCTCAAAAGTGATCTATTTAATGAGGAGGCAAAATTCAGCTGGTTTTTAATGGGTGAAAGACTAAATGTTGAAATCACTCATGACAGTGACACTTAATTGCTCGGTGGAGCCCAGGATGTTATAATGATTTGGGGCTTTTAAAGCAGCATCCTATTTCGTTCAAAATTTTTCTTTTTATTTAAGCATTTCAAAACATCTAGTATTTTATGACAGAGGAAGCAGCCATGTTTGTTGTCTTTTTTATATTGTGGCTTGAGTGTGTCATGCTATTTGGGAACAATTTCTTCTCAAAACAAATTTATCTCCATTTAAAAAAATTTAATACTGCAGGGTTTCCAATTCTTATTTCTTATGTTGGCAGTCCTTGGACTGCTTTCATTTCTACACAGCTTTTTTTTTTTTCATAAACTGTAAAGCACTGTAATTGTGTTATGTGCTACGAAATTTGTGTTCTCTGTTGATAATATCCCTAATATTCCCATCTTGTATGATACCACAATCCAGGAACTGAATATTTCAATGAAATATATCTGTTCTTTGCAGAAGCTAATTCCAGTGGTATTTTAGTTTTGTAATAAGCCTGTGGTTTTTGCACAGAAATGGACCGAGATGTGACTTGCAGTGCCAGTCTCGAAATCCAAATTCTTCCATGTTTGAGTCATTTATTTTCATGCTGACTTGCAGTTAGATGTTCACACTATTTTTTTCCTTGGCTTAATAATCCTTATATAGGCAGCTGACATTCCAATCTAAGATGCAGTGGTACTTAGCAAGGAGTGAAAAAATGATTGGAGTTATATGTTTAAACATTTCGGAGTCACAGGATGTTCAGCTTATGCTTCTGACTGCTGAGTAACTTTATTGATAACAAGAATGCTACTGAAATACTGACTCTTGTTTTAATAATACAGCAAAGTCATGCTATCATGTGCTACCGTGTTTTACCAGTAGAGAATTTGAAAAGTTTTTTAGTCCTAGGTCTAGTAAATAGGTGCTCTTACTCAGAGAAAATCAAATAGCAAGAATAGAACCTCTTCCTTGCAATGAAATTAATGTTGCACTATCGGCTGTGTTTCAACTTAATGTTCTTTGCTTTGATTTTATATTTGCAAAGAAGTTTGTTCACAGAGGATGTAATTTTATCTACATGATGTACAACAGGTAATGAAACATTAATATTGAACAAATAAAGTACTAGAACTCACTCATCAACATGAACAAGCATTTTGGCTGCATGTAAGTTTTAAAGGCAGGCAAGCAGTGGCTGATAAAGAGCTTACTAGAAACCTTACCAAAGTTGTGAGTGAATCAGTAAACTGGGACCACTCTTGCCCAGACCATCTGGGTCATGGGCTATGAGCAAAATGAAATACTTGTTTTTGAACTGAGCACTCCTTTGCAACGTGTGGAAAATATACCCTTTCATGTGTGAAAGCCTTGAGCTCAGCCTTAATCATCCATCGCTTCACACTGCCCAACTAGAGAGCAGTTTTGCAGAAAAGGACCTGGCAGTCCTGGTGGGCGCCAAGTTGACCACAAGCCAAGAAATGTGCCCTGGCTACAAGGAAGTCAAGTGGTATCTTGGGCTGCATTAAAAGCATTACCAGTAGGTTGCAGGAGGTCATCCTTTCCCTCTATTCAGCACTTGTCAGGCTGCACCTGGAGTGCTGTGCCCAGTTCTGGGCTCCTAGGTGCAAGAGAGACATGGACGTACTGGAAAGAGACCAACAAGGGGCCACAGTTGTTGAAGGGGCTGGAGCATCTCCCATGAGGAACAGCTGAGGGAGCTCAGGCTGTTTAGCCTGGACAAGGGGAGGCTCAGGGAGATCTTACCAGCATGTGTAAATACCTAAAGGTACTGGCTTACTGCTGTAGAAGGGACAGAGCTCAAGAGTGGCTAAGAAAGACTCAAAAATAACTTTGAAATTGGGAATATCATTGAACAACTCTATGAAAGTAATAAATCCCAGTTGTTTGGAAACCTGTACATGTCATGTTAGAGCCTGCGTTTGTGGCTGGAGTTTAGGTTAATACTGCCATGGGCAATGGGCACTCTACTCATCTTCTGAATCTCAGATATTGTACTGAAGTGTGGAGTTTGAGTAGTACTTAATCAGTAATAATCACAATCAAGATTTAATTTTAATGACGTTTAGGATAATTAGTCATTTATCAAATGGCTTTCGTTGGAGGCATGTGCCTGACAGCACAAAGCTGTGTTCTTCTAAGTTTCATTTGAGAACATTTGGCAAATTAATTAAAGGAGCAGTTTTTGGCCTGTAGCTCATTTAGAAATGGATTTTGTGCAAGTCTGTGACGGGTCATGTGTAGGTTTATGTTGTCAGTGTCTGATACATTTTAGTCAGAGCTAGGGTATAAGACGGGCAGAGCTCTAAATGATGATCTGAAAAACTACCCATAGTTTGTGTCAGAGGGGTTGTGTCCAGGTTCTTTGCATCCCTAGGGGAGGAGATGAATCAGAACAAAGCAGAGACCCACTGAGCATTTGTGAATAACCATTTGTGTCTGCTAATTGCTGCTAAAATGAAATTTTGCAAATAAATTTTTGTGGGACTGATGTAGTTGTGAAAATAATTACATGAAATCGATTGAGAGCGTGCCACAAAGGACACTGTGGGAGTTGGGAAAGTGTTCAAAAATGTTTGAACAGATGCCCAAATGTCACCCACGTTACCTAGCAATAAAAGTACTAGGAGTTAAGGAAAACGGTAGTGTATCTGAACAAGGATACGCAAAAGTAACCAAGGACAAAAAGAACCTTATTTTTAAGGCATAAACATTGAGATTATTGCATGGGAGATAAGTGTGTGCAGAAAGGTGGCCAGTGAAGTGCTGGTGTACTACTGGTATTGCGTTCACAGGATGGGCTGGGGAATGGATCTGTTTGCTGGGTGAGGTGTCACATGCAGTGCTGTCTGTGCTCGTTCTGAGAGAAAATGATACCATATTGCAGAAAAAAAAAAAGTCTTCTAACAGGGAAAAAGTGACCTTCTGGTTTCAGTGCCTCAGAAATCGGATGATCTCCCATCTGATCGGCTGCAATGCAATTTTGGGAGGTTTTCTACACTGGCTAGAATTTTAGCTGAAAACGTGAAGTGAGCATTCACTGCAAACATGAACCTCTGCAATCCTCCTGGGTCAGGGAGAGGGTAGATAATGCTGTAAAGAAACAGGGGCTGCCTGTGCATGGCCCGCAACCCCCAAATTATTGTTGAATCAAGTACTTGGAAAAAAGCATTACATTGGGCATTAAGGAAGACGCAGTAGCAAAATCAAGGAAAACGGGAATCAAGGGGTTGAAATTTACTAATCTGGCTTAAAAAGACATTTTTTCTATGATAGGTAAATAATTTTTTAAGGTTTTTAACTTTTTTTGGACCCTGCATAAGATTAAAAGCCACTAAGAACTTTCTTTGCTAAATAAAATCTCTCCTTTTTTTTTTTTCTCTGTTGGAATATTTGAGTAAACTTCCACTGTGTTCTTTAGATCTTTATTTCTCTAATTTTTCTTAAAATATTTCGTTTAGAAGTTTAGCGGATTAAATAATATCTACTGGAAATGAAAACCTGGAATCTGCTGCTAGCTAAGTGCAGAGAAGTGGTGTTCTGCTTGCATTTTCCAGATATTTTCCATTTTTTCTAAATAAATATGTGAAAGTGGATCTGATGCTGTGAAAATCAGATGTGCATTTTTTCATCTGATGGGAAGTGCTACAGTGTTGTGATTTTTGGCCTGTTCTGAAGGAGGGTTGTGGAGATAGGCACAGAGATCGTTTGGAGCACATGTGTTTCTGAGGCATCTGAGGCTGGAGCCTTTCCCTGGGAACCAGCTCTTTGATTGTGTATTCATATGTGCTTCAAAGGACCATAGAAGAAATGGTAGAGTTTATAGGATTTTATATTTATTTTTATTTTTAAAATCATGCTCAGTATTATCTAATTTGTCTTGTCTGCCTTAGGATTCACAAAGGGCAAAGGTGGTGATGTGGGTAAGGCAGGTGAGTATTAACTCATCTCTCATTTAAAAGTAGGGACATCAAATGCACAGATGTTTTAAAATAACACTTCAGCATCTTACCTAATTTTTATGGTTAGTTATTACGGTAACTACCTCAACAGAAAGGAAAGAGAGAATTGGTATGGCTTCTAAAATTAATGAGCCACTAAATAAGTGACAATAATCTTGATAAAAACTTAGAATATTTATTTGGCACACAAAATGCCTCTAGAGAGCATTACCATTTCAGGCTGTTCTCTAAATGCCAAGTGTTTATCCCTTGCCCGTGAAGTTCAAGGCCAGCCAGCCCTGATGGGATCACCCCCCGGCCCTGCTCCCATAGGACATGGACCGTGTCTCTTCCTGCGCGTTTTTTGTGTGTCTGTGCTTGCTTTTGTGGTTTTCTGTCTTCACTTCCATGTGAACAGGTGGGGCAGTGACATTCTGCCAAATTACACCAACTAGTGTAAATGCCTCCACTTTATTTTGCCAAGCAGGACTGGTTATTTCTTACACTGCATTTTCAGGTGTGACTTCACTATCGTGCATAACACAAGGAACAGGATCTCCACCACTCTCTGTGAGAGAGGCCTTTGTAGCTTGGCTGTAACAGCTTGGGTTTGGTTTTCTGGTTGGTTTGTCTTTGTTTTTTCTAGCTGATGTTCTTTTTTGTCCAAAGTGTGACCTGTAATAATTTCTGATTTTATAGCACTGGAGAGCATCAATGCCCACAGAGGGTGCTCAGCTGGCACCATTCTTTGGTTTACATTGTAGAATGCATTTCCGTGTTGAGCTTGATATTTCAGGGAAAAAACATCTAGACAAAGAAAAATAAGACAAAGTATTGAGATGGCAAATAGAAGCACTGTGGCTTATCCAGACAAACGTTGGTGGAATCAAGTTGGTGGAATCAAGGGTGGATCTCATGGTATCTGAACCACTATGACCTCATGGCTTGACCAAGTAGGATTATGTTGACAGCAAGGGCTGTCTGAGGTTGTTTTCTGTTCTTGATTTTTGCATTGCTGTCCCTGTTTCATTCCCAGTTTACAAATTAGTTTCATATAATAATTGCAGGTTTTACATTGTTCTTAGTTGAAATATTGGAACAGTACATTGTGCTGCCTGATCTTCTAGAAGTGAGACAAGACAGCATAACCAAGACTCAGAACTGAAATCACATGCGATTGAGATTGATCCTTTCCTACCCAGAAAATAAGAATTTTAACCTCTTGAAATTGTTTACATGAAGATAGACAAAAATGCTTCATGCAAAACCCAAATCTTATAAAGAAAACATTATATTTCATTCTCATATAGTGCTAAATTTTCAGAGCCTTTCCCCCTTGCCCTGAAAGCATTTTCTCATGTGTTTGTTGGGCTCTGCTGTTGAAAATCTGTCCTGGGAACATGCAGAACCCCTTTATTAAGTTGCCAAATGATTTTAGCAATCTTATTTTCCACATCTGGTTTTTAAACCTCTTTGAAAAGCAGCCAGGCCTGTGAAAAGGAGTAATGAATTGCAAAGTTACCTCACATTTTAAACCTAGCACTGCTGCTCTGGCATGGTGCAAACAATGCCTGCACTGAGTGATGCTGGCAGCAGCCCGGTGCTGGGGATGACTGTGCAGCTGCAGAGCTCTGCAAACAGTGTGGCTCAGGTAGGAAAACTCACTGCAAAGGGCATCTCTGGTTAAGTGCCTGTGTGCTGGAGTAACCTTAGAGACATGTTGCTTTTAGCATCTATTTCTCCTGCTGCTTCTACTCAGTTCCTGGTCTTCTCAGGGAGGATTTTCAACTGCTTTTTCTTCAGATGCTGGGTTTACAAATGTTAAATGTTTAAAGTAAAGTACCAACTTAGCAGTACTTTCCAGTATGATTCCTTCCAACCAAAAAACACATTTTCTTTCTGTGTCATGAGATGATACAATGATGGCCAGTCAGCCCCTGTAAGACACAGCAGGAGAAGACATGGATGCCCACAAGCCCTCTCTGCTGCCATGGAGGAGCAAAGGAACAAGATGTAGGACCTGAAACCCCTGATTTCAGCTGAAGTGGCATACTGATCACCTCCACTGGCTGCCCAGAGCCCCATTCAGAGCTCAGAGAAGCACAAACCTCTTCTCTTGCAGAGTTGTGTGTTGTGCCTTTTGGTATGTTGAGACAAAGAAATTGCTTCTCCACTTGCTGTGACTGTTGTGTGATATAAAGCTGTGCTGTGGCTGGTAGATGATTCATTAAGCTGCAACCGTCATAACCAAAACTCTTAAGGTCAGAAAGCAGCTTTGACCTCTTTATTACTGTACAGAGGTTACTAGTACTGTACAACTAATACTAGCATGTACATCAGCAATTAAGAAGTCAGAAAAGGGGAGACATGAACAATAGTCCATCTGTTTGACAGAAATAACTATTAAGATCAGTATGAATTTAGATGCTTCTTTACTACTTAAATTGCTCTAATGAATAATGTTCTTGTGGTAGAATTGCCTCGTTAGCTAATGAAAATTCTTTGGGAAACCCCCAGGAAGACTTGTGATGTTCTAGGCAACAATTAAATATTGATTATTTTTAATGCATCAAATTAAACTTAATTGTACTTTAGGAAATATGTAATGTTTCCCAGAAATAATTTAAATTCCAGTGCTGGTTTTTGCACAAGGTGGTTTCATACTGAAATGAGTCACACTACAATAGAAGTTACTGCCAACGTATAATTTGTGAAATTCAAAAAAGTATTAGCATATCATTTAGATAATGAAACCTTTACACCCATCTAGATTTGTAAGTACCAACTTGAGCAGAGGAAATGCTATTTCAGTGCTATTATATTAAATTATATACATTTGCTGGGGGGTTTAGATGGCTATATGTTTAATTTATAAGCTTTTCATTCCAAGCTTTTCATTTATTCTTAGCAATTAAGTAGTTTTAACAACTACTTACAGTAGCGGTAAAATCAAGTGCATATTCACAAGACTGACCAAAGTCTGAATGATCAAAGTAGTCAATAAAAATTAATAATTTCCTAGGTACTTTTAATAGCTATTTTTTCCGAATGTTTTAATTGCACTTTTCTCTTTGGAACCACCATCACTCTCCCCCTCTTCCACATTTGATTTAGGAGCAGCCGCTGAACGTCTCGCTGCAAGTGGAGGGAAGAGGGAGGAGTGAAGCACACAGCAGTTTCTGGCTGTGGCAGTGCTGGTCAGAGGTGTCAGTCCAGCCCTGCCACATGTTCTTCCATGGACAGCTGAACTGCTGGATCCATTCAGCTCCACCATCTGCTTAGGATTTTTTGCTTGCGAGTTATCACAGAGTGGTCTGACTTATCCATTCAGTGCCAGGATGCGTCTGGGAGCCACTGCCCAGATGTTGCGGTGGGGGCATATCTGGCTCCTGGAGGACACAGCTGTGGGGCTGTGTGGGTCACAGCCACCTGTGGGGAACACACAGCTCTCGTGCTGCCATCTGCCCTGTCCCAGCAGCCAGTCATCAAGTAGTCCTGCTGCATGGTCTTGAGTCCTGGGGTCTCACATATTCAGTAAATACAGGGTTTCCAGGTACAGCCAACCCTGGTTTGATCTGTTGTTTCCAGCACAGTCTGGTGGTCTTACAGGCAGCTTTGGAAAGGATCTGTGAAAGATGATACATTTTCATATATCGTGTGTGTCGAAGTCTATGCTTGGAAACTACTAGGAGCTCAGAACTAAAAAGGTAACTTGTTGAGTGTTTTCTGTAACTGTTGGATACTTAAATATCCGGGTGATAGATGCCTAAGGAAAAAAAAGCGAAACAAAGGGCTCAGGAGTTAGAGTCTGCAGAACTATTTGTAAAGCACTGGGAGATTCTCACACACAGGTGTGAGAATTTGCAGCAGGTTTTATTTAATTGTAAGCAATCTCTTTACGGGTCAGTGTATTTTTATGGACTTGCTGTATTGTTTGGTTGTTGAAAATAGTTTCTGAAGGTAGAGCTGAGGCTTGTAGAGTGGTAGAAAATTTTCAGCCTAGGGAAGGAAGGAGGAAAGTTTCAGCAGTGCTCAACCCTCCAACTCCTTGGACTTTTGAAGTGACTGACCAATATTGGGGGTCCTGGTGTCACTGCAGACTGGTTCTAAAAATAGTAAATGTTTTTGAGGTGCCTGGACCTGATTTAATGGGTTTTGTGCATGTTGAATGTGAGTAGTTGTCTTGGAGAGATTTATGATGATAGTGTGTTCCATGATCCTCTGCTTTACGCCCAGAAATGGTTGCTGTATCTCAAGGCCTGGGCCCAGGTGTGTGTGGGGCTGGGGAGAGGGGGGGTTTGGCCTTTTTGGCAGGAATTTTTGAAGCCTCACTGCTCAGGCGCTCTGTGGTGTGGTTTGGGTTGGTTTTGCTTGGCCAGGTTTTGTTGGCCCAGGCAGAAAGCTGTTCCCTTCCCTGGCTTGGAGAAGCTGCAGTAGCAATCTTTCAGCTGCCTTGATGTGAACTGAAGAGCTGCTGGTCTGGGGCTGGAGGAGTGGGACTGGCGGGAGTGGGGCTGGCNGGGCCGGGAGGAGGGGGACGGGCGGGAGTGGGGCTGGCCTGTTCCAGCCCCAAGCCTTGGGGGGCCAAACCGGGGAGAGAAAGCAAACCACGAGGCTTCAGCCCAGCTGCTTTGTCTGCCGTGACTGCTGTGGAGAGGAGGTTGATGCCAGAGAGCCACCAGGTTTTCACCTTCTGCTGGAACTCTTTTGTGGAAGCTCCACTTCCCTCAGAGTGAAGGCCAGCACCATCTTGCACCACATGTCAGGAGGGGGTATTTCTTCAACATTTTCCCCATTCTTCAGGCATTTTTGGGCCTTTGGTCCTGTGTGTGTATGTTCCTCTGTGTATCGGGGGGGTTAGTTCTGATAGTTTGGTGTTTAGTAGTTATTTACTTTTCTTCCTTGCCTTGTAGGCATTCTGTTTTTAATAAACCATTGGGTTGGGGTTTTTTTTCACTTTCCTCTATTAGTATTCATTTTCTATTGGTGAAGGGAGATTGTTGAAACCCTTTGGAGGAGACTACTCATTGCAGACTGTCTCCTCTTAAATTTGTCTCAAAACTGAGACAGTAGTGTTAGTGTGTGTTCCAGCAGAGCTAAGAGTTCACGATTGCCCCCAAATACAGAAACTTTGAAGAATGAATACAGTAAGTGTTCTTGCTGTTTTAGTACCAGAACCATGGGGCCATGTCTATGCCTGCTCATATTCTGGTGCTATCTTTGCCTTCCAATGCTGTTAAGAACCCAGCTTGGAGGTGTCATGGCACTTCAGAATCTGCTTGAGTAGGAAATGGTCTATAAAATGGGAAGGAGCTAATGGATACCGTGTCTTTCCATAATCCTCATGAATTGTCAATTAGAGCATGGTTATTTCTGTTAGTATCATTGATGTGCTGTCAGCAGTTTTTAAAGTCGTCTCCCCTTCTAAGGAGGCATTTCCTTCTTTCTAACAGCTAAAATAATCTTGAATCTTAGCACAAACCACAGCACTTAGTTTGAGGTCGTTAATTTTTATTTTATTTGGAGGACCATAAGGTGGTCAAAAGATTGAATCATTAAAGCAAACAGAGTGCAGAGATATTTCAGGAAAAGATTACTTGTTCCTGTAATTTTATGCTTCCAAGAGAAAAGGTGTGATTTGCAAGGATACACTTTCCTTTTCATACTCAAAGTTAATACATTGCACTATTATACTCAAATTCTGTGGATTGCAGTGTTCCATAGTCAGTCATCAGTGCTCAGTATCTCATGGAGAGGGAAAATGTTGGGAAATAAATGTGCAGATGCAAAGTCATTTGTCCAAAGATGCGCAGTGGATTGAGAGAGCTTCTGGTGTGTAAGCCAGGCCATGGACCCCCATGTGCTGTTTTATCTCTGAGCTGTGTAGACACAGCTGTGAGCCCTGGGTTTGGTCCATCCCTTCCTCCTCCTCTTCTTCATCCACAGCTGCCAGTGACCTGGTGCTTGAAGCCGAAATTTGGCTGCTGACACTGCAGGGGTGGTAGAAGAGGGAGCTCGAGACTGGTCACCATGGATTGGAAGAGAGAGCATGGAGATGCCAGATCCACATATGGCTCATGGCTGTGGGGCAGGACCATCCTCTGCTGTGCAGAGACATTTTTGAGAACTTATCTTCCTGATTTCTCTGTTTGGTCTTTGTGTTGGTTTGGTTTGGTTTGGTTTTTGGGGGGAGTTGTGTGTGAGAAGGAATTGCGAAATAAAACTGGCTCCTGCAGAGCACACTGAGTACATCCAGTCTGTCTGTGCAGAGCACCATTGGTAACTACCTTCAAAGAATGTTATTTTACTTGCTTTTGAACCATCTCTATAATGGGTCATAAAGAGTTTCTGACCTTATGTCAAAAATCCACCTACCGAGCTTCCAGTACTTCCATAGTAACAGGCTGGAACAGTGAAAGAGGAAGAATTTCAAAAAGTTCTTGAAAGGGTTTTGTGAAATGCGTTATGGTGGATTGTTTGAAGCTGTTAGAACTGAGCTTTAATAGTTACACCCTTCAAAAGCTCTTGAAATCCATTCATGTTTACAAGATGAGACACGAATTTCAAAAATCTTTTTTTCTCCTCTTCTTCATTTTAGTTCCTGCATTAATAGGCATGGTTCCTGCAGAGAGATAAGCACTGCTGAGGTCAATAGTATGTCTTTAATGTGAGCTGTCAGGATAATCACCTGTGCTGAAATTCACCTTGACCCAGAGTATGTGTGCAAAGCCCTCACATTAGGGTAGTCCAGTGCAAATACCCCGATTTCTTTAGGATAATCCAGCACAAAATGCCTGGAATGGGCTGGGGAGGGACCACTGCCAGGTTAGTCAGGTGGGAGATGGATGCAGTTGGGTAAATTACAAGGTAGTGTTGCTAAAAGAGATAATGAAGATCTCTGCAAATGGGATAGCTAAGAGTTATCCCACCTTTGGGCTGGGTTTCATAGAATAAAGGGAGAAATATGTGTAAGTTTAGGTTCATTTACTAAAACTTTGTGGAAAAACAAATCAGCCTTTTATACGTAGAATTGTAAGTATTTTTTCCAATATTAGCTGAAGGTGGCTCATTTAGCTTGCTGGTGCAAATAGCCCTTTGAGAAGTGGGTTACCTAAACTGTAGGAAAATTACTGGAAGTAAACTATCTACTATTATAAAAATCCATTACAACTTTAATATGGAATTTAAAAACCCCTTCAATAATCTTCAGCTTTTGGCTTCAGGTATTTGGCAGACTGATTCAAACACATTTTGAAGCAAGTATTTTGCACGTTTGTGTTGTTATTATTATAATTTGCAAGTGAACAGTTGGAATCTTGTTTTGTGGTAGCATAGATTTATAAAACTGAGACAGCACTGACAGCTTTTAAGGAGGTAGGGTGTGGAACTAATATTGCAAGAGGAAAGCTAATTACTATTAATTAAAGGTAGACAAAAATCGTGGACTTCAGGTCACAATCTAATAACGTTCCCAAGGCTTATGTGGCTTTTTCATTAAAATGAGGTTTCAGTAAAGCAAAACTGATTCTGTGAAGAAATCTGGTAGTCTTATCCATAGTTCCTCAAGCAAAATTCTCATTAGCTTCACTGTCATGAGCATGCAGACTGTAGTTCATAACCTAAAAACCGTAAATGTTATTTGCTTTAAATTTTTGTCCTGGATCTAGTGACTTTGACACTAGGAATGACTGATTTGAGAAGGTGACTAGAGAGCAAATATTTATTGTTCCTCGTCATAAAAAACCCAGAAGGCACTCGGTGAGGACTGAGACAGCAGATTTATAATAAGTAAAAGAAGTATGTTTTAGACGAGACATGAAGTTAAATTGTGGTGCTCATTGCCACTGCATGGTATGAAGATCAAATGTATGGAGGGGTCAGAAGTTCATTGGCGGAGTTAATGGGGGATAGATCTGTCAAAATCTGTTAAACATGGTACTCTGAATCCGGCTCCTGCTTCAGGGAGTCCCAGGGCCTGTATTTCTGGAAACGAGAAGGCTGTGCCAGTCTGTGTCCCACCCCTGTGGCCCTGGCAGAGTCCTGAGCCAGGGCACCCACGGGTGGACAGCACGTCCCTGTGCATGGGGTTGAGCCCTGCACAGCTCAGCGCAGGGGTGCTAGAGGTTCCTGTGCAGCTCCAGACCTGGTGGCTTCCCCCCTCGAGCTGTCAGCTGAGTGTCTGCTGGGGGCTGGCAGTGAGAACACAGCTGCCACTTAGAGGGGATGGTTGGGAGAGAGTGTTTGGGCTTGGTCTTGTGAACTGATGTGTTCAGCTTCAGCTGAGACACTGTGGTTTTTTTAATTTCCACATGTCCTTACTAATGTTTGTCAAAGGTTTAACTTACGGAAAATGTTGAAATTCTGGGGAAAATGATGTTTGGATAGTGTATCGCTTTAAATGTGTGTTCTGCAATAATTAGCTTATTTAGGTGTAGGAACTTACCTCTCTGTACAAACCCAAATATTCTGATAATTTGTTGGTGAAGAATACTTTGACAAGCTGTCACAAAGATTTCAGCTTTTTTAGATGTTTTCTATTTTGGTTGCTTCTGTCAAGAGGATTTTTTTAACATGAAAAAGAATCAGTTCAATGGGGCAGATTTCTTTCCAGAAGATAATTTTAAATGTTTAGTTAGATTTAGTGAGTTTCCTCCAGCTGTCACTGCTTTCTTGTTCCTACATTCTTGAGAAAAGATTTTAAAAATAATTAAGTGTGAGTGTATCTGTATCAGCCTTTCCTTGCAAGGGCTTTTGTTTATTTAAATTTGTCAGATTCTCATGTTTGTACTGCAGACTCTGCACCACATTGTCTCCCACGGGTGACAGACTGGAGGATTATTATTCAGTCCTCACCCTTGGAGCGTGTTTTGGAGAGGCAAAAAAGAGGGCTGATAATTAGAGATAGATCACAAAGTTGTGCCACAAGCGCCATGTATGGGATTGTCAGATGAGTAGTGCAAACTGCCTCCTCAGCTGCTTTGGAGGAGTAGGGATAAATCCTGACTTGGTGTCCATCAGCAAGACCATAGAGATGTCACCCAGGGCCCTGATAAATATAACGGATTTAGGCTGAAAATGCATCTGATGGAGGTATGTCTCCATGGACATGAAGCTGTAAGGCAACAGGGAAGAGAACCTACAGTAGTAAAGCCAGGGCATAGCATTGAGTTGAATTCCTCAGTGTTCTCTGATTTGGAAAATAGAAATCAAATGGCAAAAACCACACAAATTTCAGTAACAGTATTGTTAGTTGAGAAGTGTTGCTTACCCTGTTCCAGTGAGGCTTAGATGCCTGAACTTGGAGTTGTTCAATAATTGATTTTTGCCAATTTTTGTGAGGGAGGCAGCAGGAGCATCCCTTGCCTTGCTGTGTCCACAGTGGTCATGGCTGGTCAAAGCACAGGCACTGAGGAAGCTTCTCAGAGTCAAGGGGTTTCCCCACAGCTCTCTGCAGGTGCTTCACTGCAGGAATTTGGCTGCCCCTTTTCTTCTCCTCATCAGGAAGGAACTCACCTTTGGGGTGAAGATGGGAAGGAGCAGGGAGAGCACTCGCCCTCAGGTGCAGGCAGGTTTGTACCATGTGAGAGCAGTGCCTTTCCCTCATTCCGCAACAGAAGAATATTTCCCTCCTGGTGCTTTTGGCACTACTTGACTTGGTGTTGAGGAGTTGGTGACCACTGTGCAGAGCACTTGGGGAATCATGCAGGCATGGACAATTAATCTTTTAAAAGGTCTGTTGCTTGGCAATGTGCCAGGGAAGCCAGTGTAGCCCCACTATATAATATCAATTTTTAATGATGAGAACTTCACTAAATTTAGCCCTTGATAAATCTTAGAGTTGGGTTTTCAAAGTTTAAAATCAAACATAACCCAATTATTTCAGTATTTGATTAAACTAAACTGCCACTTTGGTAAAGTGTTTAAATAAATCAGTATTAATATACTTTCCTACAGTAGATAAAGTTATGTCTGTATAGTTCAGATATGACTCTTCACACAGAGCTCTTGGAAATGAAGCAGTGGCAGTTTGCGCAGAACATATATTAACTTAAGGAAATAAATATTTTATTGATCTTTAAAGGGATTATGATCTTGGTGGTGGTGACTGAAAGCAGTGTTTTTAGAACAGTGAAACCACTAGCTGTAAATATGTTTTAGGAAATCTATTGTGTTTTATTCTGTGAACTCTGAAGACCACTTGCTGTAAATGCCTGAGGGCTGGCAGACTCCGGGAGGTGATGTCAGTGGGCTTTTTTCAGGTTGCTCTGCTGGCATTGGCTGCCAGGTGGCACTGCCAGGAGACTTTAAAGTCAGTTTTCAAACACAAAATAGTTCTTCACCCAGTGAGGCTTCCTGGCTCCAGCTCTGTTTGTATTCCGAGATATCCCCTCTCCAATGTAACCTCATCCAGAGCCCTTTTGCCCTATCAGGAGCCTGCCTAGTGGCTGGGGCAGCTTTGAAATGCATCTTTGTAAGAGCCGAGCACCAGGGCTTTAATATGCAGTTGAGTTCTCGTACACATAGAAATAGTTCCAAAGAGTGAGAATTAGAGACTGCTGTGCCCCTCAGAGCCCCCTGTAGAATGCTTGAAACCCGCTCTGTCAGGAGCCATCAGCCAGAGGTGGCAGAAGGCCTGTGCAGTTTGACCTTGACTGCCTGTGGAGTATAAAAGGGCACAATCAGCTGAACTCTGTGTAAAGATTTCTGAGCTGTCAGGAATTCACATGCTGACTTGCTTTCAGTTGCTCATCTCCCAACTTGTTTCAACAGGTCTTACTAGAGACATGATCTTCTCGTTAAGCAAATTATGAACCTTCCAGAAATGCCATGAAAGGCAAATCTGCCTATTTGTATGGATGGTTTCATTTTTCCAGGCTCATAAGATTTGGGAAATTAGATCCTTAGTTCCACATCTTAGTTCCATATCTTAGTTCTTCAGTTCTTGGTAAGCCTGAAGAAGTGGGCTTTGCTCACTACCTTCAGCTTGGCTCAATGAAGCCATTAGTAGAAAGAGACAACAAGAAGGCATTACCCCAAAATGTGAAAACTATCACTGCTTTTGGATCTGTCTTGGAGCCCTTGTCTCTACTGTCACAGAATGTCTTTATTCTGAAGAGATTTACTTTGTGCTCCCAGGAGCAGCTTTCTGCCATCCACAGGTTCTGGGTGTGTCGTTCTTGTTTGAGGCTTCAAAAGTCTGTTCTGAAATCTTTCACATTTCAGCCTGTGCCTGTTTCAAGCTGCTTGACCTGGTGTAACCCATATCCAGGATACCGTGGTACTCTGTCCTCTTTTAATTGTGTCTGCAGTTCCCCAGTGAAGTGTGGAAAAACATCCATCTTCTGAAGCTGGGCATGCTTCTCTGTAGCTGCCCATTGAAGGAACGTCTTCATCCCAGGATGCTGCTGGAACATTCTTTGAAAAGAGACTAAAAGCTGGAGAATGTCAAGAGAGATACTCAGTGAGCCCACTAATTAGAGCTGACAAATGAAAATTACAATAAAGCGAAACTGCACAAATCCAAAGAACTGGGTCTTTCTCTGATTGCTTTTATTGAGAGGGTGATAAAACTATTTCTCAGAGTGGGAGTTCAAGAGACTAATGTCATTACATTCTACTCGAGAGATAAAACTTCTTGTTGCTTTTTAGAACATTTAATATTTTAGCATTATTTTATGATGAAAGAACATGTCCAGTATCAGCTCTTTTCTTATATAGACTTTTATGCTTAGTGCCTGTTTTAAGGCATTTTTTCCTTACAGGTTTATACTATTTCCTTTACTTCTTTGGGCTATCTTGAGTAGTCATGCTGGATGAGGTTTCTTACCTGGCCTCCTATGCTGGCGCACATATGGATGGGAGGCTTTTTAAAAACCAATTGGCTTAAAAACCAATTCACTCCTGCAATTAACTTTGCAGGAGTGAGTAAAAGTCCCAGAAGACTAGAGCATGGAACTGCTTGATTCTTGCGTGTGTTATGGAAAGGATCTGCTGAAGAAGTGTGTAACTTGGCTTTTTGTGGTTGATTTAGGAAATTTCAGCATCTGATATTTCTATGAAATTTCCCTTCTTTTGTAGCAGGGGACCTGGAGACACGTTTGGTTTTGATATCCTTGAGATCAGCTATATGTGCTGCTTTCCTATGTTGCTTCATTTTCTGCACTACTTTTTCTTTCCCCCATCCTCACAGATGCATATTCTGATACTCTTTATGATAAGTTTCAACTTCATCTTGCTACAGGAGCATGGCTATGCATTCAGTTTCCCAGCTGTGTAGCATCTGCATGGCACTTCAGGGTCAGCTTGGACAGGGCTCTCACCAACCTGATCTCATTGAAGATGTCCCTGCCTACTGCAAGGGAGTCAGACTAGATGACCTCTAGAAGTGCCTTCCAGCCCAAATCATCCTGTGATTCTGTGTGCTCTCGTAGGAAAGCCAGTAGTTCTGTTTTGCTGGCAGCCATCCCCTGCCTGATCAGTCATGTGAAACTCCTCTTTTCTTCTCTCATGGCTCACACTTAGTTAAATTCATGGAAGAATGTTTAAAAGCCATACAAAGCCTTGTAAGGCTAAGGCATGGGGACAAATGGGAAGTCTCTGTCCATCGAGGGGAAAGAATAAGGTGGTATTAAGTCAATTCAAATGACGGCATTGATGTGTGGAAGTAAGTTTCAGTGTAAGGCTGACCATGGTGAGTGATGGCCTATCAGATTTTAGAATGGAGTTACAGTTACACAGATAAAGGCAGAGGTCCATGTGAACAGCATTTCTGGCTAATTGCCACAAATATTAACAAATACAGCCCTAGCCATGCTCTTGGGTGTCTGGCAAGCAAGAGAAAAGATCTTTTTGTGCTGTCAGCCAAAGATCTATGTATTTCATAAGTAAACACAATAGATGTTGAATTTTGTTTCCGGAAGAGCGATGCAAGCACGGCTATGATTTCCAGCATTCCTGAACGTGTGTTATCTGGGCATTGTTGATTTTCATCTATGGCAGAAATCACTCATATCTTTTCAAAAAGGGCTTGTCAGTGTTTGCACCAACAAGATCTCTCTGCAGCACTCAGGCATACATTGGCTTTAGCAGTTGAACTTCAGGCTTTGAATCTGACTTCAGTGTTACATGGGCAGCTACAAGAGTTCTTTGTGTTTCTCAGTTTCATTGTGGGTTAAAGCAGATCAACACAGGATTCGAGCCAAAGCTCATTATGGTCAATGTAAGTTTTGTCCAGTTGATTTCTAAACAATGATTCTGTTCATGTAGCAAGGGCTGTATTCAGGGAAAAAATCAAATAGCGTTGTGTAATCTGCAGAAGTGGAGGGTCCTGCTACTTTAGTAACATTAGTTGCATTGCTAATTAGTGTTTGCTGTCTTCCCAGGCTGTGAACAAGTTAAGGAATAACCAGTACTAGGGGGTTTTTTTCTATCTCTTTGCTATAATAGAAAACAAACCAAAAAGGAGTAGGAGGATATTGCTATTATGATAATGCTTTTTATCTCCATAAGTAATTTGCATGCCAGATAATTGTTTTGATAGGGTTAGAAATATGCAGCAGTGTATACTTGTGCTTATGAATCTGGTGCTTTCTGTGCTCCCAGGATTGATAATATTACATCAATACCTTCACAAGGGATCCTGCTCAATAAAAACACATTGATCAGGATACTCACTAAATTAAATGTAATGTGACATCTTTGCTGATGTGATGTCCTGCGTGAATGATTATTTGCTGTGGTTAATTTGCAAAGTTCAAATTAAAAGTTCTTACAAATATATTCTTTTGATTAATGGAGGATTATGTGTCAGATCACAAGGTATGTGAAATGATTAGAGATCAAAAAAGTACTAATGTTGTGCTTTACTCAAAGGACTAAAAGTTAATGGGGAATAGCAAGCAGCTGGGATGTTCTGCAAAAAACTGTACTGATCCTGACACGCTTGTTTTTCAGTGAAGTAAAATAAAAAATTCTTCTGATTAAGTTGGTAGAAGGATTAGATGTTGGCAAAGTGCTAAGATAAATTTTTTTAAACTACTTTGAAGATGTATCTAGGAATAAGAATGTAGCTTGTGCTTATGTGGGTGGAGAGCTGTGCCTGGAGAGCAGCAGCTCTGAACAGGCTGTAGAGCTCATGTTGGAGAACCTATTGAATATGTGCCCAAGATGTAGAGTTGTGGTTAAGAGGAATAGCATGAATATGTAAGCACTGAAGTACCAAGAAGGGAGAGAGAGGCAGCTTGTTTGTTGTATACATTATTAGCAATTACTGCAATATTTCCCATTCTGGTACTTGAAAAGAACTGGGAAGAATTAGGAAAATAATTTCTAGTTAATAAAGCTGCCTTATAAAGGATTATTAAAGGATCTTGATGTATTTATCTAGCACAAGAAAAGAAAACAACGATAGAGGTGTTTACACATCAAGATACATCAGGATATGTGTTAATTTGTTTGTGGAGATATTATCTGATTATTTGAAAACCACTAGTAGACCTGAATCTGGTCCTTGAAAAGTCTTCTAGAAAGCACTCTGCTCTTCTACCGCATCAACAATTTTCCACCTGTCCTATCACATAAGAATCACACTGAGTTAGTGTTAGTTGTCACCAGTAGGGTATGAGAGCCTGATCATATTAGAGACTGTCACACTGTATTAGCCAAAATTAATACGGAAAGAATATGATAAAAAAAGTGTCAGTGTTTCAAATGCTGTATCTTATTAGCACAGGAAGCTTTCTGCTCATAAAGCCAGTGTTTTCTCCTCAGTCCCTCTTGTGATGTGAGATGAAATGCCATGCTCCATTTACACAGGATGCTAATGCTCTGCACAGAGGACTTTACCAGGGGAGCTCTAGTGATAGGAGGCTTCAGAGCCCGGTCAGGGTTTGGACTGCTGTTGACCTTAACTTTATAAGGTGCAAGGTAGGAATGTAGTTATCATTTACAGTTCCTGACATGTCACTTTACAGCCTGACTTGTTAATGTAGGGCAGCATCAATTTTTTTCATGCTGTAGCAGACTGTAGTTTGCAGACTTCAGCAGGTGTCACATGGGGACCAGGGAGGACAACTGGGAATAGCAAAACCATTCCTCCATCTATTTCCCTCATGGGGAAATAGATGGAGGAATTACAATGAGAAAACTGCTTGTGGTTATGTAGCATGCCTGGCCTTACACCCCAGATTTTTAAGAGCTAACCAGCATGCCCTGCTCGTAGAAGGGAAGGCACAACTTTCCATGGAGTTGCTAACACCTGGCTGGAGATGCCAGTTCCAGCAGGTGCCAGCTTAGGGCTGCAGCGGCTGCCTGGCACTTGGCAATGTGAGTAACTGTTCCTGTGTGCTTTAGACATAGAAATATCTTGCCTTTTTGGATGAAATTAATTAGTTTTTTCCTATAAACTTGAAATAGATTTTGTGGTAATGACGTAGTATTAAGCTGTATTAGCTGCACAAAAAAATATCCTGTCCTGTACCTGATGCGCAGTTATTTTTTTTAAGCTATCAGTATTAATGGAGTGACCTGAAATCTTGTTCAGTTTTAGCTCAGAAGCACTTTTCTCTGAGACACTTTGCATTAATGAAACTCATTTCAGAGCTGGACAAAAAGCTTAAAAGAAAAAATCTGAAATTAATTGGGGGGTGGGGGAGGAAGCCCTTAAAACTCAAGACGGAAAGATTTCTAGGCAAAAATCAGTTCCAGGCAAAGTGGAAAAGAATTTGCGAGCTGCTTTATCTGCTGCATGGAAGCTCCCACGAGCTGATCGCTGAGGCTGGGATCTTCGTTCTCCTCTCTGGGGAACCAGTAACTCCCAACTTCCCTCAGCTGCTCCATGAGGCGTTGGCTGGCCCTGCTCGTGCTCTAGCTGTCTCCGCTGTTACAGGAAAGCTGTCGCCACAGGGTTTTTTTGTTTTGTTTTGCTTTCTTTCTGGAGGAAAGGGTGATTTTGCAAATTGGTGATTTCCTTTTGGAATGCCCCGGTGAGGAGAGTTCTGCACCAGCCTAATCCCCCCATCAGCTGTGCTGTGTTGCCTCCAGTGAGCCTGTGGACAGGACTATGGGAATAAAGGAGGCTCCTCTTAAATCTCAGGCATGAGGGGATGCACTTGACTGAAGTGAGGATCTGGAAGGAGACTTGAAAAAATTGTTTCCAGGAGCTTTCTGAATAACTTGTTAGTACAGGTGTGGATGTAGTTCATTTGAGGTGAGACCATATGTCAGAGTCCGAGCTCTCTGTCTGGTCTGTGGTACCTTTGTCAGTCTGTGGTGCCTTTGTCTGTGAGTTCCGCTGGTTTCCAGGAGCTGCAGGGACCTGCCGTGTGCCGGGGCTCAGAGTGGCCGGGTGGCTGTGCTGCTCTTGTCAGTGAGCAGCTCCGAACTCTGCTGGAAAGGGATCAGAAACAAAAAGACGTGTCAGTGCATCTTATAAGGAGAGAACAACTTACGTAAAAAAGCCTAATTCCTGTAGACGTGACAGGAGCTGTTCCCTGCATCCTGCCTTTGACTAGTCAAAAATTAAACAGTGAAGGGGGTTGGTTTTCTGTGCCCTATTTCTGATTAGAGAGCATGATACCATAGGAGTCTGGTTATGCTTCAGCAGCAGCACCCAGTTAAGATGAAGAAAGGTATTCCACAAGCTTTTTCCATGGGTTTATGTGGTTGGGCTCTTGAATATGCTTGGACTGCAATTTGCATTATGTGTCTGTTTAAAGTTTACTGCTTGTATTGCTTCGGTCACTGCTAAAATAAGTACCTATGTTCATTCAGTGTATTGGTACATCAGCCTTCTGTGTAAACATCTACCCCTGGGCTGGCTGCCTCCTCTGCTTAAACCCGTATGGACTGAGGCCAGATCCTGTGTTTGTGCAGCCTGGGCTGTGGGAGGGGATGTGAAGCCAGTAGGGTTTAAAAGAACCAGAGCTGCCACGTGCAGGCCTCGTTGGATCTTCTGAAATATAAAGTGGGATGAAAATTGCCTGATCTTTTCTCACTCTGTAACTGAAGCTTGTGTGTAAGTTATCACGAGGACTGTGTCTTTCCATGTAATCCCTGCTGCATCTGTGACCAACACATTGAAACATTCCTATCAGCTCACAGACATGCATCAGTTAATTTTTAGGATATGTATGTCTGTGCTGAGGCTCAGAAAAGAGAAGAAAATGCTGCAGCTAATCTTCAGTAGTTGCAGCACACATAAGTGGATTATGCAAAACTGTTAATTTTTTATTACTGAATAGTACTTTAGGGAGAGGAAGGCCTTAATACTCTGGCTAAAGATGCTAGTCACACCAGATTAGTATTGTTGTACATTAATAATAAAAATAGCTGGGTCTGATTAGTGTCAGTTAAAGTTTCCTGAATGAGAGATATAACTCTTTGAATTAAACTGCTTGAATAGCAGCTAAGGATTCCTGAGGAATAATTTGTATTAAAAAGTTAAGACCTTCACTACTTTTCTAAAGGAATATCTATTGCCAGTGTGGGAATTGCATGCCATTCACGTAACAGCATGAAAAGAAAGGATCTTCACAGACCGTAAAGTGTAATAAAGGAACATCCAAAACTGATTTTCATTTAAGTAGATTACTTATGTTTTCTTCTAGACCAGGGAAAGCACAGTCTGATCTCCCTTACTTTTCACAAGTAGACTTACTGGTTTGATCCAGATATCCATCATTAAATGCACCAAGCCACTCTTCCCAAGTACCTGCCTGTGACTTGGGACAGACCTGACAGTCTCTGCCAGACACCAGTTCTCTTGTCCCTCAGGGAGATCTGGAAGGAAGTATGGTGTGGCGTGGGTTGCTGGCAGTTTTGAAGGTATGATGACAGACCTGGGCTAATCCTGATTTTGGGTTCTGTTAATGTTTTGTTGAATTGTTGCTGAGTCCAGCAAACAGTTCCATGCTCAGAGGTATTCAACTTTGTAGATGTTTTAGCTGGCTCACTCATGTTTGTTTTTAAACCACAAAATTAGGCCCTTTTGTATGCTAGCCCCTTTCTGAGGTTGTTCACACTCCCTCTTCAACAGGTCTTTTACTAGACAGAAACATCTTCAGAAGCTGCTTTTATCACTGTAATGATGATGATTGTACTGACTGTGCAAAGAGCTGGAAATGAGACCATCGCTATTTCCCTGTGCACAAGCAAACAAGCTGCTGTCCAGAAGAATTTTCCTTGATCTCTGTGACACATCTGCTGCAGGCACATCAGGAGAGCAGTCAGTTTGTCTGTGATCATGCATTGCAAACAGGTTTTTTTACTCAATCAAAACACAACAAAGGAGACTAAAACCTTTGTAGTGAAGATGCACGCTTAGTACCCAGAAAATTCCAAAGAAAATCAACAACTTAAATGGAATATGTTCATACTGTTTTAAAGAGAACATATAAACTGCTTTCACTTGGTTATTGTAGTGGCAGGATATTCCAGGGGTGATGAGAGTAGGACCTCTCCTAATCTTACAAATTCCCAGTTCAAGAATAGCCATAAATGTTTATTTGATGTGAAAGAGCTAATTGTACAAATTATTATTTTCAGCCTGATGTGCCTCTGCTGTTTATTCTGTGGCAGTAGTTAATTCTATAATTAGAAAATGTCCTATTAGATAATTTCTCTGGGAACTCAGGCTATTGTCCAATGCAGGAAGCCTTCAAGAAGCTGAAGTGGTTTGGTTATGACCTTGGCAATCTGACTACTTTTATTGGCAAGGGCTGGTTTGCTTCACTGGGAGATCATTACTGAAGAATTTAGCTTTTATGAGTGGGACTGGAGATGAGTCTCTTGATGCTGAGATTTGGTGCTGTGGATGGATGGATTTGCCTCGGCCTTGCCCCTCTCTAGAAGGGGATGCCTGACCTACCTGTGAATTTTCATCTGTTTTTGATCTGTCAGCATCTGCCATTATATGAGAAGTTTGGATAAAATGAATGTACTTCATAAAGTATCAGAGTGAACACAAGAAAATCAATAAGCAATCAGTGTGATAATTAATTAGCATGGCAGGATGAATTACTGCTTCTTCCCTTCCTGATTTGGGTCACAGTCACATCTGATTTGGGAAGTTGTCACTTTTTCAATTATAGCTTGGCCTTTGTTCTTGGTATGGCTTTTTGCCTTTTTTTTATTTGATGTGCCCAGAATGAAGGACTGGCAGATAGAAATTCACACTGTGCAAGCTTACTTGTTGTGGGAAGGAGATAATATTGAGCTCAGCACCTAGCAGAACCTGTTGACAAGGAGATTTACTGTATGCTGTCAAAGCTGGCCTGAGCCTGAGTATTTGAGCCCCCAGTAGTAGGGGCATTTGTTAAGGGATCTGACACCTGTTCTAGTCTGCAGGCTCCCATCTCTTCAGATTTCCCAGGGACTCAGATGCCATTCATGAGAAGTAGAGTCTCTCCAGCCCATGTGCTCCTGGAAATTCACCCACTACCATCCCAAATCACACCTGTAGTTTAGCCTGCTCTCAACTAGATTTAGTGTGGGAGTTAATTCCTCAGGGTCAGCCCCAGAATTTTTACTGCCTTCTTAAGGAGGAATAACACGGAGTGTGGGGTCGATGGGCTGGTGCCACGCTTCTCCCACAGAGTCCCTCATGGAGACGCTGTGGCGGTGCTCTGTCAGCACCTACACGAACACTCAGCCTCACCCTTGCTGGTGGATGCAAGCAGCCACTCACACACAGCTCTGAGCGTTCCGGAGATGAAGAGGCAAGAGGGATTCTTTGTGTGCAATTCCGAGGCCGTTTATTGGGGTCCGCGCGCACCGCGAACAAAGCGCTCCGAAGGGAGGCAGAGACAAAGAACCTCGAACAAACCCACACGTGCAGTTTTTACCCTGAGGGGTCCCAGGGGCAGGCAGAACATCAGTAACCAATAATCTGAGGGCTGGGGGGAAGGAAAGGTTGAATGGCATAACGGGGGCCAATGGAAGAGGGGAGGGGAGGGGGGGAGGACCAGGGACGGAGGGAAAAAGAACCTTCTGGCACCGTGGTGTGGGGAGAGATCACTTTGAAACAACATGGGGGATGTAGCGTGGATTTAACCACCGCAACAGAGGAGGGCTGGTATTGTGAGCTTTGCAGAGACTCCTGTGAAGGCAAAGCAACAACCAGCTTATTCTCATCAAGCTTCAGGTATAAATTCCTGCCCTGGCTATCCTGTTTCCTTTCTGTGATCACAAAAAGGCTCATTATATGTGATTTTGTAAATACACCAGGTAGTGAGATAGATGCCTATTTAACTGTCTTAGTGAACTTTAAGAACCCAGATTTCCCTTCTTTACAAGAAATTGGTTTCTATCAACAGAAAAAAGTCTCTCAAAGGATCTCTGCCGGGTCTCTAATGATAACAAATAACTCTGCTTTTTACCGGATACTAGACAAAGCAAAAGCACTCTACATCTGACACTCTGAGTGTTCAGAAAGGATCAGAAGTGAACTGGCGATCATCACCCGGAGCTTTAGAAATTATAATTTGCAATGGAAAGGTGGGGGGTTTTATTTGGGTTTTTGTGTGTGTGGGTTTGACAACCAGTTCTTAGGGTGTCTGAAAGAATTCATAGAAAATTAAGTGACTCTGGAAATTTCACAAAACCTACTTCAAAAAGCAGTTTTATTTTTCTTCTTCCTAACTCCTAAATTTTCAAGGATTTTTCAGTTTGCCTTATCTTAAATATTTTTTCCTTTTTTCTTTTGGAAACCTTGGAGAATATGGAATTTATTTCCTATTTGTGTCACTATTAAAATATTTTCCAGTATAGCTTTCAGGGCACACCCAGAGCTCATCTTTTTTAAGGATCACATATTGAGAGACACTGATTACCTGAAATTTATGCTAGGGATGGTCACCAGTGTGGAGTAATTACGTGAGAACAGTTTTGGTCTGAAACAGTTTGCTTAATGTGTAAGAAGTTAATGATATTTATACAGGAACTTCAGGGTTTTATGATAGCCTAACCGTAACATGTAACTGGTGTTACTATTACTCCTGTTCTCAGTCTATCTGTACTCTTTCATCTGATTGCCATCCTTGTGGTATTTTAACCACCTCTGCTTTAAATGGACCAAATATGGTTTCAGAAGCGTGACTAATGTGTGAGGAAGGGAGATCTTATTTTTCTTTGTAATGCATGTCATCAAAAATAATATCTTGTGCGTACAATAAATATTCTGAAAGACTTCTACACACATTCAGCACTTTCTGGCCGTGCTAAGGTAGTTCTATACCACCAAGTTTAAAGTTTGTGCTTTTTCTTTGGATCGGTTCAAATGCAACTTTGGGAATACCCCAATGGAGGGTATCTTCCATCAGCAGACCACAGTTGGTGGCCATCAGAATAATTCTAACATGGCTATAAATATGTTCAGGGAGAAAAACCTCTACCCCATTCATGCTCTGTTTCAGAATCAGAGGCATTACAAGGAAGCTGAAGTTTGGCCCTTGGCACATTGTGGAGGCAGCAGCTTCTTACTCAACGTCTGTCTGTTATGTCTGTCACTTTTTCAGGAACTGAAAGCAGAGAGTCACATGCTGCCTACTCAAACCCAACTAAACTGCTGCTCTATTTGTAAGGAGTCATTTGGTTTTAATTAGCAGAACCTTTTGGCTAACTATATTGATACAGTTGAATGGCTCCTCTGGTTATGTGGAGTCAGGTTTTCTCAGGTTCCTGTGTTAGACTCTTTTTTTTTTCCAAGTGCAAGAGTACAAGGCTTATTTATAAAGCAGCTTTTGCCGCAAGTTTCTCATCCAAGCTCAGCTAGATAAGTTTAGGTTTTTAAGCAAATTGCATTTGGCAGAGGTTGACTGAAAGGCATCAGCTCAAATGTGATGTAACTTTTATTTTAGAATGAAGCCAAGGAATTGCTCAGTATCTCATTCTTAAGAAACAGAGGGTGTAAGACCTTAATAAGAGTGAAGTGCAAAACTGTGATATAAGGTAGTGCTGTGTGCCAGCTTAAGATTGGAAAGAAATACAGAAAAGCTTCTAGTTTTCTCAAGAAATGATGGACTAATTATCCTCCAATTTTCAATAATTCGGGGTGAATGAAGGGATCTAAGCAGCAGCTGAAAATTGGAGGTAGTCCAGAGTGACGGAAGTGCACATCCGTAATGAGCCTCCCTGCCCTGAACTCCAACTGCTGTGGAGAAAAATTATTTTAGCTTCAGGCATTGTGTTCCCAACACAGCAGCAAAAGTAATGGATGTTGGGTAGCTTCTTAACTTCAGAATATCTCCAAGATCAAATTATTCACTTTAAATCATGGCAGTTACTTGTTAAAATGAACCTGGAGTTCTCAGAACTCAGTAGTTCAGACATAGCTAATTCACGGGATCCTCTGAATTGAGTTCTGACTGCAGTCCTCAGACTCTCACTTCCACCTTGGCTTTACAACCTTTTCAGGCACAAGTTTCCACCTGAAATTTTACTCCTGGACCTTCACATCTTGCCTTTACTCATCACCAGTACATCAGCTCACTTCACCAAAGTGAAGTTCTGCTTTTGTTTTGAGTGAGTACTTCCAAAACTTGAGCAAAATCTGTGTTTACAAAAAACCACAGAATAGGGTTTTGATGGTGAAAAGGTGTGCAAAGATTCTGGGAGAGCCAGGTTCCTGGTCAGACTGGTGGTAGATGTGTAGTAACTGGGAGGTGCTGGCCATCCTTCATCCTCAGCAGGCAATGAACTTGAGCCATACATCTGAACACTGAAATAGATTAGAAAGACTGGATAAGTGTTAAGAGTCCAAAACCTCAAATTGCTAGACCTAAGTAGCAGCATTAGATCTTCTGAGTGATCAAGCAACAAATTTTACAGGAAGCAGCACTGATTATCCCCCTGCTCTCCCCAACCTGTAAACATTACTGCCTGCATCAAACTCTGAACCATGAGGATCGTCTCAAACAGTCTTCCTATTAACATGAGCTATTTCAAGTTTTACTTCAGAATGGTTTTCTTGTGATTCTTTAATGATAATTATACAATTAATGTTAATCTAATATTAATGCTGAAAATCCATACAAGTGAGTGAATTCCTCCAGTTTAAGATATTGACAGTTTTATTTGGCTGCGCTTTTTATGAAAACTTTGCATACTTGATTAGAGGCAACAATAAATGACAATATTTAAGTGTACTAGTTTGAAAGTAAAGCAGTGAGAGATTCCAAGTCAGCACTACAATTTAATAGGAAAATTAAAATAAATGCAATAGCACGGAAACACTGGCTTAAACTGACAGAGTCAGGATATGACCAGACACCCTGTCAGGCAGGGTGGTGGCAGCAGTCCTGTTGAAGTGATAGATGTGGTTCTGTCGAAGCAGTGATCCTGTAGAAGGGTCTGGTCTTCCTCTGAAGGTCCAGTGGTGGTTACGTAGCTCTTGTTCTCTGGGAATCCAGTAGGTCAGGGCTGACTGTGCTGTTCCAAACCTCAGATTATAGCCAGGAAGGAATGCTTGGTTCCTCCCCTTGGGTGGAGCATCTCACAATGGGATGATGGAATTTTATGAGTCACGTAGTGAGGCTTGATGGCTCATTTACAGAAAATATCTCTCAGGAGGGAGTTATCAGGGATGTGTCATGGAAGAGATAAAGAACACTACCCCGCCTGGTTTTAGCAGATGGTGATAGAATACATACTTCTGGTTGTATCTTACATTGTAACCTAAGACAGTAAGTAAAGAAAATTGATAGAAAATGCAGATTTTTGCAGAGCAGTGTTCTTATTATCCTAGAATCACAGAATCATTTAGGTTGTAAAAGACACTTAGGATCATCGAGTCCAACCATTAACCCAGCACTGCCAAGGCCACCACTAAACCATGTCCCCAGGTGCCACATCTAAATGCCTTTTAAATACCTCCAGGATTGGTGACTCCACCGCTGCCCTGGGGAGCCTGTTCCAGTGCTTGACAACCTTTTCAGTGCAGAAATTTTTCTTAATATCTAACATAAGCATCCCTTGATCAGGAAAGTTTGAAATTCTGTGACCAGAGACCTTTTGGTAAGTGGAAAGAGTGGTGGAGTTTTTGACTAGTGGTTCAGCCATCCTCAACCATCCCCTCATCTTCAAAGTAATATGACCAACCTAATCTCCGGACCAGATAAGGATGCAAATTTTCATCCCTCAATTCATGAGTAACAGGGAGAAGGGAAGATTTGTTGGATGATTTACTATGGAGAGAAGTCAGGTGTCATGTAATTTCAGTTAGGATGGGTGTATAAATTGTTACTAATTTTAGGTATCATGTTTTAAGATTTACAGAGACTATAATTTGCATAATGTAAGAATGGGGGAAACAAAATTTTATCCAAAAGATTCACATAATACCAATATATTTGTGGTGATTTTCTCCTAATAAACTTCTTCAGCTACGAAGATGTTTTGCTAAAATTGAATTAACCTCAATAGTGTGCTTGTATTCTGCATAACCTTCATGAAGAGTTGAGAGTCAATGTGGGCTGACAGCTCAAAGGAGCTCCAGCATGGGCAAAGACTTGTCTTGGTGCAATAGCAAACCCCCCATGGCTTCCAGGGGAGTAGGATGGAAAATGAAGTGAGGGAGTTGATGACTGGCACTTAAGTATGTTATCTAGATACTTACCTTTTTCACTAGGAGCCTTTGACTATGATCTTTTTTCTAAAGGGCAGCTGAAAGATATTAACTGTTTGTTCAATGGAAGTTGAATGAGGTGAGCTGATGGCATCTCTGTGTTCACATGTATGTTCCTTAGTCAGGTCAGGTCACACCCAGCAAGGTGCTCATATTTGGGATGAGTTTAACATTTGGGCTGATGCTTTAACTGGCAGTGATGCTGTTGTCTTCCTCTTCCCCCCATATGTAAGCTCTGGGCTGCTTCACATACAACACAGTGGCCTGATTTGAAGAGCTGACCCCAGTTCTTGGGTAAATATTTCTGTTGAGCTAAAAGGATTGATGTTGCCTTTTGTACCAATAGCCAACTTCTTATAGACAATTTAATTTAGGCTGTATGTAAGGATGTAGCAGGATCTAGGTTATCTGCTTTGCCTGTAGTAGCAAAGCGGATAACCTCATCCTTTATATCCTGTGCAGCCTGTCTTCCTTGTGAAGGATGCAGCACAAGCTAAATTCTGAATTTTGAAATGTCAAACTGAGTAATCTAGAGCATCATTTAATACCTATGTGGGCATTTTTTCCACATATGGTTTTTTATATTTGTCAAGTTGAAACGTTCCAATTTTGCCTTGTAAGTTTGTTGTAGTGAAATGCAGTTTGGCTTCTAATCGTAACAGCTAGGTGTTAGATAGAAGCAATGTATTTTTCTTGCTTAAACAGCCCCAAATAATTTCTGGTTTAGGTTATCTAAAAGTTCCCAAGATGAAGGAGGAATGATTTGTTTCCTGGGAGAGGCGCTAGTGGGAAAAATTGCCTTTCACCTGTGCTTTTGTGGTGTGATTGGGAAGTACCTCTTAGGAGACCTCTTTCAAGTTTCCATTTGTCCTTGGGAGTTGTGGGGGTCTGGGATCACTTCTGGAAGGTGTTTTTGACTTGTGGTTCTTGAAGCTGACTGGAAGGCTACTGCTATGTCTCGTTAACTGGTGGCTCTTGTTTGTCTTTCAGACAAATGCACTTCATTGAGCAAAGCCATTTGGATAGAAACGGGATGATTTAAAATTATTTCAAGATGAGTTTTCCAAGACAAGATGTTTCATATACAAAACATCTAGGTTTTGTATATGAAAGTTTATCAAACTTTCACATGAATATTGCATTTTTTTAATGTCAACACGCATTACAGAATGAAGTAATTTTATAATGCTAAATTATGAAAGTTCAAAATACAGCTAAAATGTGCATGTAGTAAGGATTCTGAAATGTATGATCTTTTGAGGGTGGAGTGCAGCTTTCTGTGTATAGTACTGGATTTTGTAGGCTCAGAATTCCCAATGACATTTAGTTGCCTAAGTCTTTTAAAAGCCCCAGCCATAAGCATCTCATTTTTTTTTTACTCCTGTTTTTTTATGTGTAAGTCAAGTAAAGTCTTAGTGGAAACATGAAAAAATGGATCAAAGCTACAACACTGAGAAAGTAGTACCCTCCAGAGCCTCTCTCTAACAAAAATATGAGTCTTGAAACTGTAGTTCTGGGTTATGTCAGGATGGAAGTCTGAGCTCCTGATGTTTGACTAACAGTTAACAGAGCAACTGTTAACTTGGGCCTTCACACTAAGACCCAGTTGTGGCTTTCTTTGTGTGGGATAGTAACTGCAGCATTATGCATGGATTCCGTGGATACCAGAGTAGATACAGCAGCCAAAACTGACCTCTGCTTTGTCAAAAAAATGGAGAGGGGACATTTCTGTGGTTTAGTGTTATAAACATACAGCAGTTAATTGCTTTTTTTTTACCAGGGTTGGAGTAAATATTAAATTGCAGGTTTATGTGCATTTGAGACTGAGTGCAGCAAGACTCTAGGTAGACAGAGCACCTTGTGAGGAGCATCCAGAAGTACTCATTTGATTTCTTTTTATTCTGCTGCACTTGTTATTCATTTCCTCTCCTTGTTTGATACTCTTTTGTCAGAGGTATTTGATCCTGGTTGTTCTTTGCAGCAGGGCTGTGCTTGCTGTGGATTCAAATCCCATCACCTTCCACACTCTGTCTGGTCTTCTGTGGGTCGCAGAGGTGAGGAAAACACTGAGGAGTTGGGAGCACCCACGGGCAGACTCTGTGGCCCCTCTGAGTTGTCCCTCCTTGCCCATTGGTGAAATGGGGTCTGGTTCTTGCCCAGGAAACAAATGAAGAGCCCTTACACACCATTCATCTATTTTCACTAGGATTATAAATTAAAGTAGTTAAACTGCAGGCTGATGGGGATCATTTGTTGATGTGGCCGTGTGAGAAACCAGCCTCTTAAACCAGGCATTTTGATGTTTTAGGCAATGAGGATTTTTCAGAATGGTTACGTTTTCGTCCTATGTCGTTTTGTTTTTTCCACCCTTATTTTTTAATTTAAGTTGGATTTTTCTTTAAGGAAGGTAAAGTGAAGAACAAAAGGTGTCAAAGATGTTATGGGAGTCCTAAGTAGCTTTGGAAGGAAGCTCTCAATGGGAGATTTGACAGTCTGCTTTGTCAGGTCAAGTGACTGCATTCAGAGCCCTTTGTGTTTCAGGAAAGAGCTGAGAGGTGATTAAAAATTACATAATCTGGTTTGAAACTTGGTTTTCAGAGGTGACATTTCTACAAGAAAATTTTTTATTTCATGATGAAATTTCAAAATTAAGCTTTTTCCTGAAATTTCTATTTCTAAATCATAGAAACACAACAGTTTTCTTTGTTGGTAGTGGTAATTTTTCCCTCTTTCCCCAATTTCAAACTGCTGCCCCGTCCCAGCAGCAGGAAAAAGCTGAACTGCTTATAAAGAAGGCAGTGGAAATAAACCACTTTCTCTCCCAATTTGACAGCTCTGTCCTTTTCCCATTTCCTCCTTTTAGGAAAATAGGCAAAGAGTATTAAATAATCAAGTTGAAGCTGGGTTTTCTGGCTTCCTGCTTTTGATACATTTCGCAGTGATTTGGGATTCTGTCAAAACACCCTCTGGGAGATGATACACTATGGAGGAATTTTAGTGATGGTTTCAAACCGGTTAAAGTCTGCCTTTTCATGATGGCAAATGGTTCTGCAGTTTATTGTGTCAGCAACTATAACATATCCTGATCTCCTGTCTGGGCGTTGAACAGCTTATCAGTGTTGCAAATGGAATCGTTGACATAGGTAACTGCTAGAAAAGCCCACTTAACTGCAGTGTTTAGAGAACCTGAACTACAACTTCCAATTTCATTTGGTGTTCACCCTTCCTAAAGAATTTGCAGCAGAAGATAAGTGCCAAGAATTTAAATCTCTTGTTGATAGGTTGTTACTTTGCAGGTGTGAATGAACACTGCAGTGGTTTCTGTAAGCTGAGGATTTGAAATGGAGCAGTGCTATGATAAGATGATAAACCCTCTATGCTTCCAGGTAGTGTTAGGGATTTTATCTGATCTACTCTTCCTACAGGTCCAATTTTTGCTGTATTTGCTAGCACGGTGGGTGCGTTGTGCATATGGACAGGCATATGCCATGAGAGGATTCTTTGGGGTGTGCTAGTCTATGTAATACAAGGCCTTTTTGTGACTAGACCAGTCTGGCATCACTCATCTCTCACAGGGTAACTCAAGGGGTCTGACATAATTAGTGCTGCAAACAGTGGATTAGTTTAAATACTGATGTTTTGGAAAAGATCTTGTATTTGATATAGAATTTATATTCTGTGATTCTTTGAACATTAGTGTGGATGTGCAGCTCTTGGACTTGATAAGAAAGTTTGGCCTAGTAATGCACAGGTAAAAGGAATTCAATTCTAGTGAATGTATGTACTGAAGATCAAGGCAAATGAATGACATCACTGAATTTGTGAGAAATAGTTATTGGATAAAATTCTACAGTACATACCAACTCCATATGCTGTCTTAGTAATGCTATAATTAAGCCACAGAGTCGTGTCAAATTGGCCTTTTCCATCTGCTCTGTGATCTGCTCGGGGAGCAATTTGGAAAGAATGACAGCTGACCTCAAAACCGACAAGTTCAGTTAATGTATGATCCACCAGAGCTGATACATAAACAGAGCTCATCCACTTTCATATATGGGTGCAAATTGTCCTTCGTTTAGTTGGGAAAATCAAAATAAGGCTTGCCTGATGCAGGCTTGTTCAAAATTTTTGTTTCATTAAATGCCTCTTGGTATTATCTGAGCCATTTTATGTCTCATAAAAACATTCTTCCATTTTATTTGCAGCTATGTAAACTGCAGTGTGGTGGTACAAGTTTAAAATAGCACCATTGGGTTTTTCTGTTCATTTTTTATAGCTTTTGCCAAAACAAACCTGTTAATAATAAAGTCTCAGAAGTTCACATGAGTAATCTACATGTGAGACACGTGAAACTCAGCCTGTATTTATAATACAAATTGATTTCATTTATTTTGCATCCCCTGTGAATTTCTCACTGCCAGTCTTGTCATTATCTTAATGTTGTTTCCAATAACACTCAGAAAAGTCGTTTTGAAGGCAGGGGGTCTTTCAGCACAGATGCATCAGGTGTAAAGCTTCCTTTCCTCCGAGGTGATCAAATTGGCTAAAGGAAACCCCGTGGAATGCTACAGCTTAAAAACCAGGGGCTGTCCATCTGTTTGAATCTGTGTTACCTTCTGAAAATCTGCTTAATGCTTGTTCCCATGAGTGTCTGTATTCAGATAATGCAGGCAGGGGCTTTTGTTGTGACAGGGAAGTGTGAAAAATATTATTGCTGAAATCAGTGCAGTATCTGGAAGGTCATAGTCAGGATATACAAACCTAAAGCACCTCCTGGTATGTTTCTGCTGCTGGCCTGGAATAAGAAAAGTACTCTGAATATTTTGATGGAAAAATCTAGTTTCCATTTCTATTTGATAAACAGAGTTAAAATGTAAATGTGGTTGAGAATGCCTCAGTTAATGGTGTTTTGCCTGTATGGCAGGTGGGCTCTGCCTTCGTGTCTGGTGGGCAGTGTCCTGTGAGTCGCCATTCTCAGAGAAACAAACTTAGAGTCATCCACAAATTTCAGCATCTGCCACAATTCAAAGTAATCTTTAAAACAGAAGTTGTCTTTAATCTGAGCTTTTCTGAGGTGTCCTTGCCTCCCCTCCCCTCCCTGCTGCTTTTTAGCAATTCTTTGGCTTTGCCATTTACTCTATAGCCCAGTGGCAGTGATTTTGCTGGAGAGAAGTACAGCTGGCTCAGGGCTGGTGTCCTGGGACAGCTGCAGTGACTCACACTGTGTTCTCTACCTGCTGCTCCTCTTGGCATCTCAGAGAGGAATTTTCTGAAGTCTTCAGCAGCTTGGCATTGAATGTTCCAAGTCACCACACACAATGGACTTTCACCAAGGGCTTTGTTCAAGGTGAAATTCAGGCAAGGAAATTTGAATGAAGCATGCTCACCTTTTTCTTTTCTTTTTCTTTTCTTTTTTTTTAAGTTTTTCATTGGATTTATTGGACAAAACTTTGGGAAATATTTTCTACTTCTGTTCTCTCTCCTTTTCCTGCCTGTCCTTCCAAAAGGTGAATGAGCAGACATCACTTGTTGTGTCCCGAAGTGTCTTAGAAGCCAGTAAGTAAGGGCCAGCAAGAAAATCAGTTAGGAGTGAGGAATATCCTGACATGTTCATGTTTTAAATACCAGATTGGGATACTTTTTTTCCTTTGCCTGCATGCCAAGTGTCACAGGCTGAAGGGATGCAGGAAGTGTGGCCCTCCTGCAGCAGTTGCGTGATGGGCAGAGCAGTATGTGTTTGATACTGCCTTTTGGTGTATGTTGAGAGGGGAAAGGCACTTTACACCCACTGTAGTTACTCGGGAAGCCTCAGAGCTGCTGTGTCTCGGAGCAGCTGGTGTAATGTTTTCACAGAACACAATTTCCCAGCTCTGCTCCTGGAAAAGCCATATTGTGCCTCACAGTGGAAACTGCATTAGTAGCGTCATCAGTAATGAGCTGCTCCTTTAAGTAACAAGGGCTGAAGCAGAGTGAGTGGGAGTGACCTGCTGGTGCATTCTAGAGGAGGCCATGGGTTTGAGTGGCCACAGGCTGGTCATGGCTGGGCAGCAGCTGGCACCTCCATGCAGTGTCCAGCTTCTTTGCTTCAGCATTGATGTGGGAAGAGAAGGGATAGGTGTCTCAGCTTCAGATGGATGTTACAGAGCTTTTAATTCACAGTCTGTTAATCATGCTGCATTGAAGCTTTACCTGTTTGAGGTGGCCGGTTTGCACTGAAGACTGTTGTTGGGGGTATTATGCAATGGTCTGTTATTTCAATGAACTATTAAATAAAATTGTTTCCACGTCAGGAAATAGGGAGATGACCTGCCAGAAAGCCATAGTTAAACTTTCAAACATGCCTGAACCAACCGACCTTCGAGATAAAGTGCAAGGCTCATCTTTTCTTCTTCCTTCAGACCTTGGCCAGATGGGATGGCTGGAGGCACCGTATCAGTGCATGGGGAAGGGCCTCTTAATGCTGTCACCGTCATTTAAATATTGATCAGAGCATGCAGAAGGACCATGTTGGCTGTGGGAGGTTAGTGAGCACAGTCCCTGTCGGCTTTTCTCTGCTTCTGTGAGCAGGAGCTGTGTAACCACTGTCTGCTCCTGGGTCAGTGCTGCCCTGCACGACCAGCCTTGCACAGTGCTCGAGCTGTGAATCACCAGGCCCATGTGAGGAGGTCGCTCTGCAGCTGGGGAGGGGAAGCCTCAGCCTTCCCACGTGCTCGGATGGCCTTGCTGACGAGGTGTGTGGGAACGTGGTGCACTTGGTGACGGCCCCAGTGTCTCAGCAGCAGTCCCAGGCCCTGCTTGCGTGAGTGCAGCACAGCTGCTGGGCCAGAGCTGTGGCACGTTTAGCAGCTTGCAGTGTGGATCTGAAAAGGCATGTGTGCAGTCTGGTGCTCTCCTGAAAGGTTCAGTACCTTCATGTCTCCGTTGAGACTGCTCCTTCCCTTGGGATGTTGCTCCAGGGTATGCAGCCTCCTCAGTGCCCAGTGGCTGCCAGGGCTGTGCAGCAGGACCCGGGTACCTCAGCTAAGAGCAGCCTGTGTTTGTAGCGGTAGTGATGCTTCGAGGTCCTGCTGAGAGCCCTCCTACTCCTACCTACACTCTGCTGCTGGAAAGAAGACATTTAAAGACAGGCTTGTCTGCATTGATTGTTTGCCAGCACTGGTCCTCTGAAGTGCCCTTGGGCAGACTGGGTTCTCTAGGGGAGGGTTTTTGCCCCATGGTGCCCAGCTATGGAGGTAAGCATGGCATGGCTGGGGCACTCTGCCAAGTGGGGTTCAGCCTCTGCACAACTGGAAGATTCACACTCCCCCCAAACCTGTTGCAGAGGAACTTGCCCAGGGCCTCCTGCTCCTCAGCTGCCTATCCTGGGAAGGTATGATCTCCCAGTCTCTGCTCTTCAGTACTTTGTGCAGGAAGCAAAAGAAAAAAAATAAAGTGGGAAAAATAGGAGTAAGAGTAAAGATCTTGCCAGTTACTGTAATATTCTGGAATCTGGATTTTGTCTCTTTCTACGGGCTCCTAATACTGCATGACCATTGTATGCTTCAAGTGAGCCAAGGTGAAAAAAAGGCAGTTAAGCTTTTATAAGGGTCACAATTCACTTCAGGTGTACATTTCCTTTTCAAAAGTGATTTTTTCTGTGCATGCTCTGAAGCTCGTTAGGGCATTGCAGGTCAGAGGAGAAGGAAGTTATGGGGGGGCAGTGACAAACCTGCCAGGTGTGACCAGCAGCTGCTGCCAGCTCAAACAAGCCACCACTTCATGCTTGCTGCTGCTGTGTTCTAAGCGATAGTGAGAGAAATTGGTGATGATTATTAGGTTTCTCCTGTTCTCAGGAGAAAGCAAAGCTTTGCGAATAGCTTGCTATACCATGTGACGGCCTGACTGGCAGCCCTTGAACTCCACCTGATAAATGTGGATATACAGCAGCCTGCTTGGAAAAAGCTGCCCATTCAGTGTGGCCACAAGTAAAATTTTTGGCAACCTTTGCCTGGAACCATAAACTTGACTCAGTGGGATCTATGAATAGTTGTCTGGAGTCCTGAAAAGCATCCCAGCTCTGTGGAAGGTTTGTACCACTCATGAACTGCATGAAATGTGCAGATCAGTGATTTTGTGCTGTAGTGTGAAGGATTTTTGTAGTACTTGAGAAAAAAATCACCTTTTTTGAACTATAATTTCATGGATACAATGCACGGCAGGTACAGTTGGAATCCAGTTACTGTGCTTTTAAGGGACAGTTAATGGTTGGACTCAATGATCTTAGAGGTCCTTTCCCACCTTTCTGATTCTATGATTCTGTGATGCTTGGCCTTTGATATGATTTGGGGATGAAAGCTTTAAGGTAGTAATAAAAAACAGTGTGAAAAAATTGGCCAAATAAGTAAGTTTCTTCTTTCCTATTGAACTGTCAGCCTGGAAATTTTAGGGCTTTGACTATTCAGAGAATAAAAGCAAGTTCTGCACTGTTGCCTTAATGACCATCTCTAAATGTGGTGCAGCCATGTGACACTAAACATTCCTCACTGGCTTCTGGGTGACAGCGCTGTTACCTCGGAATGGGCTGGCTCACCCTTGAAGCTGAAGTCCAGCCCACAGCAGAGTGTCTCTTCTGGTGATGGTTTAATGGACACCTGTCCTTTGCAGAACGGTTTGGGGCCATGTATTTGAGTCACGTTGCTTCCCTGTGCAATCCTCACCTCATCTCCTTGCTGAGCTGTTGGACAGGTGTGTAAAAGCTGGGACTGAAAGGAAAGGAAGTTACAAGTCAGGAAAGGAAACGTCAGTTCTTCCCAGGGAGTTTGAGTACAATCAGGAATAGGCGCTTTTATAAATGAAAACTAAATTCAAAAATCAGAGTAGCTGTGAAAGTCATATAGGCAAATGATGCAGAGGTGGTTTGCTTTATCTTCTTGGTGTGTATTTTTTTGTTTTCGTTTAAAACAGCACACATCAAGTTCTCAGCCGGACCCCATAATCTAAATGCTTCTGTCTTCGTTTGTATTTTTAAAATAGTTATAAATAGGCAGATTTGTGTAGCCAGCTATCTTTAGAAGCAGACTGAGGTGCAGGAAGTCCAGCTAGAATATTCTTGTTCATAGATTGAAAAGGAAAAGCTGGTTGGGAAAAATTGGGGAGCCAAGATGTAAAAACCCCCAACAACCCAACTCTGTAAGGGATCATCACAAGCACATCACACAGCAAACACAAAAGTTCAGAGAGCTTGTGGGTGGTGTGTGAGGGATGCTGATGGAGAGAGGAGCCCTCTGAGTGGTTACATAAAGCTCTGCTGAGAAGGGCTCTAGCAGTGGACTCACAATCTGGGGATCCTTCAGTGCTCAGGGCTTAGCAAAGACATCTGTGGTGTAAGTCTAAATTGTGGCCTCTGCTCTTGGACTCTGACAACTCTGAGGTGAAAATTATGTGGAAAGCTGATGTTTTCAGTATAGCTTTAACTTCGATTATTATTGTTTTATTAACCTGGAGTCTGAACAAGCCATGAGCAGGAAGCTCATGCAGCAAAAGCTGTGGACTAAAAATTTGTGTTCAGATCCCTTCACTACCATTACCTTTGTCAGGAACTGCCTTAACAGTGTCTTTTTTTAAGAGTTGCTGTGTATGAAAATATTTTCTTGCCTTGAAGCTTCAGTATTTCTGTTTTCTTTAGGAAATGGGGATGATTCCTTTTATCTGCTTTTTTAAATCAAACTTTTATATTCCTGTGGATAAGCCTGTTTCTGATTGATAAACGTCTTGGCATGGCCTGTGATTTTTATTCAGCACACTAAGTGGAGAATGTTCATTACAATCACACAGAGGAGATGACCAAGTGCTGTGTGGCTGAACCTCAGTGGCTGTACAAGCAGTTTGCACGCTTGAATTGCAGAATTGATGCTTTTTGAAAACTCTTGTGCAATTTAAAAATGCTAGTTAGGAAAGAATGGCCATTCTGTCCCCCTTCTAAATGTCATTCCAGTGTCACAGTGAGATATTATTTTTTTAAGTGCCAGAGTTCCCCAAGACTTTCCCTTTTCAGCTTCATTTAGGTTTCTGAGCTGAGACTTACAGCTGCTCTGTGTGCTCAAGTGCCTGCCGGGGCATATTTTGTGTGAAAGCATGGAGAAGTGGCACATGTAGGAATGGTCTTGCCCCAAGTGGTTTTTCTAGGGTACTAGTTTACTACTATAATAACCATTTTTAGTAAACCAACATTCTCTTAACAAGATTATTTGTCACATGGCACATTTAGTCAGGTTTAAAGTGCAAGTGTATTCTAGATAAGTCAAAAATGACAATAAATTAGCACAGTAAAAATAATTAAAAAGTGACCTCCCATGTACTGACATGGCCAAATATTAGAGGTTGGGAGGGAATTGCTGTGGTTCATTGCTAAGTGGCATAAAAGTACCAGACAAGTGGATGGGAAATGTCGTATTAGCATAGTAGTTTTTCAAGTGTTAGTGTTAACAAAGCTCTTTTGACAAAGTCTGTAATACATAATTTTTCTTACAAAAGAAATCAGAGTTGAAACTGCATCTTTAATGGCCAAGGGATTTTGTTAGCATATTAATCTGACTGGTGGGCAGACTTTGTCTCCTTGAAAGGCCGTCCTAAGATAGCCTTCACCATCTGGGTGGATGCAAGACCAGGGAATGCCTGGCCTTGGCAAAGCTGAAAGAAATGATTTTTGGATGCTTTTTGTAGGAGGACTTCTTTCGTTTGCAGCTGACGCTTAAAGAGCACAACACTTGGTCTCATCTGACTATGAAACTTTTGTCGAAGCTCAAAAGAGACTTGATAAAGTTACACACATAAAAAATGCTTGAATGATTCAGCCACCTCTTTGTGAACACTCTCTTTCCATCCCCAAAGAAATCCCATCTCTCTTGTACATCATTCCACCAGGGAACCTTGGGTCTGTATGGCCAGGATGTTTTTTGTTGTTGTCTCCCTGCAATAAAAGCAGCAATCCTCCTGCTGGCAGAAAGGATAGGTCAAGGCACTTGTAGGAATTCCCACTAGAATGTATAAAACAGAGCAAACACTCATCTAAGGGCTCTTGGGGAGGAAGGCAAACTTCAAATTCCAAGTCTTGAAGTTTTTACTATTGTGTAGAATGCATGTGGACCTGGTTAAACTCTGTGGGTTAAAACAATGCAAAAAAAAGCTACCTGTAGGAGACACAAGGGGGAAAAAAAAGGAAAAAAAATCTTGTGGAAGCTTGTTACTTGTGAAAGTTTCAGAGGTCAGAAGTGATGTGGTAAGCTTTCTGCATTGAATGTGGGCAATGGTAATTAAAATCAGGAGGATGTTAAGAAGAAGTACAAGGCTGCCTACTGTCAGAGCAGCCTGAGCTGTGTACAAACTGGTATTTTGGGAAATAGGCTTTAAACTGGAAGTCCTTGAACTGTGGTCTGTAACACAGCAGAAAGTAACCCTTGCATCAGCTGTAAAACAACAGAAAAGAGACAGTGTGGTATGAAGTGGAATGAAATAAAAGCAAGAGAAACGTTTTAAATGTTAGGCTTATTTGGATGTGAAAATCATTACGGCAGCAGGGTGAGTAGCAGCTGTTTATTGCTTCCCTCAGACCTAGCCTAGGTTTTGCCATTTAGGACTGTTTCAACTGCCATCTGATGCCCTCAGTCCACTGGTAATTCTTAGTCCCTTTGGCTTAGACCTAAACCTGAACTGGAGTTACAGGAGTCACTGTGCCCATCCCCACTGCTGTCCTAAGCCTTCACAGAGGCCCTGTGGTGCATCTCACCCACGTGCAATGTATTCCAGTCACATGTGTTTGGGGAAGGAAGGACTGGCTTCTGTTCTCCAAAGAGTTTTATTGAATATTACTAAAATACCTAATTTAGAGGAGCAAGCAATGATAGGTTAGATTCTATTAATTACTTCCCTTAAGATCCATTCAGGGATGCAACTCCTGCAGTTTCGTTGTTTTTGTCATGCCTTAGGCAATACCACAAACATAATGCTCATGTTTATTAATTTACTTCATAATTAAAAAATGGGAAGAACAAAGTACAAAACCAACCTAGTATACCAGAGTTGCTATTTCCTTCTGTCCACCAGAATTCTTACCAAAGATTACGTGTTTGAGAGCTTCATGGATTGAACTGGGAAAGGTGAGCAAGGATCATGGTAGGATTTGATTCCAAGCTGCACTACTGCTCTGAATTGTGATGACAATGTGAATTAGGTGACCACAGTCATGAGAAACTGGCCACAGCAGGATGCTGAAGGTAGGGGAGGAGATCTGCCAGGGATCTGTAAATCAACTCACAAAGAGGCAGATGTAATTCTTAGTTCTGTGAAACAGATGGATTAAGTTTTATTCAGTTACTTTAAGAATCTCTTCAAGGCACAGTCTTGTGGCAGGTGAAATTAATGTGTACGAATGTTCTTTATTAAAAATAAATGCATCTCTTTGTAAATCTATCTTTTGCTTTAACAAAGCAAAGATGAAGTTCAACCATTCAGACATGTTTAGACAAGTACTATCTCCCCTGGGAAGTGCTGTCCCAGCGAATTGGATTGCAAGAGCAGTGCTGTGCTGGGATTTTGGTGTTTGTTGTACCATAAGGGGCACCTTTACATGTTCTTTGTCATCTTGGCATGCATGAGCTTAATTTGAGGCATTTGTTGCTTGCTTCATTGAGAAACTGCAGTTACTTTTGTTCCTGGTTTGCTGTTGGAGAGAAATGTCGTCTTTAGAGCTGGTGGGGAGTTAAACATCACTGTTGGTCATCAATAGTAGATGGAGGTCAGTCTGTGTGTGAGTAGGTGACACATTGACAGCCCTGTGAGGTGCTGCCAAGCAGTTCTATGGCTTAAACAGTGAATCTGAGCAGATACTTCCCAGGGTGGGAGCTGAGGAACCAGGCTTAGGGGGCTTAGGGTTCCCCCCAGCGACCTTGGTTTCAACATCTGTGAGGGAATTTAGCAATTTATGGAGTTTAAAGTTTTACCACTTTCAGGTATCTCAGCAAATAAATTGAATGTTCCTGTTGTTCTGGTGGGTTTTGTCTGGAGCTTTAATTAATTATGAGGTGAAATTCTGTTTGGACTGGGTCCAGGCATGTTTACTTTTTGTACAAGTAGTTGGGTTTAAAAGTCATTTGAATCTTGCTTGGGGGATCTTGCACTTCATCTGTTTTCTCAGGAGTTCTCAGAGAAGAAACTGTGCATGGTCACCAGTGTTCCATATTTAAATGTCAAAGGATCACAGTATTATATTCCTGAATTGTACTGATATGATGAAGTATCTTGTGATTGTATAAAATTATGTTTGAATGAAAATATATGAAAACCAAGAGCTCAACAAATTTCCTACCTATTCAGGGAATTTACAAAGAGTCCATGTATTGCCTTTCCTGGCAATAATATTTTTTCTTTCATAGTGTATAAAGCTGCAGAGCATTCATAGGAGGACAGTTTTTCCAATAATCAGTTACTTAAACTGAAAATAGAAACATTTTTTAATAAAGAGTAAAGGAAAACAGTATGCGTTTCCATTTTTCAAATGAAGAATAGATTATAAACTCAGAAACTGTATAGGTGTTTTATAGGCAACTGGTACTTAATTATTTTCACAGTCTGGGCCTTAGAAATTGTAATTTCTTTACTACCATAAACAGTTCACCCAAAACTGTGATTAAGGGCTTAGGGAATGTGTAGTTAACTCATAAAAATACGTACATAAATTTTGCTGATTAATTGCACTGTAAAGCACATCCTTATTTATTATTACAAATGAAACCCTAATGTAGTTCATGCAAAGTCTTAAATGAGTGCCATTCTTTTTCATTAGGTAGCTCTTTATATCAATAATATTTTCTTTAAGGGAAAGCTTTGGCTGTTACTAATTTAAATCTCATTAACTTTTGCCTTTTTTTTCCCGCAAGGTTCAATTGGAGCTACATTTTTCATTTAGATTTGGAGCTGCAGGCTATATGTAATTCCATTTAAAAACCCAAGGTAGACAGGAATAATGTTGGGTTAACTGTAATTTAGAGAACCAAAAATTCAGAATATTTAGCATGCAGCCTACACTTGTCATTTAGCTGTAAATGGTTTTCCCAGCACAAAGTTTGGAGATGCATGGGCGTTTGAGAAATCCTTTCCTAATTAATGTAGAGTTTGCAAAACCAGGTTGAAAGTCACTTTTCTTTCACCATATTCTTGCAACCCCAGTCCCCTTTGTCCATGCCTCTGTTTGCATGTGTGTTGGTCTGGGTCTGGTGGAACACTGCTGTCATCCCTCACATTCTTCATGTTATCCATGCTCTCTGGAGTGCCAAGACTATTTTTAAATGTATGCAAATAGAAGCGAAGAAGTGCAGGGTCTGTGACGCCTGCTGAGATTTGTCTCTTCTAAGAGGAGAAGCGGTTCAATAGCAATTGGGCTATTAGTGGTGCTTTTTGTTTTCTAAAGTTCGTAGCTCGTTAATGAGGTTGTATTTGCTTATCTTTCTTACTGAAGACACACTAATCAGTCCCAAGGAAGAAGAAGAAAAATCCAACTCTCATGATTTTGATGACATGCTTTGGAATATTTAGTATTACACAATAACAAAACAAATTGCAGTGTAAAGGTTTATGCAGCCCTAGGCAATGTGGGGAGGGAAAGCTTGGTACAGTTTTTCAAAACAGAGAACATGGTTGGCCAGAAGGGTTCTGGCACCGTGTTATTCACTGCACATCAAAATTAACACATTACAAGCAGTGGTTATTTTCGATTCTGTAAAAGCAGATGAGTCTTTGGAGAGATTAAAATGAGATTTGTAATGGCTTAGGAGAATTCTTAAAATTGACAATCTGACACAGCATGATTTCAGATTATGTGAAATCTGGCATGAGGATATTTATATTTCTGTTTGCACAGATTCTGTTCAAAGTTGTCATGATGAAAATATTTACAATGAAGAGGCAATAATGTCTTTAATATGCAAATCATTCTAATTGCATTTCTTACACTGTCAACCTCAGTGAAATATCGTTTATTTCACAAGTGACACATGAAAAAATATTATTGCGATAGTCTTATTTTTAACAGAAATACACCAGATAGTCTTCATCTTTGAAGAAGTCCTCTTTATCAGCAGTTCCTTTAACACAGTTTGCATGACGCCTTCATCTCTATTTCTGATTCATATGCCTGCTTCTAACAGAGCCTCTCTCTGTTTTATTCTTCTTCCCCTCTCACAAAGAGGGTTTGCTGTAGGGACGTGCTCCCAGGAGTGTCATCCCCCAGTGCTGCAGGATGCAGAGGTTGTGTGGGGTGCACTGATCTCCGTGGGAGCTGGATGCCATCCACACCTCTGAGGCTGGACCCTGTATCTTGTGAAAACAAGAATGATTTGCTGCCATTAAATTCTGCTTTAACCTTGATAAGAGCAGATTCAAAGTGCCTTTTTTTTTTTCTGTGCCCCATGTAACACGAGTTAGTCTGTCAGACACCTCTCACTTCACTTCCCTGTCTCTATGCAAAATCCCTGCCCTGAGGTCACATGCCTCCTGTGTGCTTTTTCCTCTCCAGCTGGGAACAGTCACTTTCCTCTTCCTTCAGATGTAGAGCTGGACAGATGAAGTTCTGTCATCTCAACTGAAAAATCTGGCATTATGAGCTGAAAAAAAAATACAGTCAAAACAATAATAAAATTGGGTTGAATTAAATAGAGCATTTTTAATTGGGAATGCATCCACTCACAACATGGTGTGTCATAATTAATTCTCCCTCCCTCCCATCTCCAGCTTCCCCACTAGGAAACTTCCCCACTATTTGCTGACTTCTACTTGGGTTTAGCAGGGGCAGTGAGGGAAGGATCAGGGACCAGCGGCCAGGAGAGCCCCAGCCTTGACATGAGAGGCAGGAGCCCTCCGAGAGGAGCAGGGACAGCCCACCTGCCCTGAACAGGGATGGGAGTCCCCCAGGCACTGAGCATTTGCAGCCCCTCAAACTTATTGAGGTAGCTTCAGCCAGGCTTGGAAATGAGCCCCCTCTCTATGAAGAAGATGGATGGATGGATGGATGGATGGATGGATGGATGGATGGATGGATGGATGGATGGATGGATGGATGGATGGAAAAAGAAGGGATCCAGCTTTGCATTTCTGTCTTCCCTAATCAGTGTGATTTTTTTCTGCTTAAGAATTGAAATACTGATTTTCCATGTTTCAAAGCAGGGTTTCTTAAGTGGAAAACATAGTGGTTTTCTTTGGGGTGATCCTTCCAGTGGCCAATCCAGGTGTATTCACCTCTGTGCTTTGCCATATTAATAATTTTAAAATATTACTAAAACAGTTGTCTTCAAGCTGTCATGGCAGTCAGTTCCCAAGGCTGGGACAGGAAATGAGGGATTGTGGGTTAGGATAAGAAATTGGGAGTAAGTGAGCAAATGAGCAGTCTCCACATTGCTTACTGAGTATTGGGTAACTAGTAGACATTATTAAACATGTTGCTCCAGTCGTGCAACTTTTCTGGTTTATCAGTAGCTCTGGTGGAAGTTTTTATGACAAGTTTCAGAGGTGTCTTTTACTGTTGCACTGTGATGATTTAATAACATGCTGATGGATGAGGGGGCTGCAGGGCAGTGTCCCACCTGGAGGATGTGCTGACATCCAAAGAAAGGCCTGAGATGCCAAGAGCTCTCCAGCTCCCCTCCCATATCCCTGACTCCCACCTTTGCTCCGCCTCAGCCCTGGAACTCAAACATCTCCATCTTCCCATCCCTTTTCAGTGGAACAGGCAGCAGCTGCATGTTTTGCAGCAAGTCGAGGCCACTGAGGATGACAGGAGGCCCATGAATAAAACACAGACCTGTTTGTTTTGTGCTGTTCTGAGCAAATGATGTATTAGTAATGAAGTATTTGCAGTTTGTTACTTTTGCTTACTAATAAATGAAATGTTCCTGTTGCCAATTTTGTTTCTGGCTTGTGAAGTTACAGGGAAGTGTGAGGAGAAGGCTGTAGACTGGGCTGGTTTGGGGTCTATCTGCTTTATGGTGGTTCTCATTTAAAGATAGTCACTGCTTTGTGTCAGCTTGAAGCAGGGACAGTTTTTGTGGGGTTTCAATCAGTGTTGCCTCTGCTCTGAATCTGCCAAGTACAGACTTTGGAAAATGATTGGAAATAGGATGAAGTCCTTGGGAATGGGACCTTGTGGGGAGCTGCAGTCCCAGTGATGACAAAATGGCCCCTCTACCCCAGCAAGGGATGATCACTGGGGCTGGGGCAAGGGAGGAGCAAGTTCTTAGGAATGGGAGCTTGAGAGGGGACTGAGAGTAGTCATGGTACTGGTGACCAGTCCTGCTCAGAGTCGCCGCTCACAACTCATCTGGACATGGGTGGGGATTTGAGGAACTGGCAGGCCATGGGGGGGCTGCGATGGCAGTCCTCCCCTCCATGGCCTTTTTTTCAGAAAAGAAGGTGGATATGGTCCCATCAACGTGCCCCTTGTTTTCATTGAAGGTGAGGGGCTGCCGGTGGATGCAATGCTGCGGGATGTTGCAATTGGCAGCTTTTAGACAATAGCTATGTAAATGTAAAGGTGTTCTTAAGCAAATGTGCAGTGCTGTGTTCTAGAGCACAGCACTGCATTGCCACTTTACCAAGAGAGACACGTCTGTAGCACAGATAGCTCTTGTAATGGCTCATTTTTCAGTCATCCTTCATTTTTCTTTCTTACGTGTAATTATAATGGCTTGCAATTAGGATAACCCTGTTTGTTTATTTTAAATAGAAACAAGTCTTAAGAACAATGTTTAATGTTTAAAAATATCTCATTTTGAAAGCATTTCATAATTCGTTTACAGATATATTTTAATCAAATAACCCACTAACACTTCTATTCATGACTATCCTATAAAAGCAAATACTCTTTTGGTTTGTGAATGTTCACTTTACTGAAATGGAATCTCATGTGTTCTGCAGTCAGGAGGGTTTCCTATTTAAATTCTGCTGCATACATGCAGATAATGAATTAAAATAAGAGGAGGAATTACAACCCAGTTTAGACTGTGGGTCACAACCTTTTCAAACAGAGGTCCTCCTGTCACGCAAGTGGAAGTGGTAATTGGCTCACTGCAGCTGAAATTATTTGTGCCAGATAACAGGAAGAATGGCACAGGAACTGTAAAATGGCAAGTGTGTCTAGATATCCAAAGGTAAATGGGTAGAGTCAAAGCAAATGACCAAAGCTAGTTATTTGTTGCAAGTAAATTAAGATGAACTTGACTTGTTCCCTTCTATTCATGTGCACGTCCTGATTGAAAATTGGGTATTCTCTCTTTTTCTTTTTTTTTTTTAACATTGCAATGTGTTCCTCCAGTACTTTATAGATATCCAGCCCCAAAACATTCATTCGACCCAGTGTTTTTTTGATGGGGAACCAGTTTTGTAAAGCATTTGGTAATCTTCTGATGGATTGATTGCATCTTTGTAAGCTAGAAAGTAAATTATTAATGAGTAGGGTAGTGCAGGTGCGCACCAAGATCTGGATATTTGTGAGAAAGGCTCCATTTATGTGTCTGTAATTGTGAAGGGCTGTGTTGGTGGTAGGACAAACCATAGAGTCAGGTGGGTTGGAAGAGACCCCTGGAGGTCTGGAATCTGGCTCTGCTCCAAGGCCTGGGATGATGGTACAGTTGGCTGTGTGGGACAGGCAGGAGCATTGGTCAGGCACCAGTTGCCTATGGTAAATGGGGAATTCGGGTTACCAGAAATGTCCCTGCTGAGGTGTCCCAGTAAATGATTGCTTAAACCTTTCACAAACACCGTGGAGATCATCCCCAGGAATAACTCAGTCCTACTTTCCTCTGGTGGTAGGCTCTTTTGATAGTCTCCTTGCTCTCTTTTCCTGTGGAGCACTCTTCCTCTGCCACGGGTGAGATGTGGTAGGAGCTCTTACAGCACAACTGTGTCTCTTAAGGATTCCCCTCTACAGACAGTGGAAGAAATTAATTTAGCCTTGTGTGTTCAACAGGGAGTCCATCTTCCTAACCTAATCCAAACTCAAGAGGACTGTGCCCTCAGAGCAGATAATCCAATTCAAACTGTCCACATACTTGAAAAACGGATGCAAGATAAAATAATCTTGTGCATGTACACCAGTTCTTCTACCCCACAGGGGCCACCTAGTTAATAGAGGTTCATTCTATTTAATTTTAAATTCTTGTTATTCACAATTCTTTCCTACAACTCCCTTCTGGGAATAACAAGCAGCGGATATAGAGTTTTCTATTTGTGTGATTACTTGAGACTACAACTGCCTGATCTGGGAGCTAGTGTTCATTTACTTTACCTTCAGTAACTTTATTCAGAGGAACTAATGAAAAGAGACTCATCAATTATTGAGATGAATTCAGCTTTGTTCCCAAAGTTTGCACGGTGCTAAAGGCATGAAAACAGAACTGTGTGAAAGTTTACATGGTTAATGTGATTGGCTGGAGAATATTGAAACTGTCTTGGAGAGTGTTCTGAAAGAGCTCATGTGTAGTCAACAGCACTTAAAATATTAAATGCACATACCTTCAGGTATAAAGTGCGTCTTCAGTGTGTTGCTCCTTACCTGAAATCTTGTTAGGATAAAACTTTTATTTATAAATGCGAAGAAATATTTTCAGTCTGTTTTACTTGTTATTGGTATCAGTTACTGTTCTCCTTAGATACTGATTCTTCTTTCTTTTCTTTTCCTTTTCTTTTCTTTTCTTTTCTTTTCTTTTCTTTTCTTTTCTTTTCTTTTCTTTTCTTTTCTTTCTTTTCTCCTTTGTCTGAATATAGTTCTGTGCACCAAAGAAGTATCAGAGATGCTGGGAAATCTCTCTTTGCGCTTTTCCATCGTTCATTAATTCCCCCAGGAATCCAAAGAGCTAACAAAAATGGCAACATCCACTGTGCAATATGCTAGAAAAAAAGGACTTTTTTCCCCTTTTCGAAGCTGGGAAAAGGGTAGTATTTTTGTTTACTAGATTTTGTGGACAATATGAGAAAAGAAAAACCCATCTTCAGATAGGTTTCAGAGCTGGATGAACACTAATTTAAAGTCTTTGAGTTCATACGTGTGTTTGCACTGACTTTTTGGTTGTCTGAGTTGTTCATTTATGGAGTTTAAATTTTAGGATTTGAACAGGAAAGATTTGTTAGTTGTTCAGTCCAAGAGGCAGCTGTAACATCCTGTATCTGATCTGGCCACTTCAATCTAAAGCAACATACTTTCCTTTCTTAAAATAATGTCTCCTTTCTTAAAATAATGTTCCCTTGCTAGATGGTGCTAATTTAACCATGTTATGTCATGTCTGACTTTGAAGAAATAGGTATTAATTTATAGTTCCTCAAAGAAGAAAAGAAGTTTAATGGTTTGGATACCTTGCTTGCTGCAGATCACCCACCTGGCTTTACTGCCTTGGAGCAAAGAGGGAGGCTGGGCAGAGGCAGGAGATTTGTCAATGACCTTTCCTACAGCTCTTCCAAATCTGCTGCCCCATTGGAGGAGGGGAACTGGAGTGGGAAGTGCAGGGGCCAGGCAGTGGTGGGGGGACTGAGAAGGCAGGATAGGCTGGGGCGCATGCCTTGAACCCACGTCTGAGACTTCACAAAATACGTGAAAGCATGAAGCCGTGAAATATGACTTCTTTATTGTTCATGTCCTGGCTCTACTGCTGTTGATTTTCAAGGTGGCTTTTACATTGTTTTCTAATGTGGTGACAGCTGCAGAGAATCAAGGCATTGCACTGAATATTTTAAACCAAACCACTTTTGTAAGTTCCAATTTCTGTACTGTCTACTTCAACACAGGCTCTTTAAAAACCTGCCAGATATTGAAGCAATTAGGAGATCAAGGTCACCAAATACTCATTTTTAGGATAAATATGCTGCATTTTAAAGAGCTGCTTTAGTGCCCTCCCCCTCTCTTCCTCTGTGCTCAGCAGAGCAATCAGCTCAACACAAAGAGCACAGCTTTGGAAGGGCACTTCAGGTTCCATCTGTCTCTGGGAACATCTGACTTGGAAGAGGTAGCAAAGAATATGACAAAAACAGAGATTTCCCTCAGAGAATGTGTCTCAGACCTCTCTGTCTCCAGCAAAATCTTAACCTGCCAGCTGTGATTTGCTCTTCTCTCCATCAGCAAGCATTCCAGAAAACCCCTGTCGTAAGGTGCCACCTGAAAAGCTGGCCCTGACAAGTGCTACAGGATGAGATGCCCCTGTCCAGTCACTTCTACTGACACTGCTGCAGCATTTTCATTCTTCAAGTATAATTTCTAAGCCTTGACCTCATTAATATGCCATCGCTCCTGGAAGCTGGAGACTTTCTTCAGGGTTTTTTCTCTCCCTAGAGAATTTTGGTGATCTACCAGTATGTTCTTTCTTTTGCATTTTCAATACAAGGCTAAAATGCTCCTGGCTCCATATGCACATGTAATTCAGGGCAGAGCAATCTGTGGTTATTTGAACCTCTGGTAGAATATATTTACAGTGAGTTTGACCTCAAAGGAAATGATGAGTGTTCGGCTGGAATATTTGACATTTGAGTTGGGTTGTTTAGCTGTGGATTATAAGAAAAGCTGGTGAAAAAAATGAAGCATACACAAGTCTTAAGAACCTTTTAGTCCATCCTACAGAAATTTGAAGCTTTGATCAGAATTAGGGAAAAAAATTAGGTAGTGTATAAGGACATTTAAGTGCAGTTTTCCTTATTTTTGTCCCAGATTTGTAGAAACATTTGCACATTGCTAAATTTAATGAAGATTTTTTGCACTCATCATTACTTGACGTAGGAATTTTGGAATATTTGCGCTTTAACATGCCTTGAAAGTCCCAAACATTTTCACCAGTAAGTTTGAATAGTCTAATTCTTGTTGGATAATAATCAGAAAATGAGATCAGAGTAGAGAAACTACAAAGTCTGTGAGTAATCCTATTCTTAGATGTTGTGTTTCTACAGCAAAATAATCTTGATTTATTGCTGAAACAAGGTGTTACTGTCATAGAAATGAATTAGTAAGAGTTGTTAACAGGGTTGTAGGAGAAGCATGGCAAAATTCACCCATCTTGAACCGCAATAAACTTGTTTTTGCTCAAGATTGGTTGTTTTCTAAGTGATCTTATCTCCAACAGATACGTTTTTTGATTTTGTGTCCCTCAGGAGAAAACGATTTGATTTTTTTCTAAAATGTACTTTAAAATATGGACATAGAGTCAAAACCTAGAGTCTACTTGATTCAAAGAAGGGTAAAACTCACAGAAAAGAGACACGGAAGACACTTTACCTGAGCTTCCCTCTCCTCCAATCCCTGCCTGCTCTTAGCAATTGTTCCTCTGCTGCTGGACAGTGTCACCCTCCACTTCCTCCTGGAGTATTGCCAGCATGGGCTTCTCCTTCTCCCGTGTAAATTCAGGTAACTTGCTCTTCATGTCAGAGATATCAGCTCAGATGTCTCTCAGTAGAGTGAATTTTTATTTCTTTTCACCATCCAGTTTGGTCAGTCAGCTAAGATGAGGGAGTTCCACACGCAGAGATCTCACCCTGCTTTGGAGGGAACATCCATGATTTTGAACAGTGTGCAAAGTGGTCAAGAGAGTGTGTTATTTGCAATGTGTTCTCTGACCAGCAAACGTGTCTCTGAGCATTGGAGTATTTAAAGAATACTTGGAAAGGTGTGTGGTGGTTGCTGTCAGTTTTTAGGCAGCTCAGGTCCCCGATGGCTCATGGTGTGAGGAGCAGGGAAGGGCTCTGGGAGGAGACAGGACACACACTGGGTTCTGCTGATATTCAGGTCTCACATGGCAGTGCCAGGCTGTGATGAGAAGCTGGCAGAGGTCTGCAAGCACTGCAGCAGCGTTAGCACAGTGCAGCCAAAAATCCAGAGTTGTGAAACCAATTACATGTGGTGAGGCTGATCAACACCCTGACCCTTGAGATGATCATGTCCAGCCAAAGCTGCTGAAGGCTTTACTGTGTATGCTCAAATGCAGGGCATGTTCCCTTTTCTCCAGAATCAAGATCTGAAAATACCACGTTGCCAAAAATTCATAGGCTGCAACTGATTTCTCCCCTTTAAGACTCTAAAAAATTTGTATCTCTCTTTGGCAATTCTTAATGGAGTGCATCTAACCTTGCTACGTGTCTGCAAACCCTGAATATGATGGATATCAGTTCCTGGACTCTGCTGTTCTATAGCTAATACAGACATAAAAATATAACTCTTGTATTAGAGGAATGGTGATTTTATTTCTGACTATGTACCTACAGTCGCAAGCATTGCCTGCTTTGTGGAGCAATAAATGTAATACGTTAGCTGGTGTATTTTATTTTTTAATTATTTATTTGTAGATGATTTCAATTTAATATGAGATTTTCAGGTAACAAGGTAGGCAAACATGTTTAACAATGCCATGATATAAATTGCTGTAGGTGACAGATCCCTATAAAAATTATAACAGGCAGATGCGCAATGCAAAAAATTATTCATGTGACAGCAATCAGAAAGACAAATTACTCAGAGATGATGTACATGCTCCTCTATAATTGCTCATAAATTATTACGGTTCATGTTAAAATGCATCTAGACTCCCTAGACAACTAGATTTATTTAAAATAAGAGTAATGGGAAATTGCCAGGAAATGTTGAGGAAGAAGATGCAGTACATGCTTTGGATGATTGCTAACATAAAAGTACGGTAACTTATTGTCAGCCAACTTAATCTATAATTTCCTTAATAGTTTTGTAACCTTTATTTTCAATTCACTCTCTGCTCAGGTTGCAGTAGCCTGGATAGGTAACTGGGATGGGCCCAGTGGGGCTGCACTGTGGTTCACTGTTGCTGTGTTTCCCAGCCCGTAGGGGACACAATAGGACACTCTCCTGCACCCATGGGGGAGAGAGCTCTCCTGAGCACTTTCATGTTCTATGCTATAGGGTTGAATTAAGTCAGCTGGGATAGAAGTTATGCTAAGGGGATGGGGAAGATTGACAGATAGATGGGCAAACCACTTCTCCTTAGGAACCTGGGATTAAAATGAGACAGTGATTTCCGTATTCTCTTAATGTTCCAAATTATATTAAAAAAAAAAATTAATCTGTAGTGGAAGTGGGTGGAGTACATCTTCAATAGACAGGATTTAATTTGAATGAGCTTTCAGTCAGGCATTTACCAGGTGATTATAGGGTAGCAGAGAAATGGTGTATATACATTTATTGTATAATAAGTGCCTCTCTAATGCTATTATTTTTCTCACCAACCTGATTATATTACATATTGAGAACCAGCCCAACAAAAATGACAGCAAACTTTGTTCTGGATAATGGAGTGCTGCACTCCACCTAAGCAGCTCCAGTCATTTGTAATGACAGCTTGGAGAATACTCCAAACAAATCTAACAATGCTCACGCTCCAGTGACTGACAGCACAGCAAGAGGAAAAATTCCAGCTTCCATGTGAGCACAGGGAGCCTGACCTAGATTTTAGCCTCTACAGCTTCTGAAGAGGAAACATTCTTGACTGTGTATTTAACGAGAAAAAAAGAGTAAGGGGAAAAAGTAGTCTCCTGTTTGATTAGTCTTTCTTCAATAATTAAGTTTTAGTCAAGGCGCTCTGTGAGACTTCTCCCCTCCGCAGATGTCATCAACCCTATAATGACTGGTTGCTCTGTTCCCTGTGTGCTCTTTTCTCTGTAATTACACCCTCCTGGCCTGCTGCGGGGAGACTTGTCACAGGGGAGCAGCTGGGGTAGGCAGGGCCATGGGCAGCAGCCTGCCTGCACCTTCCCCCTCTGCCCCACTCCCTGTTGGGGTCAGCTTCCTGTGGGCTGCTCAAATTCTTTCATTCAGATACTCTTAATAGGGAAAAAAGTCTCTAATGTAGATTTCCTTTTCTTTCTTTTCTTCTTTGGGATGCAGATGCTGTGCTGGGCTCAGGTCACCGTGTCCAGTGCCTCCACAGGAGTGCTGGCAATGGCCAACAGAGCACTGGCCCCACTGTCGTATTGCCCTTTGGGGCAGTTGGAGAGGATTTTTAGCCACTCTGGTGACCTGGTTGTAAATTACCTTTCAAATGCCCTTCATCTATTCCACTGTGCTTCCTATAATTCAACAGCTCAAATTCTGAAATTAGAATAGTAGAGAAGTGCATATGAGAAGGGATAATAAATTTTCAAATCAAAGTGGAAGACGAGGCAGATTGAATGACACTGAGGGTTGCTTAGTGTTTGTTTGAGCTGTGCTTTGAAAAGTTGTTTGGTGTGGATATGGGAGAAATTTCGTTGGAAGCAGGGTATTTTCAGCTTCCAAATTTGGATTTCCATATTGGGTCAGTACCTGACTACAGAACTACTAATTGTGACTCCGCTCTGTGAAATAAATGAAAACCTGGCACTACGCTCCTTGATCCACAAACTTTCCATGTGTATCTCATCATTAGTTATTCTTCGGTGTGGTTTAACTTTGCTGAACCAGCACAGGTTTGAAAGCTTTAGATGGTGTGACAGGATTTGATTGACATAAGAGTGACAGAATTAATTAGATTGGCTGAATTAATTAGATTGGCTGAATTAGTTTGGATCTAAATTCCAGTTCTGGACATCTGTATTCAGTTCAACTTATGGCCCTACTTAGACTTCTGTGACTTTGTTAAAGCACAAGAGAGAGGGTGCCTTTGAGATTACCTATGTGTCCTGGAGAACAAGGGATGAGCCATCTGGAGAGCTCAGCATTGCCTTGCACGTCTCTTGCTGAGAGAAGGCAGCTGTGAGCTCTGCACTGTTCTTTAATTGTAAATCACACCAGCCTAAAGAGCAGGACTTAAAAAAAGCACAGAGCTTTTCTGAGGAAGCTCTGTATGGAGTACAATGATACCTCCTCAATGTAAAAGCCCTGTCACCTATATAAAATAATTCATGGGGTCAGAACCAGGCATTTAATGTAAAAGTGGATTGGGTGGGGTTGTAGGACCGGAAGAACCAGGTTCTTTCTCCAGCTCTGCTGCTGGTTGCCCTTGTCTGTGCAGCAGCAACGCAGAGAGAGGTCAGTGACATGTTTCTTGGGGTCCCGGCAAGGGCATGTTCAAGTTACAATGTGCAGCTTTGGTCATGGGGAAGGATGTTGTAAACCCGGAGGAGATTCACTGAGAACAAATGCTTGAGTACAGGATTTTCAAATAATGATGATCCAAACTTGTCCTACTGTGTGTGGCACTAAGTGTTAGAGGAAGGGCACAGAGGAAGCAGCAAGGAAAAGGAACATCAGTAAATTGCTGCTGGCCTTTCAGTTGATGTCATTAACAGCAGCCGTTAAAAGCAATGAATTTTAATTTAAATCAGCAGGATGTTTTCAGCAAAATTAGAATGAAAATGAAAATTGAAGTTAACTGGAACAGTGTGTACATAACTTCAGGTGAAGGTTTGGGGGCTTTTTTGATAAAGAAAGAAGTCAGCTGGCCACAACCAGCTGCTGTTTTTGCACCTGCCTGTGGGGTGGGGGACAGGAACAGGAAACACCCTGGGGGTAAAGGTGTTGCATGATCTCCCTTCACCCGTCAAAACCATCATGAGTAATGTTTTGAGTAATGGGCTTCTCTTCTCTCCTGAGCTTATGTTAGTTTTTCTTTTCATAAGTTTGTTTTGCAGCAAGATGTTACATGGAAGTTTATGTGTCAGAGAAGTATGAAAGTGGACAGTTTCAACAAGTTTAACATGTGGTTCAGGTGCATGGCTCATGTGATCACAGTACACGTAAAGCCTGATTTACTGTGATGGGAAAATTAAAACCTTCCATTTATCACAGTTACTTTTGAATGATTAAAGAGAAACCTGAAAACTCGGCAGACGTAATTTAAAGGCTGTAAAAGTCACGAAAAGTAGGACCAGACCTGATATTCCATGTACGGAAATTTGTGCTCACTACCTTTGTTTAGGAAGTAAATTAAAAAATCACTTGATGACACAATGCAATTGATGATGTGTATGAAATCAAGAGTGTCTGGGGATATACAACATTTATAGTTTGAGAATTGATACTGTAAATGCAGAAGAGGCAACTTGAGAGTTATGTGGTTGAATCTGAGGCGCTGCATTAAGGGCAAAGAGGTTTCATTTACTTGTAGCTTAATATGATCAATAAATTCTAAAAGCTACATATTTCATCAAGTCTATTAACTTTAGGTACTGTGTTTGCCTTTTGATGATCTGCCTTTGAAATCTTTTTCTTTGGTTTTATTCTTGGTTGATTTTCAAGCTTATAGTTTCTCCAGCAATGAAGAAGATTGAATTAAAAGGTCTCTAATACGTGATATGTTGATATGTGTGCATGTGCTAGGACTGTATTGTAACTAAGATAATAACAATGGGAGAAAAAATTGTAGGGAGAAGTAATCTTTTACTAAACTGTCTGATGTATGTTAATTTTAAAGTGAAGTATCAAGAAAACCATTTCAAAAGTTTTTGCTGAACAGAACATCAAAAGATGTCCTTTCTTATTTGTACAACTCCTGTATTAAGTTTGATTGCATAGGCAGCATGTTGTATTGTATCCTGTTGTATATAATACAGATCTCTACAGTTTGAGTAGCCTGTAGGGAAAAAACCCAACTATGTGGAACTGCCTTGAAAAGAAAATTATGAATGTCGCATCTGTTATTTGGGGATTTTTTGCATAACGTAATTAACAGAGGTGGATGGGAAAATTTTAAGGGATAAGATTGGCATCAGATGCCAGTGTACATTTTCTTCCAATAAGGAACTGGAGAATTCAAAACTGGTTTACAGAGGCAAGTAGTTAAAGTGCAAAACATTTGGTTTCTTTAATAAAGAATTACTGTTTAATAAAGAATTACTGGGGATGAAAGTAATGATATTCTAAAGAAGTGGAATTGAGCAAACTCAGTATTCTCTATTTACTGCCTGCACATTCACAGTTACATGTAATTAAAAAAGGTGTATGAAACCACTTAGTTGCCAATAACTGTGTTAGGTTTTTCATATTACCCTGAAATAATTCAGCACATGCCAAAAGCCATTTCTTTTAATGTATTGTATTGCATTTCCCGAGCTGCCTTTCACTATATTGAAAAATGTTTCTGTGTCTAATATTTCTTTATTATTGTTTTGCTTTCAGTTGATGGTTGCATTGACTGGTCAGTGGATCTCAAGACATACATGGCTTTGGCAGGTGAACCAGTCCGAGTGAAATGTGCCCTTTTCTACAGCTATATCAGAACTAATTATAGCATGGCCCAAAGCACAGGTCTTAGGCTTATGTGGTACAAAAACAAAGGAGATTTAGAAGAACCCATTATATTTTCCGAAGCTAGGATGAGCAAGGATGAAGATTCCATATGGTTTCACTCGGTTGAGTTGCAAGACAATGGTTTCTACACATGTGTTCTAAGGTGAGTATTGTGTTAAAGTCTAAATAAGAATGTGGGGATTCTTGGTTAATAATGTATGGAGTATTAGATACTGGTTTTTAAAAAAATCATTTTAGCTATTAGAATTGAGATATTAATCCAGTTAATACATATTCATTTTTTTATTCTTATATATGTCACATAATGCTTTGTCTCAAAATTATTTTCCTTAGTAATTAGTAGTTAATTTCCTTAGTAATCCAGTAGTTATAATTACTGTGCTTTCACTTAATTACTTCTTTTTTAAGTACAACATTTTGCAAATTCTCAATTTGCCGTAAACCTTCAGAACTTGATAACTTCTCAAATCATGAAGTATTTTGTTTAAGTACTGTTCTGTTTCAAATTCTCAGAGTTATTAGAGAGTTACAGTTTGAATTATTCTGATGGGATCAGGCCATGGGGAATTACAGTTCTGTCTGGTTTTGAAGAAATGTTTATTTTAATATACAATGATGATTTAGCATAAATTTAGGCAGACCTCATTTGGTAAGGCACCAAAATGCATTTCTCAGAAGTATCTTGGAACTGTTGGATGAGCCTTAAATTAAACATGTGCTGGAGCTCGTGATTTCCATCATGTAGATGTTGATGTCATCTCTATGCCTAAAATGAGACGATAAAAAAAGGAGGACTTTTAAAGAATGAATGAATAAATATTCCTTAAGTGATCCGTTTTGAATTAAAAGGAATTTACAGATACTTTGTACGATTTGGTTTTAGACTATTTAGTTTCAGATAATAAGTTTGTTTCATCCTTGTCTGCTGTTCCATACTGAAATTAGACATGTTTGATGAATTAAATAACAAGTATTACAGCAAATAACAGCACTGTTCAGAACTCAGAATTTGCTCTCTGTCCATCTCTGCTGAGTTGTGCTGCCTCAGCTGCCTCAGACCATTTTGCTCCTGAAGAATGCTACTGACATCAAGGATTGTGCCCTGGACTGTGGTGGTTTGTACTGAGCCAACATCCAGTTTAAATATTGGATATATCTGCCAAACTCAGCAGTTGGATTGCGTTGCGGCCTTTGGAGTTATTCTTTTATCAGCTGCTCTGTCAGAGGTTGGGTGTGATGTGAACTCCCTGATTTCAAAATGTTACAGGAAGATGGTGATTTATAAGAGAGCCGTGCTTTTTTCATAAGAAGCCACTGTTGAGATAATCAAGTTACTAGTTTAATACTCTGAAACATTTTAATGCAAATCCTTTGTGAAAAATAAAGAATTGATCTTAGATCAAATTCTGGGACATACTTTTTTCTAGGAAATTTCAAAACTCTGTTCATTTACATGACAAAGTAGTTTTGGTAACAAATGGGCAAGTTCTTGAATAATTCATGGCTTCTTCTCATTTTCAGCTAAAAACTATATGACATGCTTCTTGGAAGGCATTACATAGCAACAAGATCTTCCTTGTCAGTTTTGCAGTTTCCTTGCTTTGACTAGAACTTTCTTGTATAATTACAGATATTTTTGCCTTTTTCAGATTTATGTCAGAGTGCAGAATAGTATGTGTAGTGGTTACAGATAAAAGACTATACTTCTTCCTTTGCTGAATTAATTTTTTCTTCCAAAAGCATGGTAATGTATCCTTGCTGTTATTGTTTATGAAACCATAGGAGCCTTAAAATAGCTAAGGATGTAGCAATAGTAATTGATTTTAATTTCATTAAAATTGAGCTATGTAAAATGTAATTTTCTGAAATGTGATCACATTTCTGTGGGAGACTATCCACACCATTAACTGTGTAATTTCAGCTTTATTAATCCATTTTTTGAGAGGGATAAGCAGATGTTTGCGTTTTAGTTATTAACCAGGATCACCTGCTTTATGAGAATTAAGAGGTCACAAATGAGAGCAGTAATTTTAGAATATGATTTTATTTTCTAGAAGCATTAACAATCTCTGTTACAAATGCCATCTTTTGTAGACTGAATTAGCAGAGACTGGTAGATAGAACTTGATGCAATGGAAATGAAGAGGCGACTGTCTCCATCAGTGTGCAACACTGGGTTTAGGGTTGCATGCATAGCTGAGTCTTTTGGTTTGGTAGCTGGAAGAAAAAAATTGGGGAGGAAAATGCTTTTGATTCAAGATAAATTTAAAACTTTTTCTCAACAAAGAAGTTTTCATTCAGGTTCTTAAAGAGAAAATCAGAAGTAATTAAATTCTAAATTGATGTCTTTCTAGCCACTCACCAGGGATGTGTGAAGCCCTGGTGCAACTCCCTGTGCTGTCCAAAGCGTGAAATCCCACATTTGCACGTCCCACTGGCCAGGCTGTGCTGAGTTCCACCACTTCAAGTCTCTTGCCTTAGAACTGCTCTGTCTGTTATTTATGCTTGTCTTTGCAAAAAGGCACAAGGGAGTGAGATGCTTAGGTGTGGTGCTAAGGCTAAGTGGGATAAGGGGTCCTGGTCCCAGAAGTTCATGGGTTGAAAGGAAGGACACAGTCTTGAACTGGGAAGGCAATAGTGAGAGCTTTGTTAGTCTCCCCCAATTTGTTACTTTTTTCCCAGTCAGCACAAGATGACAGATAAGAAAACTGTATGGGGAAAATGTCAACTGTACTTTTCACTGAATTTCTTATTTGTTGAAGTGTTTCTTTTCAATTCTAAAAAAAAAAACCAAACCTGTTTTTCAAGAAGCTGCATTTTCTGGTTGCTCATGTGTGCTCGTAGGATCAAGGCATGACTATCAGTGAAGCAGTGTGAAGGAATTTTTCAGAAGCCACTTGAAAAGGGTGGGTATGAGCAGGTGAAGGATAGGCTGCTATGACAGTGGTTTGGAGATGGGTAAAAATTAAATGTGTCAGTGAATTATTTCTTTTAAAGAATTGTTGTTTCAATAATCATAATGTCTGTTTTGTAAAAGAACCTGTAATACTGAATAAAATTAAGGAGTATTAGATCAGCCCTTATAAATGAGGTTGCTTCTCCAGACCGAAGAGATTTGACATCATAATTTAAATGTTGCCTCTCCTTTATTAAGCAATTAAACATTATTCCATAGACGGGGGGTGGGGGAGGTTGTATAATAGGAGGAAATTATTGTTGCATTAAAACCTATTTCTCCCTTCTCACAATACATTTTGGCATTGAGCTCACACTCAGATGCAAACTGAAGTGTGATATTTTTCTCCAGTGCTAAGCATTTGAAAAGGTCCTGATTCTGCAAGGACTTTTAAAGGAGTGCAGAGTTGAGCTGTGTTAGGTAAGCCATGTGAATTCCATGGATCTTCTTTGTTCTCGGATGCCTTTTCTGTGTCAAATCAGGGATATTGCTGCTTCATCCAAAAGGGATCCTAAGTAATGGATAGCTGTGTATTTCATTGCAGTTCCCAGGTAAATGCTTCGACTTTTGTATCATGACTTTACTGCCCAGTGTGGAAATGCTGTGTTCTGGAGGTCTCCTTCCAGTACATACCCTGGATATGCCATTAATCTTCCAGCAGCCAGCAATGCTATTTTTAGATAAAGCTGTTGGCATTTCTGTTATGGAGGTTTGATGTTCTGAGATTTTCACATCAGAACTCTGGATTGCAGCTTCTTCACTGAAGGACTCAGAGATGAGCACATCAAAACCAAACATGGGAATTACACTCAAATGCATAGGGTGGCCCTAAAGTTCTGAGTATGTAGGACAGTCTTTTGCCTGATCATGATCTTCTTTTGCTCTCTGAACGAATACATCTGTTTTTCTGTGTTAAAAGCCTGGTTTTTAAAGGCAGAACAAGAACTGGGCCAACTTAGATCATCTTCACCTGGAGAAAGAAGAGAAGATGAGCTGGGGAAGAAATCTCAGCAAAATGTAGCCTGTATTTGCCCTCACCTCGGGACTGCTCTTAGGAACCTTATTCTAAGCAGGCTCAGCTCCAAAACATACTGTAGTAAACATTAAAACCAGTAAGAGTAAAAACACAAGTACCTATTTGCTGTTAATTAATTGTTAGTGAAATAAAATTACTTGATTCCCATAATAAGATTCAGGAGGGTAGAAAATCTGGGCATCAAGAGGGTGCAGGGAAGCAGGAGAAAATTTGTGGCCACCAAACTGGCTAATGAATCTAAGTCTTGGTTTTTGTACAGGATGCACAATAACAAGGGAGTGAGGGCTTTGAATGCCTGTGGAGGAATAAGCTTGCGGATTTCTAATACCAGCATTTGATGCCAGAGAATTGCTGACAAATCAAGTTGGGAAGTCTATGTATCCTTCTTCCCTTGCTGTATCCCTGTGTGCACAATTCTTAATGGAGAGCAGCATCGCTATGGACATGCACAGAGGAACTGAGCCTTTGCTGAGCCATTAGTAAACTATTGAGATACCACTTTCTGAGCAGTAATAAAATAGAGCAATAGTAGATTTTAAGCCTTCTGGTTTCTGGATGTCTGTGGAGTGCATGACCAGCAACTCAAAATCAGATTTAGACAGCCTGGAGGGGCTGGCAGTAAAGTCTGCAGCACAACCTCTGTACTCACACTTCAGAGGGTGTTAGGCAGGGCTCAGGGGCTTGTGTCAAGTGCCTACCTGGACTGCAGAATGCACCCATCAGCCCAGGAAAACCTGCACCCCTTCTCTGAATGCTGAAAGTCTGGCTTCTGAGGAGCATGAAAAAAGAGGTGTTTTCGTATCCAAACAGAAATGTTGGACTAAGTCGTAATGTGAAAATATGAAGGGGTACAGCCACTTTCTCTGGAGCCATCTCTTGTGGTTCTTACAATATGTGTTTTAATGCAGTTCTTTATTTTGTTGATGGCAATACAGAACGTTTCAGATGCTTTGGCTTTGCTCAACATTCAACTGCTGATGACAAAGATGATTTTGTATCTCAAACCCCAGTGGATGCAGTGTTGTAATTCCAGTTTAGCCATAGAATACCGCCTTCCATATCCATTACTGGCAAGTGCTTTATTTCCCCATAGACTTATTCTGGAAAGATCTAAAGATGATACTTTCTTGTGGGCTAGTGTCTTTAATTATTGGATATCCAAGAGGAGCACATCTAAGTAGGTGAAGGATTACATATCTCATAGTTACCTCTCAGACTTGCACACTGGTATGTGATCAGCTTTCCTGTACAGTCCCAGGCATGTCTGTAGAAGCAGCAACATCTCATGTTTGGAGCAAATGAATTCAGCATGGCACAGTCTTTCCAGGCTCCGTATGATACTAACATTAAATGCCACACATTAAAAGTGTGTGACATTTCCCACAATAAAATTGACTGATTCTGTATAAACAAAATCCCTGTGAGATATAGTATTCAATACTTGAATTCAGTGCTAGAGCAGATACATTATAAAGTCAGTATGATTCATGATAAAATAAATTTTTTTGAGGTTTTATGACTGAGATATAATGTTTTGGCATTATCAAAATGCAGGGGAAAGTAGAATCAGAATGCTTCTACATTTGTATCTAAAATTGTGTAGAAACTGATGGTGCTCCTGCAAATCATTTTGATGACATTGTCTTTATTGAGAAAAATCAGTTCTATCTGTTCTGTGCAGAAAAACAAAGATTTGTTTCTCTTCCCTGGTGATATGTATATTTCTGCTCACTCACCCTCCTCCTCTAAAGCTTTAAAAGAGAAATTATTCATCCTCTGTCACTCTGAAAAACAATGTTTACTGTTGATGAGAAGCTGCAAGAACAGTCAGGGCTTCAAGCAGAAAGATCCGTGTTGCTCTGTGGTTGGAGAGCATCCAGTGGCTTCGCTGTTGCAGTGTCATGGACAAGAATGAGAATATTGTGTATCCATCAGTTTTCCTAAGAGTGAAATCCCAGATTTAGATACTTTTAAAATGACTGACATTACTTTGTAGCCTCTACAGGTTGTCAAAACAAAGCTCCCTGTGTTGCAGTGCCTCAGTAATGTTTCAGCTCACTGTGACTGGTTGTTCCTGAAGTGCCTTCCCTGGTGGGCTTCAAACCTTGCCTAGAGGAGAGAAAGGATGCAGAGTGGAGGGACTACTTCCTCATGCAGTCAGACTTCACCTTTGCCTGCTAAGGTGTTTCAGCCTTCCTCAGCCATCTGCTCTCCAACATGTCAGGGAGTTTTCATTTCCCTTCTGTTCTCCAAATAACAGTGACAATATGCTGACCCAGGTATCATTCCTGTGGGAATCCCCACTGAGCCAGCTGTAACTACAACACGTCAGTATAAAATGTTGTCTGTGTCCTGTGAGTGGACAGACAAATGGAAGGTTTCCTGAGGAAACCCATCATGGCCAAAGTACAAAATAACAGAACCATAGGAAGTTAAACTGATACCTGGTAAGTGATACTGGAGGAAAATTTCTTCTTTTCTGGCCACCACTTAAAGGAAAGCACAGCTAGGAGGACTCAGCTGCAGGACTCAAACAGTTCACATTGCAAGGACATTCACTTAATGATTCTTTCATTCCTTGTATACCCTGTGAGACAATAACTGATCCACTGGTTTTCCTGCTCAATTGCCCGTGTACAAAGAGAGCAGGACCTGCCTTTCAACATTGCATCTGCAAAATAGGACGTATGTGCCGAACGAAGGATGCGCTCCCCAGGTTTTATTCCCCCAGGCAACAAAATCATTGAGGTTTAGCAATGCAGACAAGTCTGATGGGTGTCTTGAATGCAACTTTTGTTTTGTGTGCTAGGTGTCAAATAATAAAAAAAAAGCATAGAGGAGTAGATACACTAATCCACATGGTGTGTGTTTTGGAAGAAATAAAGGAGAAAGTGTTCAGTGCTCTCTGAAAGAGTGTATTGTAATTGCAAAATTATTGGAAGGGGATTTCTTAATACTGTCCTGGGAGCAGTTGTTCCTGTACCTCAGATTTATGTCGTTTGTAATGGGGCTTTTCAGTAAGACAATGTGATTTAATTTTAATATCCAAGTTCTAATAGAAAAGTATTAGGAAATACATGAAAAGGGCTTAGTCACTTGCAGTAGCAAACTTTAAAGAAACTTGCTGCCTTGTAATTTTTAAGGACAAGGAAGGAATTTTCCCTCAGAGCAAACCCAGCCAATTACAGGATTTCTTCTGCTGGAACAGGGTGTCTGAAGCTGACAGAGACCACATAGTTCATGAACTTAGGTGTGATATGTGGCAATAACTTAGTGTTCTTTTGGCTTCTGCATTTCTTGTGTGTTCTGTATTTTTATATATTCACTTCTAACATTTAATGACTAACATCAGTGAAAAGTTTTTTAAAAACCCCAAACCCAAGGAACACTGTTGGTTTGTGTGCTTCAACTTAAATATTGGGAGATTTTCTCTTCTGTCTGGGTAGTCCCTGTTGGAATGAGTGACTGATGATTTGCTTTTCAGTTGCATCTGAAAGACAATGCAGAGGTCATTGGGACCAGTGCATGTGTGTGTGAAGGCAACCAGAAAAGAAATAGCTCCTCCCGACCCTAACCATGTATGAATCAGCTGGCTGTCACTTATTATTCTTCTTTTTTAAGACACACTTAAGAAACATAATACTAGAGATTAACCATGAATTTTCAAATCATAGCCACGAATTTTCAAATCATGGCCTTGCTGTTACTGGCTGTATTGCTGACTGTAGTAGGCACATCCTGACATTTTTATGTCACATTTCCCTCTTAAGATGATGTCCGAATTAAATTTAAACCTGGAGCTAAGCTTTGGTGAGAGAGACCCAACTGTGAGATGCTCTACCCAACTGCCGTATCCAAACACCTTTTCTTGTCCGTCCCAGGATCAAGAAGTACAAAAATTCTCTAAACACAGCTGAACTCACAGTGAGGAGTATAGGTCTTGCTTTTAAGTGCCTCTGGTGAGAACTAGATTGTTGACAGGTGACTTGAGGAGGCATTCCTGGATATCTATTTTTCAAGCTGTCATTAATGTGAGCCTTTTAAAATTACCTTCCAGTGACTTTGCTCAGAAGTTTTTTCTTTTGAATAGAGAGAGTATAGCCTTTCTTCACTGCAAACCATGGCCTTCTGGGACATCCAGTATGTTTTAGTCAAGCTCAAATTGCCTTGTTTCTAGTGAGTCTTATGTAGAGATTGGATCTTAGGAGAAAAGAAGTGCATAAAGAATAAAAATTCTTGATGAGTGGTGGGTTAGTTCCACACAGATACTTTTTCTGCTTGAAGGAAATGAGGCCTTAAACAGTACCTCTGTCTGGATTCACCATCTCTTCCTCTGTTGGAAGAAGTAGAGATAATATAAGAGCACTGGATTTGTGACACTGTGCTGGTTTAGCACTTAATTTCTGAGATCATACTTCCATGGTGTTATTTTCTTTTACTAGGGAGATCTTGAAAATGTGTCAGATGCTAAAGGAGAGGTAACATGGAATTAGGATTTCTCATTTTTAGGCATAGGAGTTGGTATTAGAATAACAGTTCTAACAGCAACAAGAAAGCAAAATACAGGATAGGAGTGTTTGGAGCAGAACCAAGGCCAGGCACCACACACAACCCACAGAATCACTGCACCTCTTGGCCTTTGGTTCAAGGGGCAACTACAGCACTGTCAGCCTGTTCCTCTTTGGGTATTGCTCTCTCACTTGAAAAATTTATAAGAATTAAAAATAAAAATTTCAAGGGTCTCTGATTTATAACCTCTGACTGTCATTTACACCATAGGTAGGAAATTGATCTTTTCCAGACAATGACCCCAAACATGTAGGAGTGAGTGGGAGTCACTGAGAAATCAGTTAACACTTGAGTGAAACCTTGGAAGAGTAAGTAATAACCTGTTTGTTTTTAAGATGTTACAATCGTGTGATCTAAAAAAAGCAATAATGATAAACAACTCATTTTTGTTTAAGCAGATCATCAAACCGTGACCGTGGTAACTATTGTGTAAACTGTTAAATTTGGACAGGAATAAATTTATAAAACTCTCATGAAGTGAGAGGAAAACAATCAAATGCTCAATTAAGTCTAAGAGCTGATAAAACAGCACATTTATAGAGCAGCCAGTAGTGGACTTGGTTGTGTATTAATGCTTTAGATGGACAAAGATGCTTGGTGGTGTAGTTTCTGTTTGTTGGAGGTTAGGATTTTTCTCTTTTTTTTCCTTCTTAGGGAATTTTGTCTCATTTGTTGCCTAAGAGACGATAACGACCTGTACTTAAGAGACAAAAGAAATGGCCAATGTGGGGGCAAGGATGCAGGTGGCTACTCTCTTCGCTGGGGGCTTTTCTCTTGGGAGGGGCAGAGATACCAGAGATTTTGGCCGAGGGGGTGAGGGGATGGGCTCAGCTCCTCTTGCTCTCTCGCTCTTGGATCAGAGGGGAACCGGTCAAGTTGCTGCTACTGCAGGGAGAATTCTCTGCCACTGCGGAGTCCAGCCCCTGTACTGCTTCTTCCTTACCGTGGGTGGGCCTTTGCACGTAAGAGTGGCCGTCGAACTGGGACCTTATTAACATCTGATTGCACTGGAAAGGACCCTCACCATCTATTCGGGTGACTCAGGGGAAAAACCTAGGAGCCCGAACCCCTCCCCCTTCCTGGAGGGCGCATCTGCGTGCGGCAGCTGCTTGCAGAAATCCGTCTGCCACTGCTCAGCCTCAGTGTTTTCTGCTGCTGCCTTGGCCTTTCTTGCTACACTTTAACTCAGCATCCCTTGCCCACCAGGACACGCGGCAGGTGCTGCTATGGCGGTGGAGTCTCTGCTACACTTTGCGTGCCACCCCGGGGTGTGCCCGGCCCTGCTGTCCCCGCCGCCGCTCCACGGTTCCCGCTGCAGCCCATTTCGGCATCCAGCCCGCCCGCCATTACCGCGTGAGGGTACCGAGCCCGCGGCACAGCGCCCCCTGCCGGCGCGGGGAACATCGCACCCGCCCTGCCCGGCCGGGAGCCACCAGCGCCCCCTGGCGGCTGTGAGCGGAACTGCAGCGAAGGGGAAGGGGCTGAGAGCCGGGAGAGGCTGGCGCTGCTCACAGGCTCTGCCTGGGGCCGCTGCCCGTGGTGCCGGTTTTTTGCCTTGTTACACATATACATACTTGTAACTGTTATTCCTTTTCCCATATCTTTGCCTGAAAGCCCCATAATTTTGGAGTTATAATAATTCAGAGGGAAGGGGGGGTCACATTTTCCATTCCAAAGGAGGTTCCTGCCTTCCTCGGCAGACACCTGTCTTTCAAACCCTGACATTGCTGTTGTTGCTCTAACTCAGAATGAGCAAAGATGAATGTACAGGTTGATCTAGCCGGTCCTGCAGTCAGTGAGCCAATAAAAATGTCATTAAAACAGCCAGAGTGTTCAGGGACATGGAGAGAGATCTAAGCCTGAAGTGTGCTGCTCCCTGCGTACTGCTTTGATAAATACACTTCCCGGCTTTTGGATCGACCACTGAAGTCTTAGAATGTAATAAAAGACAATGAAAAATGAATCTGTAAGGGGAAAAAACCTAGTGTGAATCCTCTTGTATAAATATGCAATTCAAAATTAGGTGGGATTTTTCAATCTAGTAGATATAAAATATTCAATCACATTTCTGCCTCCTTCCTCTTTATAAGAAAATCAGTAAATGGGAGTGGCTGGGAGAGATTCTGAGCATATTAGAGACAAAATTGTTTTACTTGACTCTTTTAGCAAACCACCCTCACTTAGCAGAAACACAAATGCAAAAATAAAAGGGTTTTTTTCAAAGGTGTGAATATTTACTCTAATTTGAATTCAGCCTTAGGGCTGATTAATTGTCTTGAATCCAAAACAAGATGAAAAATAATTTAGAGACTGAGACTCCAATTTTAAATGTCCTTATCCATTTCTTTATATCCTCCCTTTTTCCCTCTTGTCCTTGCTTCGAAGTCCAGCCGAACACAATTTTGCTTGCTTTTGTTTTGAGACCTGTTAAACTCCCTTGGTTCTCCCTCTGGTTTTCTATTGGGTTCAAAGCTGTCTTCAGTTTGTGGTTCAGAGCCAGCTCTAGGTGGCCTGGGGATTATAGATGCCTTGCCACCAGAACAAAGGAAACTGCTTTGTGAACTCTGGCAAAGCTAAGCTCTTCTTCCTGTTTCCAAGTGAGAGAGTAGGCCCAGTGTGTAACTACTCCCTTGAAACAGAGAATTACCGGTCTTAGTTTCAATGTGAAAATATAAGACAATTTTTCTTCTTTGCACTGTGGAGTGGTTCTTTCTTTTCTTCCCTCTTCCTGTTCCCCATATGACCACTGCTACTTCTTACAGAATTGGTATCCATTAGAAATCAACTCTTGTGGAAAATGAATGGTTTGGAAATGTTTTAGAAAAGAAAAATTGTTAAAAGACTCACTTCAAGACCCATGGATTTATTTCTTTTATGTGTATGTGGAAAATGTCGCCTGACAGGTTCATGTGGGTTCCAACATTCTCTACTTAGATACAACTCTTCTTACCTGGCCTCACAATACTAAGATCACCACTGGAAGCCCTCTAGCATCTTCCTCATCCACCTGGAAGCTGCTTGCTTTTCATTCCTTTTGGCCACTGTTTCTGACAGCAAAGCCCAGGTTACCTGTAGCTTTGCTGTTATTATCTATTGTTCTTCTTGTGTCTGGCTTTCGTCATTAAAAATGGGCATATAACCTTTCTTGCCAGCCAGAGACTGCTGGTAGCACTGACCTCCCCCACCAAGCTCCATGACCATGTACTGAAAACAAAAGTGGATCCTCCTTTTTATAATTCATAGGCCATCTGTTCAGCTTCTGAAAGAAGAAAAGCAAAAACATGGGGTTTGTGCTAGTTTATCTACATACCTCTACCAAGAAAAAAAAAAAAGAGAGGAAAAAGACCCTTACCATAAACAACTTAAATGCAGCTCATGAAGGAGAACACTTGTGGACACAGGAGTCCTGAAACAATTGGGAAGAAAGAGCTGGATGACTTCCCAGCACAGCAGCTCTATGGGCTTCCTGAGAGAACTCTGTAGGTGAGCTCCCATCAGTGCCCTGTGTGTCCAGGACCATCCTGTTCCTGTCTGTTTGCCAGGTGGTAAAAACAATGCTGTACCAATCCTCGTTGTTATCCCTCTCCTGAGTTCTCCCTCAAGCTGTCACCTTTAGAGGGCCCCTTTATGCCTCCAGACCCCACAAGGCAGGGAAGACAGCAAGAAAAAATCAGCACAGATGCATCAGCTGCTCAGAGAACTGAGAGATGAAATCTAACCCCCAGCCCTGGGGAACAGCTTGCCCAGCATAGGGAGGAATGGCTCATGACTTCAGCAGACTTCAGCTCCCAGACTTCTTCTTCAAAACTGAGAAAAACAATGAGGCTGATCAAACTACTGATTCCTTTTGCACGTGACTGAAATATCACTGTTTTCCAGAGCTGACTAGATTAAAGAAAGACTCTTGTTTCAGTCACTAACATTCCTACAGAAATTGCCCTTTTCTGGATTACCAGCAGTAAACCAGTAACATGAGTGGCTGGTGAAGAAACATCCATGAAGCTTTCAAGTCTGTTGCTTTTGGCTTAGTGAGGACTTTCTTCATCATGACCCTGAATAGGTTTATTGTCTCGGTCATGGAGTGTGAACAAAAGTGATAGTACTCACCAGGCACTTAGTTTCCTCAATTCTACTCAATTCTAATTGTAACTAACGAAAAGAATACTACATTTTTAGGTCGTGGTTCCAGGAAGCATTTTAAATAGAAGTAGCCTCCAGCACTGTTCAAAATACAATCTAAATAATGCAAGATTGTTAGGAGGAAATACAGCACTATTAAATAACACCAAGTAATGGACAACTATTCAAAGTCATTATTTTTTATTAGCCTGGATTATTATTACTGAGTGCATGTAACCTTACTTGCACTCAGTAATACTTGTAGTCATGCAGGAAAGCTAAATAATCATTACTGATTCATTACTATTGATTATACTGAGTGGTTGTATCCATATTTTGGATTTTCAGTGCTGTATTAGGAAGCACTGAAACTCTCAAATGTGTTTTGTTTTCTTCTTACAAGAAGGGTAACCGTTTTCAAAAGCTAATTTAGAATAAAGTTGAAAGTTATTTTCCCTGAATTATATAAGCCTGCCCCAAATGATGGATTGTTTCCAATGCAGAGAAATTTTCTTTCAGGTAAAATAACATGTTTTGGGCAGTTTGTGAGAATGAGACTTCATTATAGACTCTGAACCGAAACACATCATGTCAGTGTGCAAAGCAAGCCTTTTCACTCAGAGGTGAAGGAATGGACAAAATATCCACGGATTTTATTACACAGATGTACAGGTGGCATTTTGAGGAGAACTGAGTAGGAAGGACTAAGTCTGTGGTTTTGCTGAATGCGTAACACTAATGATGCTGAAAATGGGATGTTTCTGAAGATTGCCTCCTGATTTGCCTTGTAAATGGCTCTGTCTGCCAATACCTCTTTATGCCACACCTCTGACAAGAACCCATTTGCAGTGTTTTGCCAGCACTTGTTTAGCATGAAGCTTCGAGCTCTGGTGCAGTGTCTCTGTAGACCTTTTTATTTTCTTCCCAGCTACAGGCTCACTTGACAGAAGGAAATGTAAGAGAACATTTGTCATGGAGCGTGTTGGACTTAATTTTAATAAAAAGCACTGTCCTGAGTCTAGTTGGTGGGAGTGAGCAGCCAGCATCTTTAGTGTCAGGTTGTGACTGATGGATCACTTTCAGGGGCACAGGGCATCCTCTGGTCTTAGCTAAACTAGTTTGCAGCAGAGCTGTAATAGAGGAGGCAGTGGCAAAGCCAAGATACCTCCCACAAGAGCTCTCCACAGCTCACTTCAATGGGAGTAACCACCTAGCATGACTGGTTTGCTCCTGGCTTTTTTGGTTGTGGCACAATCAATTAAAATGACAGAATGATGCACAATGGGAGAAAGAGCCCTGTTATATTGTGGGGTTTTCTCCATGGCACAGGGTGAAGGGTGGAGCTGGCAGCCTGGGCTGCAGCTGCCCTGCCCAGAGTGCCAATGCCCCACAGTACATCAGGGTATATATCTGATAGCCCTGTTAAAGCTGCAAGGCTGATGGAATCTAATTTAATCCTGTTTTCATGGTCATGTGGAATGGGAACAGAGCTAGTTGTGTTTATTCTGCTATAGTATTAAGAATAGCTCTCGGGATTCTTTGGGTTCTTTGGTACCCCAGGCCCCAACAGTCACTGTCCTGTGGCCAGAGAGGGATCCTGGAGAGCTGGTTTGTGTGACAGGAGTTGTGGCCATGCTGGAGCAGGAGAACACGTGAGGAGAAAGAGGTGGTGGGGAGATGTTATGGAGAGACCACAACCCGCCAGCCCCCCCCCGCACCACTTAGGGAGGGAGAGGTAGAGGAGGAAAAAGAGGATGTGAGTGGAATGTATTTTAGCTTTTTTATTTTTCTCACCATCTATTATAATTAGCAATTATTAAAAATATTTCTTTTCCAAGTGAAGTCTGTTTTGCCTGTGACAGTAATGAGTGAGTGGTCTCCTTGTCTTTTTCTTGACCCGTGAGCTTTTTCATTTTATTTTCTCCTCCCCATCCTGTTGAGGGGAGTGAAGGTAGAAGCTGGTGGGAGGCTAGCAGCTGGTCCAGGTTGACCCACCACAGTATCATGTGCTGTAGAATTTTGTACAGTGGTTCCTTCTCAGGGAGAAATCCTTCCTTCATGATGTGCTTTAACATCCAGCTCATAACCCTTCTTCTCAAATGTACAGGTCTGTACACTGGAGTGAAATCTCCTGAAGGTGGGAGAGAACAAGGGTGAGGAGAAGTGTGGGGGGAATACAGAGGAAATGGGACAATATATCCTGACCAACATTTGAGGTGCCAACAGATTCCTGTGTTCGTAGACTTGCAGGCTTGAAAGAGCTGCTGTGCTGGGTTAGATCACTTGTCAACAATGTTTCTACAAGGTTCTTCATGGTCTTCACAGTCAATCAGAAATGAGCCTTTATATTTCCTAGTAATTCCTCTGTGCTGGAAATGCACAGCATGGCTGTCACTATTTGAATGTGTCACTCAAGTGTTTGTGAAAATGGGAGCTTAACAAAAAAACTTACTGTGCTGAAACAAACATGGTGAAAAGAAGGCAGGATAAATAAAACCATCTTTCTGTTCCTGCAGAAACTCAACGTATTGCATGAAGGTGTCCATGTCCTTGACGGTAGCTGAGAATGAATCTGGGCTTTGCTACAACAGCAAGATCAGATATCTGGAAAAATCAGAAGTCACTAAGAGAAAGACAATCTCCTGTCCTGATATTGAGGATTACAAAACAGCCAGTCAAGAGCCAGATGTGGTGTGGTACAAGGTAACTATTGCTGTCTTATTGCTATTGTGCTGAAACTGTACAAAACTCCCACTGTTTTCAGTCTGAGGCTTAGAGCTGGCTTTCTCTGAGGCATCAGTGATTTGTGGCTGGTCTGGAGAGTGTTCTCCCAGTGGTAAAACTACCCAGCAGTCGTTGTCCAGCAGAAATCGATATCAATGAGGATGTTCTTTGAGAGAGCTTACAGGGCTTCTCTATCAGCAGTACCACATTCCCAAACCACAGTGCCTCTTTACCAGTTTGTACCTGGCTATGGTGTTTCCCTGCCTGATACTGGAGTAGAAACAAAGGGAGGCACCTGCAATGGAGCCAAAGCCGTATCAGCAGTGCCAGCTTCAGTTGTGCTGCCCAGTTAATTTTTATGGAGTCCATTGGGTAATTTCCCCAAGACTTGTAAATTTTTACCAAAGTGTGCTGGAGTCTGCACAGAAGTCTGCTGAGGTTCATTGAGTAACTGTAGTGAAGTCAGTTTATTTTAACTGAGGTCAGTTAGATACTTTTACTACTTGCCAGGTAACTCATCTGACTGCACCTTCTCCAAGGCCTGTCAAGTATCACACACCACTTTCATCAGCAGATGTATTGGTAATGTGTTTCTGTAGCTCCCCAAGAAAGCAGGAGAATGAGTAAAATATGGGTTGGCTGGCAGACATTTGGTAATGAGACCACAGCAAGGTCTGGCAAATTTTGCCTGGACTTGGGTCAAAGTCTGATATTTGAAAATCCCTCAGGTATTAGTTGATGCAAGAAACAGTAGAGAAGAATAAAGAGCTGAGAGTCAGAAGGAACCAGAAATAGTTGGGCAAGAGAAACAGTTCAGTGGGATCTGTGGAAAATAGTGTTCAGATTGTAGGAGTTTAGGATAAGCTTAGTTCAGGTAATAAAGACAGAAACATACAAACTAGGTAAATCCTAAATTTGGAGCGCCTAATTTGCCAACCTTAATAACATTCTTTAAAGACAATTATTTTGTATGAAATAAGTACTATGGGCAGACCAGCAGTTTTTTTCCTCCTTAGCAGGTTGCAGCAGAAAAAAGCAATTATAAAAGTTGTCATTTATTTCTGGATTTTTTACAGAAATCTCACGTTATATCTTATCGTAACAAAATGTGTACCATAACCCGCTGCTAGTGTGAACAAAGTTTTTCTTTCAGCAGTTGAAGCTCTTTCAGCGTATGGGTTGATATCTTCGGTGCTGTTCATATGTAAAATATATGTATTTAGTTAATCATAGAATATCCTATATTGGAAGGGGCTCACTGGGATCATTGATTCCAATTCCTGGCTCTGCATAGGACATCTGAAATCTCAGAGCAAAGAGGATACTGGAGAGAAGCTGCTTCTTGCCCTCTCTGCCTTGGTATTACTGAACACCAGATCACTGAAGATCTCAGTTTTTTGCAAAAGAACACTGAAAAATAGTCTGGCAGAAATGATCTTCAGCTGTCATGGGGCAGAAATGAGTCTAAAGAAGATGCATGTGCAGCCCCACACCAGCAATGCTTTGTACTGACCAAGACAGGGAGCAGAAGGGTCTGTTCCATAATCCCACCCATGTTGTCTGGGTGTCACACACAGGTTGTGTGACACCAGGCTAGAGTGTGACAGCTGACTGACAAATCATCACTGAGGTGAAACTGAACAGAATTGATGTCATTGGATGATAACAGTGAGACAATCAAAGTTGACAACCTTTAGTCTGGCTTGATAGTGAAAAGAGACATGAGTGAGATAACCTACTACATACACCTTCTTATCTGTAATTAACAATAATGAGTTATCAGTTTGGCTCTTAGAGAAACATCTTTGTTATCTAAACCTGTGTCAGGAAGCTCAGCAGTATGCAATTGCAATATTAATGTGCAGAAGGTATGTATGTCAGGTTATCCCTTGAAACTTATTCCTGAACACGGTTTTGGATATTCTAGAGACTATTATGTTATTGTTAATAAAAGTCTGCATATTCAAAGGACCAGAAGTCCAGTTTCTAGAAAATATATAATTATATGGATTTCAAAATAATTTGATGAATACTTGGGTAACCCCTACAAACTGCAGTCTGGGACTTAAGATCATGCTGTGGGAGGCAATGTGAGCAACAAAAAGCAGGTCCCTTCTCCTGAAGAAGAGTGTAAAGTGTTATTCTGCCTTAGTGGGGGTTGATCTGACCCTCACTTTCTAAAGAAGGCATCCTTTTCTGGTCATAGCAAGCTGGATCCTCAAGTTTTTCCCCTCTACCTTGGATTTTAAGCTTGATGTGTGCATGAAGCCACCTTCTTGAGTAAATCTGCTCCAGAGGCACTGCAGGGTGTATTCCATTCCATTCCATTCCATTCCATTCCATTCCATTCCATTCCATTCCATTCCATTCCATTCCATTCCATTCCATTCCATTCCATTCCATTCCATTATGCTGGAATATTTACAGATTTTCACCCATGCAGAGAGCGTAAGTTGTTCAAATAGAACAGTAGATAGATAAATAAATATGAGGAAGTCATTGAGATTTCCTTCTTTATCCCTTCTGCTGAAAAGAGAAATCCTTGTGCTCATGAGAACCCGCCAGTTCACTGGTAGTCAGGGAGTTTGGACTTGAGACCTATGAAATACCATCAGACAGGCCAGTGAAGACGCCTGCCCACTGTGTGCAGAACCTGCTCTGCCTTCCAAAAGGCTTCTCTGTGTTGAGGGATTAATGAATCCGAGCCAATAATTTTATCAGTTTACTGGGAGTTAACTGTAATTTAAACATGCTCTTAATTATGCCTGAATAGAATTCCACATGCACACCCAGTACGTAATAAAACATTTGCTGTGAGGATTTGTTTTAACAGTAGTATGAACTTCACTTCTTGTTAGAATTACACTGCATGAAATATTTATTTTTAAAGATTTCCCCAATTAATGCCATTGATATACGCTTAGCTCAGTTATGCCTGTTAGAACTGTTTTGACAAGAAGTGTAAGTTTTTTTGAAGTAAATATGTGTGTCAAGGCATGATTGAATGAAGGGGATTTAAGAGTAAGAGCAGTTTCATGAAAAATTGGCAGAGGGAAAAGGTATATTACATCTTGAGTGTGAAGTCTTAATCCATTTCCATCATGTCTTTTCTACTGCTGCATTGAAAGGAGGGCTAAGAGAACAATCAAAATGTCAGGTGAAGGACAGGTAGTTATCTACCCAGGAAAATGGACTTTTGAGGTACTGCCACTTAGATTTCAAGGAAGTGAAAAAGAAGCATAATAGTGCACACCTTAATTACTGGGGAAAAAAACCCCCAGAACATTTCAGATGTCTAAGGAAAGTAAATAGTCTAGAAAAAGAAACATGCAGATTCTTCTAGCAGGTAGACATATTGCAAAAGCAGAAAAGAACAATTAATTGGTTAAAGCCTTTGGGGAGAACTTAGAGCACCTTCCAGTACCTGAAGGGGGCTTAGAAGATGACTGGAGAGGGACTTTTCACAAGGGCATTTAGTGAAGGGAGGGAATGGCCTTGGACCGAAGGAGGGTAGGTTTAGATTAGATATTAAGCTTTTTCCTGTGAGAGTGGTGAGGCACTGGCATAGGTTGCCCAGAGGAGCTGTGGACTCTGTATCCCTGGAAGGGTTCAACACCATGTTGGATGGGGCTTGGAGCAATCCAGTTTACTGGAAGGTGTCCCTGCCCATGCAGGGGGATGGAATGAGATGATCTGTAAGGTCCCTTCCAACCCAAACTATTCTGTGATTCCGTGAAATGAGTCATACAACTGAGCACTTAACCTTTTAGGGAAATTAGCAGACCTCCAACAGTAAAATCTAGATTGTTTTCACAATATGAAAACTAGTAATAATTTTGTTTCTCAGCCATTTTCCAGCTTCTCCTCTTTTTTGCTTTTAGTTTTGTGTATTAAATATATAAACAAGCGTTTTCAACATACTTTTATAAAGCCTGCATAGTCAGCAGAATAAAAAATAATTAGCTGAAAATTGGGAAAGGCTTATAGATAATCTTTAATGTGAAGTGTTTCAAGAAGATACAAAAAGAAGTAATTAAGAAATTAGTGGTCCAATTCCACCAGAACAATTCCTCTATGTAAAACCACAATAGCACAAACATTGTTTTTGCTAAATCATTAATCTCTGTAGTAGTAAAGGTGTCATCCTTCTTATTACAAACTTATATATAAAAATATAAGGCATATAAAAATGTATCTTCCATCTCTTTGCTCCCATACTTTTAAAAATAAAGTAGAGAATATAAAACTGGTAACACATGATAGGATATTTCAGTGCTGCACTAAAGGATGCATATCTGAGTTGTGCTTACTTTGTGTGTTCTGGGAATTGTATTCCTCCTAAATTAGGATTGAATTGGACTGAATCATATTCTTTGTCCAGTGTTCAGATTTAGTTACTCCAAGTAGGTGGTTGATGTACCTTTCAATAGAACTAAAGTATTGAGCTCAAATCAGAAAGGATTTAATGGCATTTCCTGGCTCAGATTTGTGTCCTGAGTGAGTCTCAGCACATTAGACAGGATCTGGATTCTCATCATTCTGTATCACCAGTGTTAACTGAAGTTCACATGCAAGACAAGATTATGCTTCCCTTACAGCTGTACTTTGGAAACAGAGAGATGAGCTGATCACTCTGTTACCTGCAGTAGTGTTGAACAGCTACCGAATCTGAAATCTGACCATATTGTAACTGAATTTGGCCTCCTAGGGACAGGGATAATTCTTCAGTGCTCCCTTTTCAAGTGCAAGGCCAGAAACTCTCAGTCCTGTCTTTTTATTTCTCTATTGTTAGCCTTTAATTTAGAAACAATATGGATTTGGAATATGTATGGAGTCCCATGAAAAATTTATGTTTGTGTCATGCTGATCTCCTACTGTGGTACAATACATTTGCATGTTGACATATTTTCTTGTTTGGTTGTTTTCTTAAGAGAAAGCTTTGTTCTATTTTGTTTTCTGTGTTTCTGACACTGCTGTTGCAGACAAGCAGAAAATGGGGCATAGGTGTGGGCATGTCACCAGTCTCTGAAGTTGCTGAGCCTGATGTAACTGATGTGAGACTGCTGCAATCTGAGAGCTTATTCCAAGCTGCCACCTTGAGAGAGGGAGTAGAGGGGCATTGAAGGTACTCAGGTCCTATGTTGCTTTGTGTTTCTTGGGTACAGAATTAGCCAGAGCCTCCAGAACTGCTGGGACTACTGAGTGCTTAGAGTATTCAGAAAAGCATGATTTTGTTGCAGGCAGAACAGGCTTGATGTTAAAGGTATTTAGAGACAGTAACTACATAATCTTAAGGTGCCATTTTCAAGAGACAATGATTAGGTTTGGCCCATGCTTTTAGTTCAGAGCATTCCAAGAACTATTCAATCATGGGTGCTGTTCACGTGGAAGGTGACTGATCCGCCTGCAAGGATCCAGTATATTAGGAAAAGGAGAGCCTCTTCTTGCACTGTATCACACCCTATCCAGAAGGACTCAAATGCTGTTTCAGTAGGACCACAATATGTAGCAATGAACCTGAATCTGACAAACAACAGCTAAGGACCGTGTGGGTGAAGTCTGTGGGAGTTGCAGGCTATCAGTACCATGTCCTGCATCAGAGGATGCATATGGTGGTGATGTTGCAAAGTACCTGGTGATGGGAAAAGGCTGAGTTAAAGCTCATCAGGTGCTGGAGAAGCCAGTGATGAGAAACAAGGCTGTAAGAAAACCAGGCTTCTGAATTCTCCCAAAGAACTACTGTTCTTCCTGTTTTCTTCTATTGGTAAATGGTTCTGTCCTGGGACTATGTGTAAAGTTTGCCTTCAGGCTAACTCTTAACAGATGTTGCCTTTACTCTCTTCAAAGAGAGATATATTTTAATGGTCCATCCTAAAGGAGAGGTCTTGGCAGTTGTTATGAAGAAAAAGAAGATACTTAACCTCCTTGCTTGAGGGCACCATGTATTAAACACAGCCCGTGTGATACAGTAGGAATAACTGAACCTTAAAAATATTTCTGTTTAATTTCAGTCTTCAAATTAATTTCAGTTTCAGGTCTCCGTGCTTTCTGAAATTATATTTGAATTTTAATTGCAAAATATATCTAGGTGGTTGTTTCCTTATGTATAATACTGAAAATCTGATTGGGCAACACTGTCTTATGTCATACAAGCCAGGTAATTTTGGCACTGGATTTTTTTCTGCAGGAATGTAAGCCAAAAATGTGGAGAAGCATTGTAATTCAGAAGGGAAATACTCTCTTAATTGAAGAGGTCCAGGAAGAAGATGGAGGAAATTATACTTGTGAACTAAAGTTTGAAGGCAAGCTTATACGAAGGACAGTTGAATTGAAGGTTACTGGTAAGAATCTTTGTTCTACGCCAATAGGACAAAATATACAGCTTTGAAATAATAAGAAAAAATGGTTTTCACATGTCAGTGAAATCTGTCGGTGAATCTGTTTAATAGAAGTAAGTCCAAAGCAAATCCCAGTAGCTGAGCAGTCCTAGACCCAGGGAAATTTATATCAAGATCTTCTGAACTTTCACAGAAGAGTACTTCTACCTTTTACTCTGTACAAAACCTGGAAATGCTCCATATTTTTAAGCTTTCATTTTATTTATGATGATCAGCTTTTCTAGTCTGGGGTTTTTCTTTAGTGAAGAGTATGGCACAACCAGTTCCAAGAATGAAGTTAGCAATATTGGACTGTCAAAACAAAGTAACCTGCTTGTCAGGAGGTCATACACTCTATGGTTCTGACTCCATGTAGTATCTACTAGACAACAGTATTTTTCTGTCTATTTTTGCCAGGTTCCAAAAATAAAAGCTAAAAAAAGTATTGTCTACTGATATCTTCCTGCTCCCTTTTCATCCCACTGTACAGTATGACATCTATAATTAATATTTTGCCTTCTGTGTCTGTGGAACTTTGCAAGTATCTGAAAACAGTTGAGATTTTCTTCAGCCTTTCACACAAAACCATATAAACAAATGGTTAGGTATTTTCCCCACATACTGATTAAAACGGGACCCTACTCAAAGTAGTGACAGGTAGAATTCCACTTTCTTGTATCAAACTGAATTATTCCACATGATGTTTCTAATACATTCTTGAAAAAAAATTCTTCCCTTTATTTTGAGTGGACTGAATTTTTTTTATTCTTATCATTATTCCTCATTTTCAGTGAGTTCTTTTCCCTGTGTGCCCTATTTCATGTGACCCTTTATTGTCCATTTTTGACCGTGGACAGATCTTTGATCATGGACAGGTCTCTGAAGTATTGATTTGACCTACCTGACCCTAGACCTGTCAAATGAAGATATAATACCTGCCTTGTGCGTAGTCGCTACCCTAAGTAGCATGCTGGTCTTCAACCAGAATGTGAACTAAGTTTGACAAAGTGAAAATGAGATGCGTTTAATTCAATTCCCCACGATGGATATTCTGTGCTCTCCCTCTCATCATGACCTTGCTAGAAGTCATGTGTTCTCTTCATTATTTAAACACTGTGGTGTATTTATACTTCACAACTTAAGGAATTTGTCCTAAATTAAATATAGTATTTATTACAGTTATTTCTCTTCTTAAAAAGTTTATTATCTGAATTATTTAAAATGCAAGTATGAAATATGTAAGTGTTCTCCTTCTTGCAAAATGCTTGAGAAGCAGAAGATTTTTCCCCTTTTAATTTGGTGTGAAATTCATGTTGCATTAACTTTGTATAGTTTATAAAAGCACATATGTTTGTAAACATCTTCTGCAGATGGAAATGTTTGGGACATATTTGGGACATATCTGATGTTATGTGTTTGGTGATTGAATCTCTCTAGATATCTGAAAGAGGCTGGTAGGTTTATGTATGTGACAACCTAAAAATGTGGATAAGAACTACAATTGTAATAGAACCACGTAAGCATATTATCTCACAGCTTGGTTGAGCAAGTCTCTTTCTCCTGTTTTGTTTTGTTTCGTTTCAGTTTGTGAATTTTACATGTGTGTAGGTTTAGATCTTTGTGGGAGAGAGGTCAAAGAAAACTTGTACAACAAACAGCAAAGGATTGCTTGTGTTGTGTGGCTCTTCAAGCCGGGTGTGGGGTCCTGAGGTCAGATCACAGGCTGGGAGTGGGTACATGACGTATACTCAGGGACTTGGGTGAATAAATGTGACACTTCACAGACTCATCCCAGTATGTCCAGGTCTTTCTTGTAACGGGATTGGTGTTGCACTGGGCCTGGTTTTTCATCTGTCTGAAAATGAGTTCTCATCAAAATATTGTACCCGGAGAAGCTAGAGGGAGAACCAGATCTCTGACTGCTGAACCTGCTGGTCTTTAAAATCGCCGTTAGCAAATACTGCTGAAGGGTTAACAGCAGAGCTGGGGTAGAATTGTCTCTGCTAGCCTGCAACACAAATGTGGAGTGAAGGACCTTACCTCCTGCTTTCTTCTGCAGGAGCTTTGTAATGCTATTTCTATTACTGGTACTTATTACCATGCCTGAATTGGCATTTATTGGCAAGTATCTGAGTTCCTCTAACATAAAGATTTTTAACTGAAGGACTCTGTTGGGCACTGCTAGCAGCCATGGTAACCTGAAATTGTTATTGAAGAGTTATTCTGAAAGTGAAATGGGCAACTGCACCTCTCCCTTGAGCAAGGAGAGATGCACTGCCATGGAGATGGAGGAAGCTGGCTTAGCTTCTCTGTAGTCTTTCAGGCATTTGCTAAAGTACACAGTACAAAGTACAAAGTACACCAGTTAGGGGGATGAAGTTATTTATGTCTTGATTGTAAGACAAGGATCTTTTCATCTTTGAAGTCACATCAGATATGATACATGAGGTTTTTAGTCCTTTGTGAAGATTCTATTCTGGTAGTTATGTAAGTAGCAATATGAAATATTTGCTTGCAGCATGGGCATTTAAACAGTGAAACTTGAAATCAGAATAAATGCAGTGCTATCATAACAGAAGTTACATCAAAAGCTTTAGGAAAATTTCAAGGTGCAGGAGTCAGAAGCACCATTTTAACTTGCTGTTGATAAAACTAATCAGAATAGTTAATGATACCCTAGACAAATGCAGCAGTTTTGCTGAAGATGTGACCCCACAAGCCAACCTGATCCAAGTTAACAGCAGACAGGAGAGCAGTTGTGGGCCAAGTGAAGTGTGACTGTCTGTTTGGTATTTATATTAGTGTTGCATAAGGATTTATTTCAAGTAGAGGCTTTCAACTGGGGACACAACCCTGCTCGTATTATTTAGTTATCCAGCAAAGTCCAGTGATGTCATTAGAGCTATTAGAAGGTGTCGCCTTAAATTCCTGTGCCAAAGTGTCGGCACAGTTGTCCTAGTGGCAGTGGCTGTGGCTGTGGCAGGGAGCTGCAAGGACAGCGTGTGCTTTCCTTGGATCCTGTCTAGCCTTTTGGCCTTTGCAGACCCAAATGGAAGATCTCAGTGGGCCAGTTAGAGGTAGGAGGGGAGTTGCTCCTCCCTTTCTTCTGTGACTAAGTCATGACATGAGCAACTATGAGATAATTTGTAAGAAAGAAATCTCAGGAATCATAGATGGAAACTGAAAGCTATCAGCGTGTGATGCCTGGCCAGGGGAAGACAGACAGAGGGACCTGAGTAGTATTAGTAGGTGAGCAGAGCAGAAAGCAAACAGGTCAGATGGCATTTGCAGGAAGGGGCAGTTGGACATAGGTGCTGTGCAGGGCTGGCAGTGTCATCGTCTGACTGTGGTGGGTAATGAGCAGCTGAGTATGATTCAGATGATAAAAGGCTTCAGAGGCTGTAGCTCTTTGGGACTGTAAGAGAAAGGCTTACAGCCTTACAGCCTACAGAATAAATTTGAAAAATATTTTGACACAAAGTATTTATAGGGACAAAATCCTGAGCTACAATATAGCACTAATGAGTAGCGCCTAAATCTTGGTGTTTGGGTGCATTTAACAATAATAGATTGTCAACAAAACAGTTTTTTCATCACTAGTTCTTCATGGGTTTGTTATATTATGCAGACAGATGTGAAACAAGTCTTGTCAGCCTTTTTTGCTGAAGAAACATGACAACAGTGTTATCTCTTAACAAATAACACATAACCCTTCAGTCTATGTAAAAAAATATATATAGATACCATTTCACTTTGCTTCTTGGTAGCTTTGGTGTGACAAACAAGTGAGATTAGAAACTGTGATCTAGGATTCTAAAGCTTAAAAATGAAACAGAAACTCAGTTTTTAATTTGATAATAAATTAGAGTGCTCCCATCTAGAAAAAACGGAATGCACTAATATAAAGTTACAGATAATCTACATTATTAGAATTTATCAAAATTCAGCTATTCAAAAGCATGTTAGCAAGTAAATTGGCATTGTAAATGCCAATGTTTATTGAAGAACGGTTATACTATTCAGATTAAAAGAAAAAAAAAAACAAACATAGAAAGTAATGTTGGTTTTGAAAGGCAATTTATGCATCTTCCTGTTTTCCCCAGCCCTACCAACAAGTTCACTCTGTCTTGATGCACAGCAATGTTTCAATAGCTTTGAGGGTGAAAAGGTGCAATTGTGAAAAACACCTGCTGTGTTTATCTGCTCGTTCAGCATTCTTTCTGTTTTGGAACACTGGTCTGTAGGGACACAGGCTGAGAAGAAGATGCAAGGACAGATATGTTGGAGGTTTGGGAAAGGGTGATGCCTCTGAGAAGGGAGCAAAACCTGCTCTCATGGCGTGGCCCAGGTGTCCCCTGGCAGATGAGGCTGTTTTGCAGGGATGTGTTTTTTCAGGGACAGGTGTGCTAGTGGGAGAGGTTGCCTTGTTCTTTCTGCTGCCTGTGGAAAGAAGTGATTTGTGAGCTTGTACTGGTGAGTTGTTTTCCAGTATGACAGCAGAAGGTGGCCATCTGACCAACTTCATAAACTGCTGCTGATGGATTGGAGTGACATGCAGGAATTACTGGACCGCTCTGTCCAGGAGCTCTGTCCTCCAAGTTTCCTTCAGCCTCTACTCTGGCATATTCTTCATAGGCTGCTAAAATGCCTGGCTGTTCCTAAAAGTCATTTACACAGTAATATCTGTTTTGACCACCGTAAATGACAAATTATTCCACATGGCTACTTGAGTTGAATGATTCTGCCTGAATTCACTCTTTGATCATATTTTTTCAATTAAATTCTTTCAAGTCTCATTACATCGCTCACTTTTCAAATTACACCCGCTTCTGTCGCTAGATTTTGTTTGTGGGTTCGGGACCCCTTTATTAGCAAAAGTAGTTGATGGTGATTTGCTATTGTTAAATCAAGGGGGTGAATTGGATTTAGAAGGGCAAACAATTAGTTGGACTTTCCAGCAGCTCTAGGGCCGTAGAGAGAGAAGCTACCACAAAAGAAATGAGGATATGAGCTAAGTGTGTCCACCATTTGGTAGTAGTTGCTTTTCTGCACATTTTTAATCCTCTGTGAACTTGATATGCTGCTTTATATTATTAGAAGTCGAGGCTAGTGACACACTGGCAGCCTTCACTGGGTGCTGATTGAAACAAATTTATACCTGCAGTAATCCATAAGTACACTCTAGGCCTTACCAGTTTATGGTAGATAAAGTATTGTCACTGAAATCATACAAATGACGTGTTGACTGACAACATTCTTGGCTTCTGACAGTTTCCAGTACAACCACAGCAAAAAGTGTTCAGATAAATTAAAAGCTTATTTAAACTGAGCTGAAACATGGAAGTCCTTCCCAGTCCTTTGGAATTGATACTATTATAAGGGATTTACTTTTATGGTGTCAAATATAAGAGTTGGTGTTTGCTTAAAAATCTGAAAATATGTAATTGTGATTCTCTCCCAACAGCATCGTGTTTTGGCATAAACAGTTTCGTAATCTGCAATGAATTTATGAAATGGTTCAGTGTTGCTTAAGTAGTTACTTATCCAAAAATCCAGGTTAGCTCTGAAAGGTCACTGAGCTCTGAATATGATTTGTAGATGTAAATAAAATCAGGGCCAGCTTAAGACTCAGGTTAAAAAAGCAGGTGGCTGAGGAGCAAAAGCAGAACTGAATGTCCCCAGCAGTTTTGTGCAGCAACACGTCCTGTGCTCAGGACATGCCTGAGCTCTGGTGTGCAGGGATTCCTCAGTTAGCTCTCAAGACTTTCCAGCACAGCCACTTAACCTGTTTGCATGGCTCTTGGTACCCAAACTAACTCTGACATCTCTGCCTGGTATTGCACTCTGCAGAGAAGGCAGAGCCTCCGGATCCTGATGGAGGCTGGATGTGCTCTCACTCTCCCATTGTTGCTTTATTTTCTGACCTCCAGAGCCTTTTCTTTGGAGACAGGATGAAGCAGCTGTTGTTACCACCATTTTATCATCAAATAAGGCAGTAACATCAATTAGAGCACTGTGTGAAAATAACATTAATTTCAATTTATGTAATTTTAACATCAAAGGTCATATTGCAGCACTTTGTATTTCTGATTTTGTTATATTAAATTACTTTTTTGTTGTGAGCTGGTATATTTTAATTTGACTTGTGGCTCTACTATTTTTAATAACACATACAGCTATAATTTATACATTACTGAAATTTTTCCGCATTTCTGAAATGAGATGTCTTAAACATTTCTATTAAAATTTTTTTTAATTGATGTTTTGCAGGAAATTTCTTGTGAAATACCAAAATTTTCCCCAAATGCAAGCTCTGATTCCTGTCAGCACTCAATATCTCACCTAATCCCTGGGATCTGGGAGTTGCTTGAAGTGCGGGGGTGTTTTATTGCTGATTTTGGCCAGCAGCTCTGGTGAGAGCTGCTAGCTCCCCTCTCCCTTATTTGTTTGTATTTTCAAGCATGGGTCAGAGAGCCTGTTGTCTCAAATAAAGCAGAAAACATTTCAAAGAAAGCCTAAAGCAGCCTGTGAATTTTCCTGATGAAACAGCCTGAAAAGCGCTTCAAGATAAAACATGGTGACGTGTGGATGGTGGTACTTGGTCTGGCCTTCAGGGTTTGCTCCTCCTCACATCCTTGCATGGCCAGTGCTGCCGGGCACGGGAAGTGTTTGCTGTACTTGGAGCTGTCTCGCTTTTCCTGGAAGCAGATGCTCCTTCTTGAGAGCTCTATTTATTTAGCTCCACATCCCCAAAAGAAAAATTTCCCTTGTTTAGTGTTCACCAGAATTCTAAAGGGGTATTGAAGCTGTCAGAAGCTGTAGGACCGAGGGACACGTTTTTTATTCTTTCCCTCCTCTCCTGGTTTGGCAGCTTTAGCCTTTCTTTGCCTGCTGTGAACAACGTTCAGCTCACTCCCAGTGCTTGGCAGTCACCTCCACTTGTGACATATGGCCCAGGATGCCTCTCCCCTGTTGTATCCCATGCAAGTGTTCCAACTAGAGCTCCCTTTTGGCAGGAAATGTGCTGTTTCCAGCCAAAGGCCCAACTCCTGCTCCCTGTAACTTCATGGGGAGCTGGTGGAGTACAGTCAGAGAACACTGGAATATTGGCACTTTCTACTTTAGAACTCATTTTTGTTCTTAACAATCAATTTTATCCATAAGTTGGAACTCCCTTCCATACTTTGTAATACAGACAGCAAATCCCTGTGCAGAAAGCTCCCAGAAGAAGGGGGTAATGGATGTTTGTGCCCCATTTCCTTGGCTGATATGAGGTTGGATCTTACACTTTGGCCTGGAAGAAGGCAGGGAGAAGGGGGCTCACACTGTGGCTCTCCCAGCACCTGCTTGTGTGCCATGGTGGCTTTAGGTATCACTACACAAACAGCATCACAAAGAAGGATACAATGATTAACCAACCAGAGCTGCTGAGCTCAAAGTAAAGTGTGCATTTTCAGATTTTCCTCAAACGTAATGTAAGCAGTGAGGGGGGATAAAAACTGGTAAGATTTTCATTGTTTCTTTTTTAGTTCATAGCGTTAGTGCATTTCATTGACTGATGGATTGCGCTTGTAGTGGTAAATGCAGAAAGGCCTTCTTTCCTCCTGAAAAACACCCTTTAACATTTTTTCATAAGAGAACTTATACCAATATTTGAGTCCAAAAGAGAATAAATGAAAAGAATCTAAAGAAAACAATTGTTCAAGGGAAAAGATTTACAAAACAAAAGGCAAAGAGAAAAGCAGCTTGCTTGTGACTGCAGTTCTAACAACTGTGAAAATTGGATACTTGTTAATTTGGAAGTGAAATCTTAAAGTGAACAAGTTAAATCTGCAGAAGTTTTTAACTTCTGGGAGGGATGCTGCAGATTGTTTGAGAACAGAAAATCCTTCCTGTTCACTTCTAATATTGACATGTTAAAATATATAACATGTGTGTCATATCTAAAGTGACATTTATTTTCTCATATAAATTACACATTTTCATAGCAAGACTTCATCTCTTCTCCCTCTTTGCAATATCTTGACACAGTCAGGGAATCACTTTTTCATTAAATACAAGGGGCAGCCAAAAGCCTGCCCAAAATAAGTTTTTACTGGGAGTCCCAAGCTTTAAAAGATCTGTGGTAGGAGATACTGTTCTTAGCATTTCCTCTGCTGCACTTTCTTACAAATGATGCATTGCATCTTCTAGTATTTTTATTTTCTAAAGGAAACCTTCCTTTCTGTGACAGAAAGCAAGGCAGAAATGGGTTAAGTGCTGACAAATACAGTACTTAAAGACCAGGAAATGAATTTCACAGCTGGGTTCTCAAACCATTGCCAAAATAACTATCTATTTAAAGCTACATATAGGAAGTGCCAACAATTAGAGTTTTCTATTGATATGTTTTATGTGATTTGTATTAATTTTTACCAAGGTCTTTGTTTTGTAAATATTAGCTTTCTGTAATACAGTAAAGTATTTATCTTAAAACTTTAATTTCGATTCTGATTTGTTACATGTCTGGCATCCTATTAACTGCTGTAGATAGCTAAGCATGTTTCTGTGGTCAAAGCAGACTTAACTGTCACTAATTTCTGTAGTGACTTTAGTTTTTTTAGCTACCTCCGGCAAAGCCCAGTGTGATCCAGCAAGAGAAATGTGTCCATTTGCTTTTGACCCCATTTGGAAAATGGAGTGATTTCTCTGCCTTATTCAGAGTATTTTTTGTTTAACCATGCAAAAACCCCATTATAAATCTGCAGCAGCTCCTGTGTCTGCAAAGAGTCAACAGGAAAATTCAATCCAGAGCATGGTATCAGTACAGTGAGGGTGCCCATTCACCTGGAAGAAGTGACACTGCCAGTTCTGTTCTGTCTTTTAACATCTCTTTTTCACCTGACACCCAGCAAGGTCCTGATAAATTGGACCAGCTCGGCTGGTTTCAAGAGCACCTCATCAGAGTCTGTAAGCTGAGGATCTGGACAGTGTCTGAGGGATGCATGCCCATTTGTGGTTGCTGTGTGAAATGTGTCACTGTTGAAGTGACAACAAAATATATCCACAAGAATAAAAAAAAAGCTCCTTCATTTGCAGTCCCTCAAGTGATCCAGATTGACGACTTTTCCATTCACCAGAGTGACCTGTTAATACAGGGCTCATGAAAAATGAGTTTGGAAGATAAACATTAAGTATTACCTCCATATCTCCTGGAGAAACTGTGAGTTCTAAGGGCAGTGAGAAATGTAGCAATATGCTGCAGTCTATGAATTATATATAGTGTCAGTACTCTTGGCGCTTTACTTACAGCTCCACAGCCTGCCTTCCTGGCTCATGAACATGCAAAGTAATTAGAATGGCAAATAGCATTAGTTTTTATTGACCTATGTTGCCCCCTAGTTCTCTGTCATGTTCTTGAACATCATGGTTTTTTCCTTCCACCTTAAATCAGCAGTTTGCAGTTTGTAGCATTGATTATTTGGTATTGTCTAATTTATTGATGCAGACAGCCAAGACTTCCACACATGTTATGGGTTGCTCATTTCTCCAATGATCTGTCATTGTGCACAGCAACTGTAGCTCGCTGAATCACTGACTATATACTGTAAATGTCAGATATGAGCTCCCGCTTGAAAAATGGCCGTTCATTCCGGGAGCTGCTGAGCCACATTCTCTAAGTGTATTGTGCTTTCAGTAGTGGAGGTGACTTAGTATAAATGATAGGATTGTGGGGTTTTTGCCCACAACAGTGAGGTAAAGCACACATACTGAAAGAAACTTCTATGTTTTCATTTTCTGTGTTAGAGGAGGCTTCTTTCATCATGAAAGTGTAGGCTGGATGCTCATTCTTCTTTATTAATAATAGATGGGCAGATAGATGCACAGACATGAAATAACACTGCCCCTGAAACCATTTTGCTAATGGTAAAATAGATACACATGAGTGAGCAGATTGCCTTGTCCACTGAAAATGCAGCTTTCCCACTGAGAGAAACTGCAAATCTTGCCTTATGTTTTGTCTCATAAGAAAAGCCTGAGAACAGGAAGCAATGACTGTCTTGTTCCTTTGAAATGACTGGAGAAATTTTAAGAGGTGAATAGCTCTGCTTTAACTTGAGCTGGAGATCAGGGTTATATTTTCACAGCACAATGTTGACGCCTTTCAGAGCTGGTTTGTGCTGCCTGGCACTTGTGCCTGTGTATCTGAGATGAAAAGTTCTGCTGTGGAAGGAATAGTGCTCACTACTGAATTGTCAGCATTATTTCTTGCTGCAGTGATGTGATCCTCAAAGGTGCCTTATTCAAGTGCCTGTTTGGCCTGACCCTGTTTAGCTGATGAGATCTGACAGTAGTGGTATTGCTTCAGGCTCTGATGTTGCTCTTACGAAGTTCATCAGAAGACTGGAGCTAATAACTTACCGATGTTTGCTCTGTGCCTTGCAATTTTTAAGTTGAAAGGACATACAAAAATAGGCTGGGTGTGTTAAGTACCTTGTTTGTCTTTGATATGATGGAGCAGCATGGAAAATATGTTCTTAATTTTTATCAGCACCAACCAAGCTATTTTTTGTCTTTGATAGTATTGCTTGACCTTTTGTAAGCAAGAGAAAAATAAGCATTCAACTGAATTTGTATGTACGTGTTTATTACTCCAGTCTATTTCAAAGGGATAGGTATCTACTCTGTTACATTAGACTTTCATGTACTGACTTATTTACTCTGTGTGTAGAGTGGTTTTTGCAATGCAAGCATGTTTCAGTAAATAAAATCAATTCGCAGCCAATGGGAATGCAACAGTAAGTGATTTAACTTTTCATCTTTTTCTTCAGCTTATAATGAAAAGCTCTCCAAGGTATTTTTTTATGACAAGCCCTGTGGGCTGAAGTACTCTGAGAAAGTGCAGAAGAAATAAAGTGCAGAATTGCAAACCAAAATGATTTAACAGTAAAATTAATAAACAGTATAGTTATAAATTTCTAAGGCAGCTTTGGGTTCTTATCCTCTGTTTTTACCTGGCGTAGCCCAGCAATGGATCTAAAGGCCTGTTTCTCCTCGGAAAGGGCAGTGTGGTCTATGTGCTCTCTGATTTTTTTTATCTTGGCTGGTGCTGGTTCTCCTGTGTGGGTACCTGTCTGCCAGGAATTGGTCTGAGATAATTTCATAATCGATTGAGATGATAAAAGGGCTTTGGTTATATTGAAGGGGGCTAGATCCAAGCACCAGATGGCTTTTCATCTTTATGCAGTGCATATCACATTAGCAATCCAGTTGTGGATAGTTGAGCCGCCCATCCTGGGCCGGGAGTGGTTATAGTTCCTGGCAGGGAACGAACCAATTTGCCATAAGCTGTGTATGCCCTTATAGTTTCTCTGCAATACACTAACATGCTGCTTTTTCTCCCTAAATGGGAGAAGAGATGCACCTGGAACAAGACCCTGCCAGGGCTATGACAGCTCTGTAACCTCTAAGTGGCCGTAGCAACTGTATTTAGGCAGATGTTTTAAAGGAGAGTATTATCTAAATATCGGTACACGTGACTGTGCAGTAAAGTGATCTGATTTAGAGATGCCATTTGTGTTTCTCCTGGGACATGCACATGTTGCAAAAATACAGGCAACTTAATTTGTAAATGAAATAAGAGGGGTGCTCAGTGAGTCCTTCAGCATGGTGTGGATGCCAATATGAGAGGAAGGGACCTCAGAAATACTGTGAGAAGGATTAGATAGGGAGAGAGGAAGACCTTTGGTAGTTGGTTTTCTGATATAAAAGTCTGTTTGAAACTGGTGAAAAACCTAACCGAAGTATCAGGTTGATGAAGAAATGTGACTTATTAGAGAAAAACCATGAGTTTTGTCAGAGAGGAATGTTAGCATTTGCCCCCTTAAGAAATTCTTTTTTCTCCTTATAGTAAGAATTCCATTCTGGCAAAACCTGCAGCTTTTCTGTGTTGTTCTCCAGAGGGAGAGAATTCACTGCTTTCCTAGCTAAAAGACTTTTTCTATCACTTGACAAAAAGCTGCCCTAAAGCTTTGGGCAGTGCAGCACTCAGAGGAAATACTGTGATCACAGACTGCTGCTGGGAAGAGAAGATGGTGAAGAGGTCAGTCAGGAAATGTGGAGTCCTCAGGGGTTAGAATTGTGGTTCCTCCTATAACTCTAGCAGTGATAAAGCTTGTTAAGTTCCCCCCTTTAACAGGTTTCATACATCTTACACAAAGAAATGTTTCATTGTTTACTCATGTACTGAAGTTAATTCACTTGGGACTGTTTGTCTTAAACTTATCCATGAGAAATTTCTCTTCCATGTTAGTGGCTTCCTATACAGGACTGTTCAAGTTCCTGTAGATCATGGCCACATGACTGAAGCAGTATGCTAAAGCATGGACATACTTCTGACAGTTCCCTCAAGGAAACTTATCAATGCCTTCATTCCAGAAAAGCAGTGTCATGGAAACTGAGCACACCTATAATGTACATGTTGAATCATTCTATTTGTGGGGAAAAATGCCTCTTTTTTTGGGTTTCGTTTTTCATGTCTGCTTTTTCTCCACTTTCCCAAAATGAATAATTCTATTCCCCACTATCCACTGTTCTGGCATTGCAATGGGAATTGTGCATTTCGTAAGCAAATACTGAGGTTTATTTCATCTGGAGCTCATGATGTGGGGGGGAGGTTAATGAGACACATCATACTCTGAAGATAAGGAGTGTGAATTACATATATTAGTTTAATGTAGAAGATATGGACTGGAAAGAAAGTTGGTTCCTTTCCATTAAGTTGTGGGAGGGTCAGAGCAACAGCTTTGGGCACCTCCAAAGTCTCTGGCTATCTGAAATAGATCTATATTCCCTGTCAGCCCAGACCTCATTTTCATATTTAAAATGGTACTTGCTTTCTTTTTCTAGCCTTCAAAAGGGCTTTAATTCTTTCCCTCATTCTGCCAGTGCTCAAGCTGCTACAGCTGCTGCTGTCACATTTAATAAGGACTTTGTAGAGTTTAAATATTGTGTTGCGCACCAGCTTTTCTTTGGCACAAGAGAAGAGCTTTGTTGGTAAGTTCGGGTGCTCTTCACCGACACAGTGGCTGCCATGGGGTGTCAGCTGAAGGTGACAGGAACTTGTCACTTGCCCCGGTACTCACGTGAAGCTCCATGTGGTGCCTGACACCACAATGCAGCCATGGATGGAGGTGCTGCGGGACAGACCCCATCCAGCGTGGAGCCCTTGCTGATTTGTCTCAGGACTGTGGTATTTGAAAATGTATGTCTTTCAAATAAGAACATAAAATTGACCGCACTACAGTTCCTGACCTATAGTTGTGCCATTACACTGACTTTGTGGTTGCGTATTTCTTATTTGAAAATCACTGGTGATCCTGTGGTCCTTTTCATGCAGTAAACAGGTAACTTCCCCTTGCTCAGTTGTAGATGAGGTGGGAAACAAGACAGCAGTGTGAACAGTAGCTTGACATTTCAAAATACCAGAAGGAGGAGGAAGTGAGACTAAAACTTGATGTCCTCATGCCTACAGTAACTTATTGAAATATTCTTCTCCCCAGCCTTGAGCTCTGTATGTGTCAATCCAGCTGAATATAATTGGGGCTGTTTACTGTGACAGACAGTCAAAATTCAAGAAAAACTTGGCAGAAAACACTCAGCCCCCAGTCTGCAGTGTCTACTGTATAGCTTCCTGTGTACCTTGTATCTCTCCCAATTCTCCTTCCCACCAAAATCCTCCATCTCTCTGCACAACCAGGCTAGATATTTACATTCATTCTCAATGTTAAACTGCATTAAAAAAGCCCATTTCCTTCCTGAAGCTATTCATCTTCTCTCTGGACCTTTGATGACATCCTCTTCCTTTGATTCCAAATCATTCTCATGTTTTCAGTATGACAGAGAGGGTTTTTATTTTTTTTTCCCCCTAACACTAGAAAAAGACCAACCTCTCTTGTTAGGATTTCTTTTGAAGTATCCAGGGTGAAAAGAGCTGAGCTGCAGGATAGAAAAGTATTGCTAAAACATTTTAAAAAATTGATAATAAAGTCTAGGTTAAAAAAGAAGTTACTGTGGAATGCATATATTTTTATCTGAACATTACAGGCTGCTCTTTTGTTTAAATTTTCTAGGTGATGAAGGAAAATAGATAAGTGCTCATTTTGGTAAAAATACTACATTTCAAGAATATTATCAATTATATTTGGATACCTCATGGCATGTTTCTGTCCTTTAAATAAGATTGATTTTGGCTTAGTGTGCTTTTACTGCTCTGATTCTGCCTTAATTCACAGACATTTGCATTTCTCTGCTTTCCCTGTTGGTGATGTGTTCGGTGAGTAACAGCTTGCTGGGTTTACATTATAAAAATTAGAATAAGAAATGAAACTGCAGATCCTTATCTTCAAGTAAAGATGCCTAAATTAGAGGAAATCTTTCTGTTGTTCTTGTGTTTACTAAATATAAGGTCGTAGTCAAATCCCATCTGCAAGTGTGGAAAGTGGCAGTTTAAGTTCCCAAATCTATGACATAGCCATGCCTGTTAACCTAAAACAAAAGAAAATTAAACATAGAGATTGTTTCCATCTTTGAGGTTCTCTGTCATTCTAACACATGCTTAAATGTCTGGCTGAGAACTTATAACCAGGCTGTGCTGTATCATCATGGAAAAAAGAGAGAGTCTCCAAAGAATGGGAGCAATCTGTGACCCAGCACCAATATTCCAAATCAGTCCAAAGACCTGGTAGAGAGATGGAAGGAGGTAGCTAAAACAGGTACCTAAAAGCAATCCAGAGCTTCAACCAGCTCAAATCAGCAGTAGAAATGAAGGAGACAGTGCTGCTTTGTACTGACCTTTATGTTTAATTCTCAGTTGGTTATTATGGAGATGGGTTAAAAAAGTTGCTCCTGTTGATTTAGATTCAGCCTGCGCTTGTCATGTGTGCCAAGGACCTTGCCACCGGAGAGGGCATTGCAACGTAGCACAAGTAACAACAAGAGCAATTGTTCTCCTCTCATCTGAAGCCCAATTACTATTTAAAATCATTATTTAAAGCTGTTGTCATAAACCCTTTCATAGCAGGAGCAATTTTGAAATATTAAATGCTGTTTTCCTTTTAGCCATACCCAGGACAGGGGGAGATGGAGTCACTCAAAAGCATGTGGCTGCAATTTCATGTATGAATCTCATTTGTAAATGTAACAGACATGGTGCTGCAGTGATGGGGTGGTTGTCATGGGTCCTGTGTATCGCTCCTGGAGGCAAGATCTACATGTACTGTAAAGCAGTGGAGGAATGTAGCTCTGTTCCACCTCTGTCAGAGGGTGTGATGACTGTCCAAGGGACAGGATAGATGCCACCACACTGTCATGGTGCTGCATCCTTGCAGCACTGTCTGCTGGGCTGGCTGGCACAGTTCCCCTCCCCCAGAGGCCTTGGTTTTGAGTTTCTGACCTTCAAAAGAGAAAAAGAGCATCTAAACAGATATTTTCCTTGCAACAAAAATGGCAACAGCAGCAACAAAAACAGCTCTGGTCTCTGTTCACGCCTGGGAAATTTCAGCCTGAAAGGGGAAGATTTGGAAGTCACTGACTCAGCATGAAGGGGGCAACCTTGTAGCATACATGTGTGTACAGCTGTAACTATTGTAACAAGGGCTAATGTGTGCCAAAAAAATGTGGCAAAACATAACATGAGAAGTGTAGGTGATAGGAAAGTAACCGGGTGAGGAAGTAGTACAGGGCTTCTAAGAAATTCATTGCAGCATGAAACTGAAATTAGGATATTTGCCAGCTTCCTGGGGTGAAGGTGACTGTGCTCTAGACAGTCAACATCAGGAGGAAAATCCAAGATGCAAAAGCAAACACGTATTAATCTGGTTTCATGTAGGGCAGTCCTTTTGACCTATAGCAGTTAGATGGATGTGCCACTCCATGACTCATTCTGTGCCACTGAAGGGGCAAACATCTGAAATGAACAGTCTGGCTTCTGTTGATGTTAATCAGAGGAACTTTTGTTGGCCTCAGTGGGGTTCCACCACTGGGCAGGTGAGTATTTGGTCTGTGGCAGGCATAGGTGCCAGTGCTGGAGAAGAACTGCTCAGATGCATAGGCTAAAAAGTTACAAAAGTAAGAGTTGAGGCGAGCTGTCAAGAAAAACCTTCAATTTTCATGGAAGAGAGTGAATTTTTGGTGGGTGTTAAATTCCCTTTGCCACGGAGAGCAAGCTTTTCAAGCCATTCTTTGTCCCTAGCTAAAGAGAAACATATGCAGTTCCAGCTGTGGAAATTATCGTGCAGTAAACTAGTCTCAAATGACTTTGCTACTTCATTTTGTAGTTATAATTTTGGAAGCATATCACAGCAAGGGCCTTCATCCAGGGCTAAATTCAAATCAAGTTTTGAATTTTGAAATTGAAGTCTGTTGTGAAATCCCCAACCATTTAAAAATAAATGCCCCTGGGGAATTTAGCAGAAAAATGAAAAATGAAAATTTTATGTTAAGCAGTTCATTCAAAAGATAACAAAGAGGAGGGATGAAACAGTTGTTTCTTAACTACAAAATACTCTATTCACTTAGTTTTTGGATTATCTTCTCTGCAGGAAGATGTGAAGACATTAAAATAAAAGGAGAGGTATTTAAATTTATAAAATTTATAAATTTATAAAATAAAAGGAGTGCATTTATACCGGGAGCAGGCATGCACATCCATCTTGCTGTGTATTGTTAAAATGATACCACATATGTGAGCTTACTCAGAGCTCCTCATTCTCGGCTTGTGTAGACAAATGCTTTGGAGCTGCTTGAGCTTTCTGGTGACACCTCTGACTCTGAAGTTCCTTACTCAAGAATGTCACGAGGTACTCATGGAATTTAATTGATTTCTGTGGGACCAAGGTAAAGCATGAGATTATTGCCCATCCCTTGACCAATTGTCTGCTGCATTCAGCAAAACATAAACAAGTGTTTTGTTCTGGTGGAAGTGGAGAAGATGTAAGCACAATGCTTAAGAGCAGTCTCAAGACTTGGGCAGAAGAGAAATGGAGTTTCAGACAAGGGTGCGTGTGAAAACCTGTGCAGGGTTCTGTCTCCCACAGCTGCCTGTGGTCACCTCCAGCAGTACATGTCAGAGCACAGCTTTTCCAGCTGTGACAGCACCCCACTACAACTGTTGTTATAAAACATCTAGTCCTTTTCCCTAATGCCCTCTAATCCCAAACACTTGAAAATACACAGGAAACTTATGCTGAATCAATACCTTATGAATAAGAAGGCTTTTCTTACAGAGCTCTTGACAGAAATGAGTGTTTGGCTCTTTTATTGAACAAAGTGTACTTGTGCAGCAGCTTCATCTCTAAATGACATTTTTAGCTGCAGCTACTAGAAACATAAATGGCAAAACCCCATGCTCTGTTGTGAAGACCATTTTGAAAATAAAACTTGTCTTGTGCTCATGTACCAAGTAATAGTGATAATAAAAAAGCTGTTCAGAAAGTGCTACTACTTGAATTAGGCCTGTCTTCATCTTGTTAAAATAAATGTATTTATTAAGTATGCATATCTTTATCTCTTATGTAATGAGAAGAACAGAGGCATATCACAGATCCGCAGCGTCTTTTGTGCTCTGCAAATTCGATGCGACAGTCACCAGACAAAAAGTGATTTATTCTGTGTCTTGTAATGGGTGGAATAATTAGCAGTAATGGCATCCATCACTTCTACAACATGCTTATCTCAGAACTTTTCCATTGATTCAAGAGAAAAGCAGGAACAGAGCAATAAAAGTCAGTTATATACTTGGTCCTTTAACTTGGTGTGCCTGATTTGGACACCTGATTAATAGGTCTCTACAGCTTGAACAAAGTGTCACTTAGAAATGTGGACACAGTCTGGCTTCAGTTTGTCAGAAATTAATTCAGCAAGGTTAAGAACAAGAGAAAAATAAGCACCACAACTGTCTATGGGATGTTAAGGCTGTCAGAGGAGTTTCAATTCTTCTCTCTGCACAGACACTTTATTCACTGGGAGCATAAATAGCTAAAGTTTTTGGAAAAGTTTTCTGTCATTGTGAAGCATGTGATCTTGGATTTGAAGGAGGAGATGGTATCTTAACAAAATAGTACATGAGTAAATTGTTGCTCAATTCTGATATAACTTACCTCTGATTTCCAGCACTTGTTCACTCCTTCAAAAGTTCAAGTTTTTAAAGTGAGACCGTTTGGGAATCTGACTCTGACTCCACAGACAGGCATTTGGGGTTACTGTATTTCTCTCTGCTTTTTTTGCCTTTTTTTTTTTTAAACAGCTGGTGCAAAGCTGCTTGCCATCAAACTGCACAGAAGTGGCAATTCAGTGCAGTAGTATCCTCTGACAACAATTTGGGAGCAAATGTAATGTTGCATTAGATACGGGGCATGCCCTAGTGTAACCCACACTCCTGTGCATCTTTCTGCAGCTCGTTGCTTGTTTTCTGCCTTCAGTAGTCTTCTGTTAAAAAGTAAAGTTTATTTGCTAGCTTTGTTGGTTTTGAAAAATAGGGGAGCAATAACTGAGTACAAGACATGGACAAAATGGCCCTCAGAAAGCAACTGTAGAAATCAAAATCAGTGGGATTAGTCTTTTTTTCTTCATTGAAAGTAAAACTCAACCACATTACAAGTGTTGGAAATGTCTGGGAAGGATTAGGTACGAGATCCATGAGTAGCCTACATGCAGTATGAAATTGGCTGGCTAAAGATTATTTCAAGGTTAAAAGAGGGAAGGAGATAATTTTCTGGCCATAAATAATATTTGTAATTATGCAAAGTATGGTTAAAAGGGCATTTGGATCTTTGGCTTTCTCACCTGAGATAGTTCCCTTAATACTGATGTCTTCCTCAGCACTGTTTTATGCTTCATCATTTGGTGTGAGGTGAAGGAGGGAAGAGTTGGTTACCATGAGTAAACCACATCAGATCTACAGATTTTGAATATTTTCCACAAGTAGATCTCAGATTAAGGACGGGGCAGTTCCACGCTTGCTCTCTAGGAAAGTAAAAGTAATTTTCAGGAGTACCTGTGAGAGCTCAGAGGAGGAAGTGGAATTATCTCCAAAGCCCACCACCAGTTCTGTCCAAAGAATGCATTCAGAAGAGAAGCAGGTCACCTAGAAACCTTTACATGCTGATATGAACCAGTACTGGAGAACTGGGCCTGAAAAATCACAGTACCTGCTTGCAAAGAAAGGAACACTGGGAAAATGTTTTGTTCACTCCTATTAAATCTGTACATTTGCTTGTATGATTTGGGAGTTATTTCCATTATAATCCAAGCAGAACAAAAATTCCTTACAAGCAAGAATCTTTCTGGCTGCTATAACTCATCACATTCAGATGAAGAAGGAAGAAAATTTTTTGTTCTCTTGTCCTATTGACCCAGCATGATAAAGATACATCTGGTTGAAAGTAGCGGCACTACTTACCATGGCTGCTGTCTGGCTGCATGGAGATCTGAAGCTGCCAAAACTTAAACCTTCAGGGTTTCAGCTCTGCTGCTCACCGTATTCAACTCACAGCTTTGAACAAGTTATTAAATTTGGAGTGTGTCCTTTCCCCTCCCAGCAAAAGCTCGAGCATACCTACTGTATACACAGAGTGTAGGATACCCAGTGAATTCATGCTTCCAATATTCTGTAGGTAGAAGGACAGAACTCAAAATAATAGCTGTTGTTATCTACTGGGGCAGTAACTCTAAATTCTTCCTGTGCTTGGCTTCAGCTGAAAAGTTTTCATGTTTGGATAAGCCATCACGTAATCTCAGAGGGTGTTTTAGCTGGGAATGTGGAGCTGATTGTAAAAAAGTCCATGCCCCAGCAAATAGTTCTTGTATAATTGGTAATATGCCAGCAGGACAGTGTTCCAGTAGCTTAGATTCACACCAGTCCTAAAAAATGGAAGCTGGGGCAGAACAGCAGCCATGTACTGTTGGACAGTGTTAGTGTTTGTCCTGCATCCAAACACTTTTAAGACTAGTCATACAAAATTGAGGTCTGTCCTGAAATCAGAAAATTGTTTATGGATTCAGAAACGTTAAATCAGTCACCCAGGGTGTGAGGAGGATTGGTGCAGAACTTCCAGTTCTGGCTTGTCCCTTTGGTTTCAGACCTAAACAGTTCCTTGCTGCAAAGCACCTGATCCCAGGCTGCCCCAGCTTCTCAGGTGGTAACACAAAACCCAGGACTGTGTACAGTGATAAATAACAGCAAGGAGTCTATTAATCATGGTGTCTGTAACATTAGCACTCTCGTAAAAAAGCTCTATTCGTGTAGTTCCATATTAGCTATTTTTTTCATAGGGAATAAAAATACCTGGATGAGAGCAATATGATTGACGTCTATTCAGAAGTTAGCCCCCACAACAGTAGCAAAAATTTTCTGGAGAGGCCTTACTGGTGTTAAATCTCTCAGCAGAGTGGCATCATTTTACTAGCAGACTAGATATGATGTAAAAAATTGTATCTATTATAGCCATCCCAGAGGCATTCATTCAGAAGAGAGTAATGAAGCACAGCTTACAAAAGAGATTTGTCCATTTGGACATGCTGAAGGGCCTTGAGATAAGAAATAATTCTCACATAAGAAGTTCCTGAGTTAAAATATTAATTTATAGGAAATACTTTAAAAAAGGTCTTTTGAGGAGATTTTTCAAGGCTCAGGTTTCTCATTTTTGAAACCTTTAGAGCTTACCTCACCTGGTAAGAATTTGCAAATCCAATCCCAGTGATTTGTGTGTTCACATTCACACTTTTGAAAGCATAGTAACTTCCTGAGCAAGGAGTATGTTTTGTTCAGGACATAGCCATGCTCTGTTCTTGGGATTAGTTCAGGGAGCTCATTCTTCTGGTAGTTTCAGTGGACAAACCTTTGCCATGATGGAGGCTCGTTCGCCTTCCCTGAATGGTGCAGTGGGGATGGATGGGTGTCACTGCAGAATCCTGCCCACTTTGTTTACTTCCTGAAAGCCCTCCCTGAGCAAGTGGGTTGGAGGCAATTCTCTGACAGACCGAGTTGTTTTTAAAATTACTTAGAGACATAAGAAGTACAAAACCATACATATAGCAACAACCCCACTTTTCTCTTTGGAGGAGCTCGGTTTTCCTGGTACTGTATGTCCCACTCCACCCATCGTCTCTCTAAGGTCTGTTCTTCCTCTGACAGGGCACAGTTTGTAGCACCCCTTTTGCATCCAACTTAGCAGCCAGATTTCAGCTTACATGCCAATATGCATTTCTTGGGATGTCTATATACATTTTCGTAATTAATTTATAAGGTGTACTATCAGATACTTTGCTAACATCTGAATTTCTGACCTGTGCTGCTGCCTGCCTTTACTGTTACAATTCTGCCAAAGAGCAATCAGCTTGTCTAGGGTGGTTAATTCTGTGTGTACCATGCTGCCTGCTGCTTGCGTAGCCATTACCCAGTAGGTATGTAGAGAGTGGTACTTTGAGAGATGGAAGAGGAGATATGAGAGTTATTTTGTTCTTGTAGCTTGCTAGAAACACTGAAAAACTATGAAGGCTACCGTGCTTCTGTTGAGCTCAGTTTTTGGTTGATGTAGAGCTTTCCACTCCTCTAAATGTCAGATATTACATGTAGTCCAGCTACTAAACCCCCCTGGTCAACAGGGTACAGGAGAGGAGTGCATTGGTTTGCCCTTTGTCTGTTTTTGTGATTATTTCTTGTTAACTTCCAGAAGTCTGGTTCAAATTAATAAAAAAGATATTGAAAATGCAGCAGCTAGGAGAAATTGCTCCTTTTTAAGAATTGCTTTTATATTAGTAGATTATTAGATGTTTGGAGTCTTTTCAATGGAAGAGACAGTGTCAAAGTCCCATTTGTGCCTGCTTGCTTCAGATTGCAGATTAAGAGTTCTTTTAAAACGGTGTTGAAAAATGACATTTATAAGAAAATGCAAGGAAATTGGACTGTGTAAAAATAATGGACTTCATTAGAGAGCTTGGGGACAGGTATTGTAGCTGGTATCTTTCCTTATTTTGGTTTTGGGAACATCTGATGTTAATCTTGATTGCACAAGATGAAAGAACCATCCCAAAATTCAGCAGAGTCCCCTGTGCTTAGGGTTACTCTGGTAACAATTTCATTTTCAGGAGCTGGGAATAGTTTCTCAAAGGTGATCACTAAAATGAAAGGTTTCTCTTTTCTTTGACACATTTAAGAGGCCAGATCTTGTAGGCACTCAAAGCACTTGATGAAGTCCAGTTTTTTTCTCTGCACCTGATGAAAGTAGTGTTACATTTGGTGAGACGTTCCCAAGTAATATCTGCTGTTTACTCAGTTATTTGCTATCATCTGGGCAGAGTGTACTTACCTCTCCAACCTGCAAGAAATATGAAATTTGCCTCTGGCTCTTTAGATTTTATATTAAGCTATTTTTCAGTCTTTAGTGAAGAAAAATCTTTTTCCTGCTGTTCTCTCCTTAGTGTTGGAAGTGGCAGAAGTCTCGTCCTGCCATCTCACAGCCTCACTTCCTGTCAGCACTTCTTTTATTGCTATGAGATTTTTTGTTCCTCACCATATAGCTCAAGCAGAGACTCCCAGCCAGTCCTAGGCCTGTCCATGACATGCAAGAAGTTGTTGTTCTCCCCAGTGCCACAAGCCATGTTTTGGGGTGAGTCTGTCTGCCGATTGTGTGCACAGAGGTAATGTCTTCTGTCTGCTTCAAGGTATGGTATCAAAGGTTGTGCAGGACTAAACCCTAAGCCTGATTTTCTTGGGTATGTTGGTTTAACAAAACCTGGTTTGTGGGGGCAGGAAAAAAAAAAAAGAGGAGCTGCTCGAAACTTCTATGTCCGGCACAGAGCCAATTGCTGAGGGCTCTGACGATGGGCAGATTACTAGCCCAATTAGACAAGTTGGTATCACCTCTGTGATGACATATTTAAGAAAGGAAAAACTGAGAAGTCCTCTCTTTCCTCCCCCAAGGGGTGGTGAGGCAGCTGCCGGGGCCCATCCCGTCAGGGGGCTGCCGGGGGCCGTGCGGCCAGAACCTTCCTGAGGCTGGCACCGTGCAGCCGGGCCCCTCCTGAGGGCAGCGCCGCCGATGCGGTGCTGGCAGGGACCATGTGGCCAGCAGCGAGAGACATGACAAGCAATTTAATTCCCCGATGTGGAGCAGGGATATCAACCTCTCAACTGCAACTTACAGACACCAACTTTCTTCTGAGTCAGAGGAAAAGGAAAAGTGAGGACACGTGAGGAAAACCAACATGGCGGCACCGAGGTCAGTGTGAAAAAGGAGAGAGAGGAGGTGCTCCAAGCGCCGGAGCTGAGATTCTCCTGTGAGCCATGGTGAGGACTATAATACAACAAACTGTTTCCCTGTAATTCATTAGGTGCATGGGGGGTGCAGAGATCCATGTGCATAGCCCGTGAAGAAGAGTACTCACACTGGAGCGCGTGGATGCTGAAAAGCTGTAATCTAGTGAGGAACTCGAACAGAGAGAGAGGACCCTTGCTTCCAGAGATAAAGAAAGACAGACCCTTGCTTCCAAACTAGAACAGCTTGTCCTTAAAAGACTAAACTCTGTGAACTAAAATGACCCACACTAGGCAGTTGTGGGAAGACTGCTTGACCTGTGGTAGGATTTCACATTGCAGCAGGTTTGGGCAGGCTGTTGCTTCTGAAAGATAAAGCCACGCTAGAAAAGTTCACAGAGAACTATCTCCCGTGGGAAGGATCCCACGGCACAGCAGAAGAAACTCTTTTCTTTAAGCATATTGAAGAAATGGAATACTGACCAAAACCCCGTTTTGTTTCCTTGCGAGGTCGGTAGAAAGAGGGAGGGACTGGGAAAGAAAGGTGTTCTGAAGGTTTGCTTTGGTTCTCATTACCCTTTTTACTTTTAATTCTGTCAATAATAAATCATCTTTGTACTGTTTAAGTTCTGAACCTGTTTTGCCTTAAAGATTTTTTCAATAATCCTTATCTCAACTCATGAAAATAATTTCCCCTCCTCTGCTTAGCTATAGCAGAGAAAAATGAGTGAATAGTTTTTCAGGTGCCTGGCGCTTACCCAGCGTCAAACCCCGACACTTGGGAATAATACATGGAAGCCTCTTCTTCCTTTGTACATAGGCTGGGCTATTCAAACACAACAGGGAGGCCGGGCATGGAGATGTGGTGTTGGTGGCTGGAGCAGCTTACCAGAGCTACTCCTCATTGATAGTGTCAGGAAACTTCTTACCCTCAGATGATCCTGTCTTGTGGCAGCAGCTTGGTCTGCCTAGAGCTGTTTTGGAGGTTTCCTGTGGCTGGGAGTGGGGTGAGGAACAGGAGAAATATGGAATTAGGAGCGACAGCAGGTGTTGGCGGTAACAGGAGAAGGCTTGCTTGCAAATCCCAAGAGTGCTCCTATTCTGAAGTGAAAATAATGAGAAAAAGCAGGGAGACTTCACGCAGACCCAGATATGGGGAGGCAAAGCAAAGAGAAAGAGGAGGGCATGTTTTCTTTGTTGTCTTTATGAGTGATCTCACACAGTGTCATCCACCCATGTTTTGTTTTTCCACACATTTTTCATCATTCTGGATTTTGTTTTGCCTTTTTCATTTCCCCAGATGTTCTCTGCAGTTGTGTGTCAGCAAGGAGAATGGATGCATGATTTCCTCACATTCCCGGTATTTACTTAGAGGGGAAGCTTTGTGTATGTGTACAGACAGACACATAGACACAGGTGTGTAAAAGCATGATGGTAAATTCTGTAGGCTCAGAATTGGACATCCACAGTGGAACTACTTCCACAGATACGAGCTGCCAGCCTACATATGTTCTGGCACCTGCTTAACTGTACTCAGACTGAATACTTTATTATTTGCCGTAAGGAGTAGAAGCTTTTGAACCCAGGTGTAACCTTTCCAAAATGAGCTCTTGCGTGCAGTGGCATGTCAGGAAAGGCTGCTGTGCTCTTTCCCTGGGCTACAGGTGTTTGAGTCTGTGAGAAGCTCCATGTTCCCATTTGCTCTGCGGTCCCCTTCAGGTGCTTTTGATCTGGAGTTTATTTTAATTGCCTTGAATTGTCTGTTGGATATCTCTGTAGTTATGGAACTACTGAAGTGATCTCTCATTATGTGATTTGATGTAGGCATAATTATGACATTATAGTGTGTAATATATTCATTTTGAGACAGGCCTATGATAAAATTCACATCTGCTTCTTTCTCTAGAAAAACTTTTTTTATTTTTCACTTTCAAGGTTGAATGGGAGGTTCTACAAAGAAGGTGAGGGACCGCAGTGTGGTTTGTCTCAGATCTGACATACCTTTCCACACTTGGGTCTTAATGCAGCCTTAGTAAGTAGAATTCCTTGCAGAACCCAGACAGTCACTGCCTTCGGGTTCTCATAAGGGAATGGAAAAGTGAAACATCTTTTCAGTGAAACAAAGGAAATTGATACAGTATGTCCTATGATTGAATGTTAATTCTGTTACAGGGCAAATACTTGATGGATTGAGATGTCCTATTGAGAGCAGATCTGATCACAGGCCTTTAAGTGAATACCGTGCCTTTTAACTTGTATCTTATTTCCATTTAGAAGTAATTAAATGACTTTCAGATTAAAATGGGAATTAACTTGTGGTGATTTAGATCTTCATACAGACGGTGTGAAAGTATCCCATTTTTTATTTTATCTGCATTTTAGCAGAAATTTATAATAAAATTGAAATGTTGCTTTTAATAGAAGCTTTAGGTGTTATTGAAGAAGTCAGTTGGGATTGTTTTAGTTCTACACTGTTTTTTTTACCTTTAGCAACTATATTTTAACCCAGCCTTATGCAATAACATGGTTAAAATACAGAATTAATTTAAATAAAATACATTTTTAATTGACAAAACCTTTCAAATACAAATTTTATTTTTGGTTTGGGAAATGCTATCTCATCAATACGGACCTGCTCATGGAAATGCATGGATATTGGTGGAAATTCAAGGGTATTGGCAAAAGTGAGGGCATTATAGGAATAGCCAGGAGGCTGATTGTCCATGCAATCACCTTGCGGAAACTGAAATTCTCATCTCTAATTAACTATTTGCCCTTTTTACCAGACCACTGCAGCTTTTATTCTGTTGTCTCCTCTTCTGATGTTTATTCAGTGTTTTGAAATAGAAGGATCAGGATTTGTTTATAGCTTAAAAGGAATATTGGAAAAAAAATATCTCCTCTGACTTTCCTGCCAGACTGAATTGCTGTTTTCTAATTATCCCTAAATCAGTGCAATTGTAAAGAGTGGAAAATGGACAGGAAATATGTTTGACCCAAACTTTCAATCTTGGCTTGCACACTGTACATACATCAGCCCTTAGGGTATCCCAGGGTGTCACAGCCTGAATCATTTCAAGGTCTGAGAATGATTCTATTTAATGCTGGTGTCACACGCGACTAATATCACGAGTGTTTTCCCATGGCAGAGTTTCATTATCTGCTCTCAGCAGTGGAAGGGGAATTGCTTTATGCCACCCCTTTTTTTGCACTGGGTGGATCTTTGAGTGCTGGGCACAGCTGAGCTGACTTCTCCCTGAGAGCTCAGAGACATGTGGAGGGGACAAATGCCTTCTGCTGGGAATTCCAGTGTAGCCCTGAGAAGGGATACACCAGAGGTATCCCTTGGGTATGTAATTTCTGTGCACAGACAGGGAGGGCAGGTGTATCACATCCCCTGGCAAAGGAATTAGCAGCTCCCTACTGGTGCTGGAAGACAACAGGTCAAAGATTTTACTAGAGCCCAGAAATCTCTGTAACTCAAGAAAATTCTCAATTATCAGACAAATCTTGCCCTCTCTTCAACACTTTGAGTCAATATTTAAAGACATGAAGCAACCACTTTCCTAGGAAGAAGATTCCTCTTTGGCTGGATATTTCTGTTCTTGCAGCCTATTTCTCTCTAGTCTTAGGCACTATTTTGTTGTCTTTAATACCCCTTGATTGCATCTTGTTATCATCTTGTCTTGATTAGCTTTGTGGCTCATTATACAAAAAGGGTGCTAATCTCTGTTAATTAGTTCCTTATTAGAGTCAGTTGAGATTTGTAGCACAATAAGTGAGCTGTATTTCTGATGATAAATAATCGGCTGCCAAGGAATCCTTAGCATGAAATTGTGTCAGTATAAATGATGATACTTTAATATTTTATGTGGGTTTGTATATGTTTACTACAGTACTTCTTGATTCTTCCAGCTGCAGTTCCCAAAACTTCTTTTTTTTTGTCCTGTAGTTCTGTTACTAGCTTGAACGTTCCTTACTCCATGCTACATTCTATGATTTCATTACTACATTGCTAGACAGCTATTTTATTCAGAAAAGTGTCTCCTGTAAATGGCAGGAAGGACTTTCTTTTATTGCTTTTCACACTTGTCTTTATTGCGTCCTGGTTTTGTTGTGTCATAGCATTGAATATTATAAGGTCTTTGGAGAACATTAACACCTGAAATGTTTTCTGGAGAACTTGCAATAGGAAATGGGATGTAAGGTTGTAGCGATACTTTAAATCAGTGGGATGCTCCTGTATTTCACCAGAAATCCAAGTCATTGCTCTGTACCTGGCCCCACTGAGGATGCCCAAGGTTCCATGTTGTGGTATCTCTCAGAGGTCACCTGAGCTGCTGTTCAGGAGGGAGAACCGTGGGAACTGGGTGTAAGGACTCAGCCCCCCTGTGCTTGCTGACCTCAGGGACATACCCCAGGAGATGAGGCTGAACCAAACCCAAGCCTTTTCCTAGCCTTCTGGTATGTCACAGTGCTGGCTGTCTTCATTTCCTGGGAGGCAAACAAAGATGCGCTTTTCAGCCTTAATCCATGTCCAAATAAGCAAAACCTAGGGAGTGTAAGCATTTTGAGAACTGTGTTCCCACCCTGCTCTGCTACAGCTCTCATGCACTGACCTGGGTAGTGCTCCTTTCTCCTCTGTAAAATGAAATACAGACACCCCTGGGAGCACAGTGATGAACTGGAGAGAAGTTGAGTTTGGTTTTTTGGCTGGTGCCAGTGAAGGATTATCTGAGGCCAGTGTGGGTACCTCTGCAGCAGAGCATCACTGCCCTGGTATGTTCATCTAGAGAAAGGCAACTCTCAGCGTGTGCTCATTCAACCAAGCAACAGGAACAGGCAGAGGGGAGAATGTAGGTGTAACCTCTAACTTAGTTTTCAGTCTATTTGTAGCCTTTATCCTTCTATCTATTTGTTTTGTTAACATGCAGGGCTCAGTGAGATGCCAAATGTCCCTGCTGCTGTGTCACAGTCAGCAGGGTTGTGTGAAAGAGTGGGATTTCCCTGTGTGCGTGTCCCTGATGGAGCCTGCACAGCCTCCCTGAAGTGCTCCAGTGCATTCATTTCAGTAGGGATCCTCGTGGTTAAGTAGATTATTGCTTTGCAGAAGGGTTGGGGATATTCCTGGTATGGGTATCCTGATCTGAGAGATATTTGGTGAGAGCTTTGATCTAACGTGCTGCTTTTCCCAAGAAGGAGCAGAGAGAGTGGTGCGTGATTGGTCTTACATGGTAAGGGTGGTTTGCCACAGGGAAGAGAAGTAGGGCAAAAAGCCTAAAGAAAGTAAGAGAAGTGTAAGAGTTTGAGCAGTTGGTTGAGGAATCCTTGGGTTATATGTTCCTCCCAAATACTGTAATGTTTGGAATATCATTAACATACATTTTACAGAGCAGAAAAGTTAAGTGAATTATTTTAGTCCCAATGATAAATTTTGAAGTACTTTAGCTAGCTTGCTGCTTGTTTTCAATTTTCTTACATTATGGATGGAGCCTAGAGGTACCCCCCAAATATATACTTCATGATTTGCTTTTTATTGCCCAGCAATACTTCAATTTTATATAAAACTACCAGAAAATTTCTTCTGTTCAAGTAGCACACATAGAAAAATTATTATTGTAACTCTCCCCAGAACCACATTTATTTTGAAGATTGCTTTGACATGGTAGAGGGGCATTCTGGAGCATGTTACTTCCATTATAGGAAAGGTCACATCTGTCTCTTGCTCAAATCCTATGGGACTTCCATTTTCAAGGAGCTGCAGCTACAGTTTTGCACATTGACACTTAGCTGCTTGTTCTCTAAACAATAGGATTTATATAAGTAAATACTGTAATCCAAAGATGGGCATATGTGGAACATGCTTGGTATCCATGGGAGTGGGCTTGTCTTGTCTGTACAGATGCTGCAGTATTCCTATGCCATGCTGAACTCCACTTGTTTATCCAGTGCCTGCTCACATGAAGGAGAACATGGAGCAGTCAGGTGCTGTCACCCATTCCATTCCCAGCATCAGCAGCACTGTGGGCTGGGCTACAGCTTTGCTGTTAGTTCATACAGCAGAGCATTTTTAAAAGCAGCCACTGTACCTGCAACTGATGTTGATCGTATGTAAAAATCTGTAGAGGTTTGTGATGCAAAATCCATCCTGACTTTAATCATAAGATTATGTTCTTCCACTGCACAGTACCTAACCTGGTTTGTACCAATGTATCGGTCTTTCAGCTTACATTTCTAGTCTCTCTAATATACTGTGTGAACCATGGTCAGGTCATGGAGTTTTATATGACAGTTTGTAAATTTTATCATTTCTTCCAAGCAATGTAATTTCACCACAAACAAATTTAAAAAATAGTAATATAAAGCATCAAATGTTTATAAACAGGCTAACCTCCGGGCATTCCATTTTACTGTGTGGTGGTTAGAACTCATCTGCAAAATAGTGCTGGGTTATTTCTCAAGGAGATGTACCAAAGTCTCCAATAGTTTTGATATTTGAATTGCTGAAAGATCACAGTACATATCAAAACTATTTTTAGCGTTTGAGAAGCTGCATGCATAGAGTGATGCAGATTTAAATAGTGCATAAGATATTTTGACAGTGAAATATTTTTTAAGACATACACGGAATGTTTGTGAATTATGAGCTTTATCCTCAGTAGTCAGAATAATGTATTTATTCCTATTAGTGAAAAAGTCATAAATCAGAGTGGCAAGATATCTTGCTCACAAATACTTGTGTGTATGCAGATGCCTGTACTCTTCCCATTTCCATCTGAACAGTCGTGTTTATTTCATTATCCCAAACCACAGTGGTGAAAATCATCGTAGCTCTCATTACAATCTAGTGAGATAAGCTGCTTAGCTCCTGCTGACTCCTGCCCATAGTGAAAAATAAGTCAGGAATCTTATGGTATTGAATTCTATATTATTAGGACAATTTGTGGCAATTTCTCAAAGATCATTTCTGTTCTACAAGTTGGAAGTCCCTAATTGAATGGAGATACAATCTGCCCTGGGCATTCTGACTGTTTCCAGTGCTGAGTATTCCAACTGTGTGTGCTCTAGTGAGTTGCGTTGCTGCTGGAGGACGGAATTAAAAAAAAAAGCTGGTTCTTGCTGTATGAATGGAACACAAAATGTCAGCAAAAGATCCTCTTAACCCGGGAGTGACTGTTAATTTGTAGGTGAACAAGCACAGTGGGCATACAGCTGGCCTACAGTATCCCTTCTGAGTCTCTTTTCTGTTCTGGACGTGGAAGTATGTGCCTATAATGTTTTTAATGCCTATAATGATTGTAATCCAAGATTTGAAGCAAAAGTGTCATTGTAGGATGAATCCTGTCAAAGGAAGATGCCTTATTTTAATGATTGCCTATCTAACAAGTTAAGAATGTTTTTACAGCAAAACTAAAAGCACAATGCAGGACAAAGTCACAGTCTTGTAAAATAATAATAAAAAGAAGATTATAAAAGAATCCAGTAGCACCTGTTGTTTAAAAAATGATGAATCCTGAACTGAAGACTGTCATGAATAAGATAAGGAAGAAGCTCTCAAAGAAATACTTCAGGGAATTTCTTTTAATAAGACCTGAAAAGTATGCCTTGGGCATAATGTCACAGAACAGAGATTTGAAAACCTCAAGCCAACTTTCTCTTTTGCCATTGTAATTTGACCCACCTTTGTAGTTAATCACTGAATATAAGGTAGCTACAAGTTCTATCCTTTAGGTAACCTATTAGAAGTTCAATAATTAGAAAAGTTTCAGCTATTTCCCATCATAGCTAAGTGGTTGGAAAAATAGCATTAAAGCCCTTTCTCAAGAATTTTAAAGAAAAAAGGTGCTTAATTGGGAACCTCCCATTCTCAGGTGTTCGTTAGTGGCATGCAAAGAGGAAAACAAATTTCAAAGTATTGAGATGTTTCAGTGAGGTGCCTAAGGGATGGCAGGGAACACTTGACATGCAGTGAACCCAAGCTTACAGGAATCCAATACCCTCGTCTCACTAAAAACTGAAGTAGTTTTGTGCCAGTGGGAGCTGAAAGTGCTTAGCCTTGTGTGAACAATCTCTGAGATTGCAATTTACTCCTGCACCCAGAGCTGATGGAAAGGGCCTGGTGGTTACAGTGGATACCAAGTTGAAAATGAGACAACAGTGTGTTCGATTGCAAATAAGGCAAAACACACACTGAGATGCATTGTGAGGGGTAAAGTCAGAAGGTAAGGGAAGAAGGCGATGCATGTCCATTCTGACTTTGTTCTTGTTATGGGAAAATTGGTGCTGACCTACTGAGCTCTTGGTTTTGATTAACAGTATGTGTACTATCTGATTCTGAGTGTGTTTACTTGCGTCAGCTTACTTGGAGTACTTTACTTTGGGCTAAAATCCTGAGCTCAGTTTGAGAATAGCTGAGCTTTGTATAAAATGTATGAAGTATTAGGGAGCCTGTTTCAGACAGTGACTCTTTGTCACCTTGAATACCTTACTGTAACATTGAAGAACTGGTTTGATCAACACTTGTCAGGAAAGCAGCGGTTGTAGAGGATCGTTGAAAGAGAAGGTGATCCTCCCTTGGGGTGAGGGAATGGTAGAAATGGTCTCTGTAGGTGTCTTGCCATTTTTTGTCAGCCCTCAGTAAAATGTAGCAATGATAATCTGTCTAGTTGCTTTTATTTTTCTGTCTATCATTAGTTCTACCCCTGAGACCCTTTCAAGCACTACAGGTCCCTGAAGCAGGAGGAGAACTCCACAGTATATATAAAAGTATATATATAAGTATATAAGATTTGGTGGTGTGTCAGTGAGTGTGCAATCTGTGATCACATCAGTTTCACTTAATCCTGCCTAATACTGAGTTGCCCAGTTATCTGGCAGTTTGAGTGTGACCGACAGCTGCACTATTGATTTTAATGTAGATTTTTCTCAGAAATGTAAATGTTCATTGCGTTGTTTATAATGGTTTCCTTTGAAAAAGTTGTAGATTAATGTACTTTTTTATTGTAAGAATCTTACTAAACAGGAATAACATCCAAATGCACAGTTTGTTTGAGAATTAACGTCATTCTCCACGGTGTCCTCGGGCAAGGAAATGACATTTTGAAATATTACATTTTAAAATGTATGAAAGACCCTGCACCCAAAGTATGGCAGGAAATCAAAAACATTGTCTGTTACATTAATGCCTTGATTCCAGACTCTGTGAAATGGTTTTATGAAATTTACAGCTGCAGCTCTCTTGCAGAAAATCATGATATATTAAAAAGTCTATGGAAATAGACAGGCTCTGTGTGAACCTTCAAAACAAAACCAAACGGATTGTGAGTCCGAGTTTGGCTGGATAGCACATCAATCATTTTTTGGGAGTCATTGTTTAACAGTAGATGTGGGATAGTCTCTTAGAATTTAAGTCAAACGTATTTTAAATGGAATTTATTTATTTGTTTGCAGTTTCACTAGGAAAGGCAGCATTTACAGAAGACACCTCTGAAATTGTGGTTTTCATTCTTTTTTGTCCTGTGTCTGTGAGAGTTGGTTGGAGGGAGGAGAATAACACCTTCTGAATATTTTTAGTCTTAAAAATGCTGTTTTGCAGTATGGTATTCACACAAACCTTTGGAGAGGTCACTTTATAAATTGGCATAAAGTTTCACACTCTCACAGCTAATAGGAGAGCTGTTGCTGGTTCTTACAATTCTCCAGTCTTCCACCTATTCCATCATTCTAAAACAAAGCCAGTGAGGGAATTCACTTTTGTCTTATGCTTTGAGTTAAAATACATACATTTGAACAATGTGAGTTTCCTCAGTTCAGCAAGGTGAGCTCTACTTCTCAAACTCTGTTTCCATGGGGTGGCTTTACTCTGCCTTTCACAGCTGCATTCCCTGTTGGCCTGCAGGGCCGTGAGCCCTTGCACTGCCACGTGCACTGAACTTTGCCATTTTAAGTGGCTTCAGAGAATGCCTCCCTCCTCAGCGCTTGTGTTTGTGCCTTCTCAGCATGACAGGGAGGAGCTGTGAGAAACCAAGATAAACGGGCAGCCGTGCACATAGCAGTTGAACAGAAATGAGAAGAAACAGGACATGCACTTTGGTTTTTCAGTTCTGTAGCCTTCATATGGACAATATGAACAATGCTGATTTTCCTCTGTACTGCACGTGGACTATTTTGAACTCAAGGAGATGTGTTCATATTTACAAGGACACTTCTCGTGCTATAGAAAGCATTTACACGGAGCTGGATGCAGTTGTTTTCTCAGATTTGGATGTGTCATGATTATCTCACTCACTTTTCTGACAGATCCTTGACATAAAAACTTGGTTCAGGCTTCTACACCTCCAGTGAAGATCAATGCATCTTGTCCTACAGTTTGAGAAAACTTTTACCATTTGTATTTCTCAGACTAGGATAAACATCAGTGAATGCAGGTGCATCCATTCCTGAAAAACAGTGAAAATACTGAGTGCAGTCCTCAGAAGAAATCCTTTCTCCTCTCATTTTGTTAGTCTCAGAATAAAAGTTAGATTCTAAAGTAGACCTCAATGTAAATGAACTTAGACTGTATTAGAAGCAGGTTTTAGATTTTGTGTAAATCTGAGAATGTTGGAGGTTGCTGGCTGGACTGCTTAGCAAACAAGTTTTTTCATTTGCATATGATGCAATTGCTCATAAATTGAAATTGGAACCCACTGTCTGCTGACCAGTATGGATGCACAATTCAGGGCTGTGCAGTGGAAATTTGTTGGGGCCATGATGTTCCCTCCTTTCACTTTTACCGTCTTCTATCCCTTGATGGTATTCAGTTCTGAAACTCCCATTTAATTTGGAATATTGCTTGTGTGCACTGTGTAATTATGAATTCCATACTCCATGGCCTGGCAGTCATTATTCTGCATACACTGTGCTTTGTCAAAAGGGCAAGAAGGGACACGTGCATCAATATAGATGAAGCTGTCTGTATGAAAGGATCTTCCAAGTCTGTCTCTGCATTGGGGAAGGATGAGGCCATTTGATAGTCACAACTGCATTTTGGCTAAGTCAAAATGTTCACTTGCTGCATGTTCCCCATATGCCAGTGAACAAACATCAGCATAATCAAACACAAAAGAAAAGCCCCAATTCTCAGATGAAAGAGCGAAGGTAGATTTGCACGTATCACCCACATAAGCATATCATTACGGAGTTTGATCCTTATCTCTGAGATACTTCGGGATGTGCACTAAAGCTTCCTCAAACCATTGTGTTGTGAGTCCTGTGTGGATGTTACAGACTCCTCTGCGGGGACTGTGTAAATCCACACAGGGACTGTGCAGTGCTCATTTTACAGCATGGGGAGATGGGAGTGACAAGTTTTATTTAATTTTACAGTATCCAAAAGGCAAGGCTCCCATGTGATGCACTTCCACTCAGGAGACATTAGTTTTTGCCACAGAATTTGTGTTTCTTAAAGCAAAGCATCAGTCCATGACTGTGTCACATAAACAAATGCAGGTATTAGAATTGTTCCCCACTTTGCTGTGGGAGTTTTTTCCCCCTGCTGTTTGTGTGACTTTTCTTTCTCAGTGGAAATCTCATTTAGCTTAAACTTGTGGGGGTTTTTTCTCAAAGTATAACCTCAAGCGAAACATTTTTGCTTATGTTGCTATTTTTTTCAACACTTTAAGCTGAAGTTAACCTTCCTGTTAGCATTTTAATGGAAAAGGAGATTCTAGCACTTAGCAAGACATTTTGTCTGCTTTCAAATGGCAACGTGGTAAAGGTATGAAATGCTGTTCTCCATTGTTTGCAAATTCTTTCTTTTCCTACTGCAAGGCTCTTTTTCCTTTATTGATATAAATAAGAACAGCATTTGGCAGGGACATCCCAGGTCATCTGTTATAGCCATGTTCTTTATAACAACATCAAATACTCGACTTCATAAGCTAGTCAGTCCTGTAGTAAATGAAATTGAGGGAGTTTTGCTCATGCTTTCTAAGCCTATTCTGAATGTTTTCTTTACTGGTCATTAAAATACCTCTTCATAGCTTAAATGAATTCATGGTCAATTATACCCATTTGTTTCAATGCCAGGCAATGTCCTTTAGCTGAAATATTGTTCTTTTAAGTGAAGATGATTTTCCAAATATGGTTCTGTTGCCACAGTCCTTCCTTACAAGTGTCACCATTGTGTTACACTGTATGGGGAGCCCTTTCCTTAGTGGAAATCTGAAAGTGGGTCAGGACATTGTGTGCCTAAGTAAATAATTTTGAATGTACTGTCAGCTTTCCAGAGGTACTGCAGGGTCTTTCTAACACCCGTCCAAAATAGTGGAGGTTAAACCATGTCAAAATCGAAGGACAAGCATCAGATTTGTTGTACAGCCAAGAAGTATTTATTAAAAGTTCCAAAGACAATAAAGATTATAAGGTAATGATTATAATAATAGCTTGTTCCTGCCTTTCTAGGATTTCCATTAGATGTTAATTCTATTATTAAAAATTAAATTTGGTTTATTTATCGTCCTATTTTCTTAGGAAACACCTATTGATCAAAACAGGCCTTGCTTTATTAAAAATTCAGAGCATTATCCAGATCAGTTGTTAAGCTGGATATATTAAACCAGAAGATGCTTTAACAGTAGCAGACACAAAGTGATGTGTCAAGTAAGAGGGAAAGCCAGGCACACCTACGAAGTGTACCCCAAAAACCTGAAGCACCTTCAGGGCTGCAGGGGTGAGAGCACATTGTGGTGCTGTGCCAGTGGAGCCACAGTGGTTCCTTAGTGCATGGCCAGGCCAGTCGTTGGAGGATGAGGCTGCTGATAACAGCCTGTTGAAAGGGCTTAATATTGAAAAAATTTAATCTCTGTACTGGTAAAAGTGCTGGGAAGGTGCTTTTCTGACAGCTTTTTGGGAGCTCTGGACACGAGTGGCATCTGCAACGTGCACTTACATGGGGACAATAGGAGGGGGGTTGGCTTTTTCCTATGCTGGCTGGAAGACCAGCTGATAGAAAGCTACATTTTTTTGTAAATTGGTTGAATAATGGTGTGTTTGGGGAGAATGTTGGATCTTGCACACAGGTATCTGATGAGGCTTTGTTAAAAGACAGAAACCTCCATCTGCTGTACGAGAGCAGTTCAGTGTAAGTGTCAGAACAGCAGGTCATCAGGGCTTGTGTGACTTAGCTGTGCCAAGAGTTATTTATATTCTTTTATTGAGAGCAAGGTCTACAAAGCTGCTGTCCTGAAGAATCAGAAATTTGAGTACAGGAGGATTTCCAACCAAAAGATGAACATTGGATCCGTAAATTAAATTTAGTTATAAGAGGATAAACATACACTGTCAGGCACTCCACCGTTCCTCTTCCCACTGGTTTGGGGTGGTGTGGGTTGGTGATGTTGCATTACATTAATATAAAAGATTTCTCTGAGGCTGGGTGACTGTACCTGAGATTATCCACTCTGTCAGAGGAGAAAGCAGCTGTTAATGTAATGTGTTTTCTGGTTTGGATAAACTATTTTGTTTGGACAGAGTGCAGATTTTCCAAATTGCTTTTCCATCCTTTTAAGCGAAGAATCATGAGGAGAATAAAAACATAGAGGCTTAAGTCTTGGGATCACTCTTTCTGCAGAGTTAAATGGTTTGAGTTTAATAATAACAATTATGATTATGACAATAATCACTTATTATTATAATTTAAAGTTATTAATATTTAATATTAAAATCATTTCAAAAAATGGTGATATCTTCAGCCAATTTGTATGCATTTGGTCCAATTTTCAAAATTATTAATTTTAAGAAGCATTTACAGGTTGTTGGAGTTTATATATGTTCTGTTCCAGGATTGTAACCAGAGGCAGGTACCCCAAATTCCCACATACAAAACTGTCATTTTCATTTGAAATAGCTCAAAAGTACCATTTAAACCACTCACTTCCTCCCAGGTTCATCTTACTTGGGGTCAAAATTTTGACAGCAAAGCCGTCAATTGTGTCTTAAATTATACTTGTTTGATTTTTCTGCATTCATGAAGCAAAATTAGAGGCATAAAGCACAATTTAATTGTGCATCATGTATGCAAGAGGAATGTTGTTAGTGTGCAAGTGCAAAGTAACTGATGTTTGCAGCTGCTGCTCTGACTCTGCTCTGCTAACAGACTGTTGACTTTGTGTATATGTAATGATTTTTTCAAAGAATCAGTGATGATTGAGGTAGCAATAATTGGCACTGGGGAAACCTTTTAGCAAGTCTTCCCTAGCAGTTAGTGATGTGTTGATTTCTCTGGCTTTTGAATAGCTAGAAAGTGTGCTAATTTTCAGTTGTGTAGTAGCACTTAATTAAAAATGCTATAGAGACTTGGAGGGGTGGGCTCAGCATTGGGTGAGATCCTGGTAAGTGAGCAGTGTGTACTGATGAGTCTGAGAATGAAGTACAGTCTCAGAATAACTGAGCAGTGGATCAGTAGAAATGCATGTCCAGCCCAGCAAGGTCTTTTCAGAACAGAGAACTGATTTATGCTCGTGCTAAACATCAAACATATGGAATGGCTGCAGGTCTTAGAGCTGAGGCTCAACAGAGGAATAAGCTTAGGGTTTGGATAGGATTAGGACAGAGAGAAAACCTGATTTGTAGCTGTAATTTCATTTGGGCAGGTACTAGTGTGGAGCAACCTTGTGCATGGTGTTCAGGAGCAGAAGTAAGCAGAAACAGGAAGTGCTTCTCCTCTTTTTATTTTCAAAACACTACTGCCGTTGTCCTTACTCCTGCTTTCCTGGGCATAGCTTTAACACAGAGTAGAGCAGAAGCTCACCCCTTTACCTTAAACATTAGTATAAAACAGGTCGTACATGTGGATGACTGAACAGGTTTATTGAAAAAGCCAATAGTTAAGGCTCTAGCTGCTGCAGCTGTGCAAGAAGCTTTCAGAACTTTAAATGAGTTTAAATTAGGAAGTTTTATGTGCCTGAATCTGAAACTTGAGAATGTAAGAGTCATTGCAGTCAATTCAGTTGCTTAATGAAATAACGAAAGCATCATATGAAATTATGCAAAGCCAGGGGAAATTCAATATCCTGAAATCCTACACATAGATTAATCAAATTAATGGCAAGGTATAAAAGGACACATTTGGGAGATTATGAAGAAAGTCAGCTGTACAGAGTTTTAAGAGCCTTGGAAAGGGAAGATGAGCCATTGCTTAATGCTGTATGGCAATTTTCTCAGTGTAGTAGTTAAATATAATATTTTGGAGGAAAAAAGTAATTTCGTTTGTTTGTTTTTTTAATAAAACCTCCTCAGCCCATTTGTTTTAGCTTGGAGGAAGTTAAATATGCTTTGAAGATATTGTCTTAATTTTCTGAAGAAAAGTACATAAGTATGTTTTATATAGCAGAAATGTCAGACCAAGGGGTTTCTATTTGAGGAGATATTACTCTTCCTTTTTGTTTTATTTTGTTGGGTTTTTTATTATTATTATCTAAAACTAAATTTGACATGAATTTACAGTTTCAGGCAACAAATAACACATTTCCTTCGTAAACCGTTTGTCTGAAAAAATTAATGGCGCTCCTGTCTTGAGAACTTGAGAACTGCTCAGTGTTCAAACCATGTGAAAATATAATTGAAGTCTCCTAGTTTCTGCTTCTTCTCACTGTCATATTTTAAATAGAATAAACAATATGTAGAAGTGAAAATGAAAGAATTATAACCTGAGAGGGGTGACATTTGGAAAAATATGTAATATACCCAAAACTTATAATAAAAGTTATGAATTAAACAATGTGCTTACCAAGAGTATCAGCAAAAAAGAACAAGAAGAATCAGATACCTTACTGCCAAACTATTGCTTCCAAAATTTAGGAAGTTGGAACTCAGGTGCCAGATTTACTCTCCTCAGTGACAGGCTGCTGTGCCAGCACTTAGACCACAGAAAGTCAGGAGACTAAAACCATAAAGGATCAAGACAGATACCAGCATGATGATAATCAGCCCAAAGCTTCTGCTTGCCCTTAGTGTGCTCATGTGAGACTGCAGCGTTGTCTCTCAAAGGAAACATCCCCAGATGAAATTTACTTCACTAGAGGGACTCAGAATGGAAAGTTTCCCAATCTGAGGGGTTTTGCCTGCTATTAAGACCATTCTTCCTCTTCAGCAGTCCAAAACACATAAATTAAGATGAGACCAGGACTTTATGTGGGGTCTGAGTAAAGCACTGCTTCACTTGGGGTAGAGTGCTTGTTCCCATCACAGCACTTTGTCACAGCCCACATCTCATGTCTCTGTTCCCTGTACTAAGTCCCTCAAGGAAGTGCTCCATCCCCACATCCATATGCCCATGGCTTGTACTTGTACTGTACGTGCCTCTCCTCTTCCCAACTAGGATCCCTCATTCTTGTTTCCCAAAGCAGACATTTCAGTCTGTGATATTGGTAAATCATTGTCCTAAGAGGCACAGGGAGGAGGAAGAGGAGGAGTGGCTTGTGCCATTAGAGGGATGGAAAGAGCACACTCTGTGGTGCTGTTTCCTCTCACCGTAGTGCGAATCTGCAGATTTTGAGCATTCCCTGGTGGACGCCACTCGTTCTGATACAGATTTTTCAAATATGTTGACAGAGCAGAGGTGAGCACCAGGGAGAAACCTGTGCTTCTCTGAAAACACTTCATCAAAGCCTGTTCATTGTGACTAACAGCGATCAGTGTACAAAAGAGACAGTGGCATCTCTTGAGTTAAGATGACAATGAAAGAAAAGAGAGAGAATAAGCAAGTTTCCTCAGCTGCAGCCAAAGCTCCTTCCAAGCCAGTTTGCCTGCCCTGGCCAGCTCAGTTCAGACACAGCAAAGAGCATCTACCTCAGCTACAGTGTAAAGGTGAGCACAGAGACTCCTGACCCTGAGCTGCTGCTTCTCTCATGGCCTACACCAGACTAGGTTAAGTCAGGTTCTTTAACTAAAAAAATATGGCTGCAGAATAATCCTTGTTGGTTCATTTCCATTCCAAGAAAGCATAAATAGTCTTCCTAAGTCCTCACAGGGCTGTGGGTATTGTGCTGCTAGGAGCTTGGCTCTCAGGTAGAGCTCTCATTGCCTCAGAGGTAGTTCATTTATTATTAAAGGAATTATCAGACTGCCAAAGGTGGAGAGATGGTGTTTTGGGATAGGCACGTTTGTAAAATCTAGGAGGAAAATACTGGGGAGGAAGGGGGGG